>WBMY01016111.1:526640-593205 GCA_013397315.1 Donacobius atricapilla
AAAAAAAAAAAAAAAACCAAGGCTGCAAGAGAAATCTCTCAGTAAGTTCCTGCCTAAAGGCGTTCTGCCACGGGTTTTCCCACAGGAAGGAGTGATTTGGCCCAGCGTTCTTATTGTTTCTATATCCTATTGCAAATAGAAAGTTAAGCTTCTGAAATTGGTGTGTGCTGCTCATGCAGTTGTCTTTGTTTCAATGGTGCATTTTTGTTTCATGCAAGGGAGTGGAAAATACAGAGGTAAATAAAAGTATGCAGCAGCAGTTCACTTGTGATCTCTAGACTGCTTTCAAATTTGGAAATTTTTAATGTGCAGAAAATTATTGTAAGGACAAGATCTCTGACTACATTTATTTGCTTGCATTTGGAGGAAGATGTTTGGATTCAGAAAAGAAAAAGAACTGTTGTCTCATCGAAACTATGAAAGGCTGTAATAGTATAATATAGTTTTCCTCCTGATAAAAAAACCCCTCCAAGTTGGCAGGGTTTTCTGAAACAGTAGGTACGGGTTTTTTAATGTGCATATATGCCTGCCTGTTCTGCAGGCTCTCTCTGTGCATTTCCCATTTTCAGTGTTGCTAAAAGCAACACTAGGAATTCTGACTGTAGTTCTCTGGGAAGTTACTAAGCTGTCTTAAAGTTACCTTGGCAAACACAGGAGTCTTCACAGTTACACAATAGATTTTTTCCAGGATGTATCAGTGGTGACATTAATGTGCTAGGTATTGACCGAAAGAAGAATGAAAATGTGTATTTTGGAAGGATTTCTATATTTTGTTTGTTTAGGGTTTTGTTTTAAGGACTAAAGCACTTTTTTAAACAGAAATACCTCCAAATAGTTTCAACTGGTCCTTATTTTTGGTAGTGCTAAGCAGACAGAGCAAGCAGTTTTAGATTTAAGCCAATCTTGAAAGTAATTCTGTTGCTTATTCTATTCAAAAGTAAGCTACCACGTAAGTGATTAACATAAGATGGGGGCAGGGTGGAAAGAAATAATTATGTTGCTCTTGAATGAGATGGACCTTTTTTAAAAGGAAACAAAATAACAGTAAAGTTTACAGCATGGTTAAAACAAAATAAGGCCAAGCAAATCAATGGCTCCCATAATTACTGGAGAAAACACAGAAGGATGGGTGCTTAGCCTCACCTTGGGGAAGAAATCCCTGTGCCACAGGGATCACTAGTATTTTCTTAACAGAAAAATACAAAAATAATTAGGGAAAAATTATTTTGAGTTGTTCAGGTTAGTCTGCTTTTCTGGTTTTGAAGGTGCAGATGGAAAGCAGTGTTAAGAGGTTGATGTCTTCCTGAGCCTTACACTACCCGGGCTTAGTCAGGCCCCAGGTTTTGTCTCTAGACTGCAATGGCTTGCCATGCCAGATCAGCTGTGAGCCGCTCCTTAGAAGGTCGGCAGCTGAATGTAGGAAGGTTGAATCCACTGCTTTGTCTGGCATGGTGTGAAATGAGGAACCGTGTGACACAAGGTGGGTGCTTTCTTTTTGCCTGCCTATTCTTGGGTGCTCCAAGTTGTTGGCAGCTGGGGTAACATAGTTGTTTATTGTTTTCAAATGCTGTTCAAACAGCATTTGAAGATGTGTCACATGACTGATTTGCATGTCATCCTTGAGAATGTCATTTTTTTTAAACGGAAGAAATCCTGTTAACTGTGGTTTGAAGGCAATTGTCTCAGTTCTCTTGATAAAAGGAGAACCTCTATTGAGCTTACTGGTTGTGATTTGTGAATCTGAGATGATGAAATGTCCACACTGTGTTTGTTTTCATAGTGAAATAAACATTTTGCTTGTAAGATTATAAAGGTGCATTTCTCTGTTAAAAACATATCAGTAGTTTTCCATCTTATAAATAACCTTTTTCAGAGTCTATAGCCATGAGTGCTGTGGGCAGAGAACTCCTGTTTCTCATGTGCTGATCATTCCTCATCACTTCTAAAAATGATGTTTAACTGCCCTGTCACTCTCCAGAGAGAGCAGGCACCCTTCCTTAAACCCCAGTGATAGCATGGTAAGTTTGTGGTTTCAGAAAGGGGTGTGGAGGAATTCTGTTGGTACATACAATGATTACTTACGTCTTCAACTCATGTGGGAACCTTGGGCAGTGGATGTGAGGAATGTACCAAATGGTCCCAGAAACCTCTGTAGTAATTTTACCACTGCTAGAAGGAAGAAAGGGGCCACCATGAATTCATGCATTGGTGTAAATGTTAATCTTCCAAGAAGAGAAGAGGGGAGCAATGCATGTATGAAATTTAATCACCTAAATTCTCTAGGTTCAGAATATTCTTTCAACTTCTTTATCAAATGTCACTGCTGTCAGTGATAGGCTAGCTTGCTCTCTCTTCCTCCATTTTTTGGTGGCTTAATGCTGCAGACCAAGCTGGTAGGGGTTTCTTTGTTTGCCCAGGTTTTGTCACTGGCAGAAGCAGCAGCATCTCGCAGCCCAGTGCCTGGGCGCTCATGAGAATGGGCTCTTGGCTGCACTGGACTGCTGGTGTACTTCTGTCATCAGACCTGTCTGGTAGTCAGGGGAGCCCTCAAAATAAAGGGCTGTAGTCTTACTTTCCTAAAATGGCTTCCATAAAAGCTTACTCCCTTTCTCTTTATTCCTTCTCCTTCATGTAGTGCTAGAGGGTGCTGCTGAAGAAGAGGCTGAAGAGCCAGACGCAACTGTACATACTACACTGAGTGAGGAGACCAGCAACCCAGAAGAGAGCCACAGTCAGTCAGGGGAGAAAGATGAAGGTAAATTGGTTCAACTAGCTCTGTGACTATAAATTCAGGCATAGATGAAGAATGTAGAAACATCTCTCACCTATCCTTATACCTTACTGTGTGAAGAGTATAAGATACATTGAGCAGAAGCACTGGTGCATACATTTCTTTTCCCATCCCTAACGTTTATCTGTCTGTAAAGTATAAAATAGGTTGAACAGAAGCATGGGCACATAAATTCTCAACTACCACTGCAGGCTTCCAAACTAAGATTTTCTTGGCTCACAGTAACTTGGCACCACATAACTTAGCCTCAAAAAACCACCTGTTTATAATCCTCAAACTTATGTTCCAAAGACAGTATTATGCAGAGATCAAATGTTCACAGACAAACGTGTTCCTCCTTGTTCACCTTCACATACTTTTCTGTTGCGGTGACTTTCTCACAACACACATTAAGATTCTGTGCTTTCCGCCAGAGGTGACAGAGCAGTAGACTTGCAGGGTGTTCCTGTTGGTTTGGGAGACTTTTTGAGGAGGAAAGGAGTGCTTAATTTGAAAATATCTTCCTTTTCAAACTTGTAAAGAGGAAAATAGAAGGCCTTTCCTGTGTGTTTGACATGTCTGTATGTTAAGAAGCCAGAGATGAGATTTTAGGTGTATTTTTAGTTTGGTATTTGAGGTAGGAGCATCCCTGCAACTTACAGCATGTGATGGAGAAGTTTGAACCTTGACAGCTTTAGTTGTGACATTAGTCATGTACGTAAACACATATTCTCCATGGACTAGTGTGGCTTGGTATACCAAAATCACATATTTGCCATCTGTGGCAGAAAATAGGGAGGCAATAGGGAGGATACAGGGTTTTGTTTTGGTTGGATTTTTGCTACTTTAGCTTATTCTGTATACAGAGGTGACTTAAAGCATGCTTAATAGAGAACCCAGAGCCCTACACTGTGTTACTAATGCCTTAATTGTGCAGTCCTGTTTAAAACTCATGCCTACTTGAATGATTGTGCTTGCCAGAGTGTGCATTCATCAGTACTGCTCTACTAGTTCATGGTGATCACAAGGTACCACAAATACCGTTTTACAGTAAGAGAATGTAAAGTAAATCACTCTATAAGCTCCATGTTGACTTAAGGTTGAAAATGAAGAAAATGGGAATGTTCTATGAGAAAAATGTACACTTCGCCCTATGCATTCCAATATGAGAAGCTTGTCCTAAGAACTCCAGTTATTATTGCCTGTTGCCTGTGCCCCATGATGATCCAGCAGCATGTGATGTGAGTTACAGGCAGCTGAAAGTACTATGGGATGTTTGTGTTGATTTAAGATGGCCTAGGAACTCCTATATGTGTTTTTGTTTTTAATTCCAGAGAAGCAGCTGGAAAGCTTAAACAGCTATAAGGTATCACCAAGTTCACCAAACAGTTTGGACGGAGCGGACTTGTCCTCCATTGACGCCATGATGTCAGCAGTGATGAATGTGGGGAAGATTGCTGAAAATGGCGGGAATCCTCAAAATGTCAAATCCCCCTCAAAGTCTCCTGCACCAAATCGGATTGGCAGGAGGAACCAGGTACATAAATTCAAATGCAGGGAGGGCAAAGGGGAGATAAGCAGCTGCCTGGAAAGTGATAAGGAGTAATTTATATTTCTTTGATTGTTTTACCTTTTTTTCCCCTCAGCAGTTGTTTCTTGCCTCTGCCATTGTTCCTCTATGTATGTTTTCTGGTGTCTCTCCAGACCATAACTTAGAAAACTGGAAATCACAAGGGTCCGCTTGCTTGGATTGACACATAAAATGTTTGAGCACGAGCTCCAGTGCCATGCAATGGTGAGCTGGTCTAGGAGATGCCCCTAGCAGCAACAAAGTCACCTAAGAATTGCCATTTTGTCCTGCTGCATCCTTTCTCCAGGCTCTTGCAATTGCATAAATTCATGAGGTGTGTAGCTGCCCTGCAGAAGATTCAGGTGATTGATGGTTAAAAATGGTTCTGGAACAAAACATTCATCAGAATGCTCAGTTCATATGTGTGGTATACGGTGCCCTTAACTTCTTCATTAATAAAAGCCTGAAGAGCTATTGCAAATTGCCTTGTATGAATTTTGCAGAGTAAATATATGTAGCTTTTATCAGGTTTTTTCCATTTGCCAGTTGATGGCACCAGCTGATAGCAGTATTGATCTAAACAAGTGAAAGGACAGAGTTGTATCAGTTAAGCTGTGATTATTTATATCTGTGTTTTCCTCCTGCTGGGCCAAGCTCCACCGAAGAAGGTGCTACAGAATATCAAGAAAACCCCTAGATTCCGATGGTCATTTGACTTTAGAGCTTGAGGTGAGGCACAGAGACTTTGTAAACGAATCAAGATGTTACAGGGACCAGAAAGATTGAGAGGCATGACTCATGTGATGTTCCTATAGTAGTTTATTAATAGCTTGCTGAGTAGCTGCCCAGTTGACAGACTTACGACTTGTCTTGGATTTTTTAGTGTGAAAGGAGTTAAAAGCATTAGCTGTAAATGGACATCTTTAAATGAGGAATAGGCAGTATACAGGTAGCAGAGTTTGTAGGATTCTGTTGTCTAGCACCTAGCTCTAAGGTTTATTCACAATGTTCTCACTTAGGGGCTTCCCTGGTTCCTTGATTTCATCACGTGAAGTGAGGCACTGGAGTCCAGACCAGTCTCAGGGCAGTGCTGTTTCACAGCTGTCCACCGGTACACCATGTGGTCTGGCTTCAGGGAAGTTTATTAGTGTTGGTGACCTTTATTCCACCTGGTATTTCGGTGGGCATCGAATCAAAGGAAGCTCTAGAGTAAATGTGACAGGATTAGGAGGGATTCTTACAGCATAAAAATAAACAAATACATTGAAAACATAGTAAATAGCCTATTTGTCTTTAGGCTGAAAGATTGTTAAGGCCAGAGGGGCAAATTACTGAGAAAATAGAAGTGAGATGTGAAATACTAAGTGGGTATCAATCTTGTTAGCATGCTCTAATACAGGGAATTTCCACTTTCAGCATAGCAGAATGAAAGCACTGAATTGTTTTAGTGTATAGCAGCGCAGGGATCTCAGATTCTAGTCAGAATATGCCCCTTATTATAATTTCAAGGATAATAACAGCTGATTTTTCTGGGTCTGACTGCTGTTTCCCATGAGTTGGCAGCGAAACATTTTGCCCTGAACCTTTGTCCTAAAGTCTATGGTTCTCTTTATAATGCTGACTTTATCTTGGCTGCCGTCTACTCATAGTCTAATAAGCATGTTCTCACATCAGCTTGCATGTATTTTAGCTTCTTATTTGCTTTCCTCTTGAAGAAAATAAAAAGTGTAGCAGAGGTGTTTTTTGGGCAGGAGAAAAACAGACAGACTTCATGCACAACTCCAAAAGCATTTGCCATCAGTTGAATGCAGAGCAGTTGTGCCAGATTGACTTACTAAAGAGAGAGTAGCTGACAAATGAGCTGCTAATTTTATCTTTCAGTTCAAGAACTGTGTTTTCACCAGCTTGGCTCTGGTGGGGTAGCTGAATGCTGTTTTCAAATTGGTGAATGGAGGTACTCTTACAGTAGGGATGCTAATGTTTTTTGGTCTGGATTGGGTTAGTTAACTGATTTGCTTGAGCTGTGTTACGGTATGCAGCATATAGCCTGTCTGACCACTGGAGAAAGTTTGGGTTTTAGTTAATAATAAACCCCAGATTCAATACTAATCAGCTCTGGCTGAGCTATAGTGTGTTTCTGATCTTTGCTTCAAGGTGAACCAGTAATTACTCTATTTTCTGATAATTTGCTGATTTGAAAAGAAGGCAGTCCGGAAAGCAGGCTTTGAAATCATCAAGTGCATCATGTAGAACTGCAGCACTCATTTTAAGAGGAGGGGGGCAAAAAAACCAGTAGTGGGTTGATAATTTTGCAGAAATAGCCTGGGGATTAAATATCATCTAAACTGTCAGCACATATGCAGGGGTTTTCCTCGCAGCTCAGTGTGTTTGTTCTCTGTCTTGACCCACCTTTTAACAGGGTGCAGTATAATTGAAGCTGAGCATTACTCCGTGGTCAGGTTGCATATAGCAAAATTAAAGTTGTATAAGTAGGATAGAATGAATGTTTGCGACTTATACGTTTGTATATAAAAATGGGAGAGGGGCACTGAGAGAATGCATTTTAATTTTATTTGAGTGTTCAGACTTCATAATGGCAGCCTTTCTTGCTTGCTTTCTAATGTTTTGCAAGTGCTAGTACATTAGACCTTGGCCTATATGTGTGGCCTGCAGTGATTACCTTTAGGATGCAGAGGCTGAAATGTAGTTGGAAAAACAAACACAAGCAAAGGAGTGTGGAGAAGTGGGAGAACCTAATCCTTTTATTTTAGAAACAAAGTCTCAAGACTTGTTTTCTTCAGGCAAAATGGTAAAATAGCTCTTCATCCATGTCCACAGGTCACAGAACTTACTGCAAAATTATTATGGTCCTGTTCTTGAAAACTAAATGTAATATAGGGACTCTATAGAATGGTTCCCCAAATCATGCAGGAGAGGAGAATGCTTTATTGAGCTTTCTCTAACATGTGTCAGCATCTTGCCATCCTAATGTGCCAGAGAATTTGTCACAGAGACTTGGGTTAGTCATTCTCAATGTTCTCTGTGGATGCTTGTGTCTGACAACCTGGAAATGTTTCCTTCCGAGTTGATGGCTTTGTAATATCACTGGGGGAAGAGAATTGTGTGAAGAGAGGAAATACGTGGACACACTCATACTCATCAACTTGCAGCTAAAGAGCTGTCAAGAATGGGTTCTGCTTTTTGCTTGTTTTCAACTTTTTCTAGTGATACTTAAGATAGCCAGGAAAGAACTTCAGTAGAAAATGTCGCTTGTCATAAAAACTATGCTTTCCCATTGGTCAGCAGAGATGGCTTTTGTATTGTCTTGTCACTAGAGGTGTGCATCATTCTAATGGAAAACTGAGGTTTAATTTTGAATGCCAAATAATATTCCTTTTAATATACAGGCGTTGGTGCATAAGCCATGCCTGGCTTCCTGGTGAGGTTGTGAAAATGCCCTTTACATCATCCAGTAGCCATCCTTGTGGACAAATTGAGGCAAACAGCTTTGGTTCCTGCAAGAGTGCCATTTCATCTTTGGCTGGAAGAGTGGTGGCTTTGCTCAGTGTCTCAAGGGCATACTTAAATCAGGTTGAGCTCTCTGGTCAGCTTCATTGTTTGTACTCGTAGTTTGGCCATGGTTACTCCTGATTCTCACCTGGGTGGAGAATGATGGGGTTCATAATGTGTTCTTTTGGAGTCACGTACACTCCTGCATTGTCACCTCTTTCTTGCTATGATCTCATCAGATCTTGCAAGCTTCAGAGGGGTGGGGCCTGGCTGGTGTGCCTGGATGGCATGCTTCCAGCAGAAACACAGGATGCTTAAGGAAATGGTGCTGATGATTCAGTAAATGCCACTCTTCCTTCTGAGTCAGCCGTGGAGCAGAACATGCAGCCCCTAGAAAAGGGCACCAAGATAGTGTTTTGCCATCAAGATGGGGTGGAAAATCTGAAGTTCTGACAACTTGTGCTGTTAAAAATCTTCGGGAAAAATAGTGATGTTTGCCCATATATTCTGATGATATTCCAGGAATTACTTTCTGGTCAGCTGAATTCCTCCAGGCAGTTTGAGCTCCTTGCAATTGCCTCCACTACCTGTCCTAAACTGCTATGCTGAGTATCTGTGCACTGTTCAAACGGCTGCTGTACTTCTGTGGTAGTAGAAATTGCCCCTGTTTATAAACTCAGAAGTTTCTGAAATTTGCTTGATGGATCTATCAGATGATAAATGTACAGATGCAAGTTATTCTGTTAGCAGTGGCTTTTTGTACTTGGGATGGATTATGTTTTTCCCCCCCTCATCTCTGACAGCTTTCTAGTCCTATTCCTTCTGATTGTTTTGTTGTCTTTTGTCCACAGGAAACAAAAGAAGAGAAGTCTTCCTATACCTGTCCTCTGTGTGAAAAGATTTGCACTACACAGCACCAGCTAACTATGCACATTCGTCAGGTATGCAGAGTACCAGCTCTTGATTTCTTACTTTTATTAAGAGTTTTTAATTTGCCAGGTTGCATTTTGCAGTGGTGAAAAACAGTTCCATGTATAAGCCAATGAAATGCTTCCACTGATTTGCTTTTATTTTAGCCTTCCCTTGCATTTTCTTCAAAAAGCACACCCCACAAACCTAACCCTGAGGTGGGTAATTTTCCTCCCTTCCTTGCCTGGCATTCCACCTCCCACCCAGTGGCTCAAACAAGGATGTGTGTCCTGTTCTGCATAGCTTAAGGTATCCTAAAGGTCCGGAAAACCACTTCCATCATGAGGCCTTAGTCCTGTTTTATTATCCTGTTTGAGTACAGATCTTTTTACTGGTCATGCAAATTAAGAAGCAGGAAGACATAATCTTGAAATCAACCCAGTGTAGATGAGCCTCTCAGTGTTTCACAGGATATGGCAGTTTTGGGAGGCTTTTTTTTTTTTTGCCTTTTTTTTTACTGGATAATGCACTTTTTTGCCAGCTACAGGCCTGTTGTTGCTCCTCCTGAAATATATGCATACTTATTAAGAAAAGATATGCCCTTTTCTCCAGCAGAAGGTTCTGCTTTGGATGCTAAGGTGTGGTTGATGACTGGCTTCACTAGACACTTATTACTTCAGTTTTTCCTCCTGTACTGTAACTGCTACTTAATTATTTTTTTCTTACTCGCATGGTGTTTTTAGAGGTTTGTTTTGGGGTTTTTTTGTATGTGAAGAAATCTGCAAGTCTCTGAATGCAAGTAAGAAAGAGTGGTACATATAGCACAGTAGCTAATGGCCATAACTTGACCTTGTAATTCATTCTTATGGCCATAGAAGTCTGCATGTACGCTTGGAAGCAGTTTAGTTTTGTTGTCTTACTATGCAGTAAGCTTAATATCACTATCTTCAAAGAGTATTTGTTTTTAAGTGTCTGTCTTCTGCTGTGAAGCTCATAATTCCATCCTCTTTCCTTACCACTCATACATCCCCAAACCACTGCACAGCTTAAAAGTATCCCAAGGTACCATTTGTCTGATGGCTTGTTGCTGAGTCCCTGTGTATCCTCTTCTGCTGCAGACCCAGCAGAAATGCTGCATTGCAGGCTGTATGAAACAGCTACTTGTGCTGATGCATTAAGGGGTTAAAGATGAGGGAGGAGGAGGGGGGCTGGAGTTGAGGGAGGAGGGCTGGGGAGGAGAGGTATCTACAGGGCACACCTTCGTATAAGGTATTATGCCAAGTGGCTCTTCAGAGGTGCTTAATTTAACATGTGTATGGTTCTTGCTGATATTTTACTGGCACTTCAGAAGGGGCATTCAGTGAAAAAAAAAATCATTGCTTTCTCCAGCATAACACTGACACTGGAGGGACAGACCATTCCTGCAGCATCTGTGGAAAGTCTCTGAGCTCAGCAAGCTCCCTTGATCGCCACATGCTGGTGCACTCAGGTGAAAGGCCTTATAAATGTTCAGTATGTGGACAGTCCTTCACCACCAATGGAAACATGCACAGGTGAGTGCTGATCGTGTCCCAGGAGTTTGGAAAGGATTATTACAGCGTCGGGGGCTGTTGGTTCCTTGGAGGGACTAGCAAGCGGACTAAAGACACTTGGGCAGGAAATGTGGAGTATCTGTGACCTACAAATGTGTCATAACACACACTACAGCTACTAGGATGCACAAGTAGTGGGAGGAAATCAGAATTAAGATTTTCTAGTTTTAAGTATTATCAAGAGTCGTTATAGCTTATTTTTTGTTTGTTTGTTTTAATAATAGTAGTAGTATGACAAATGGATTTTTCTCAGGGGATAAAAATATATAGCCATGCTATATAGGAGCTTCTAACTTCGTAGCTTCAGAGCCATGTATTCAAGTGGTTGTATTAGAACATCTGAGCTTTTGTTGGTGTTACATACTTAAGTATACCAGTGCCATCATGAAAATGCCTCTTTGGTATATTTATCTTGTTTTTAAATACATACATCAATATTTGTTTGCACTATAGACAACTTATTGCATTATAGATCTGGCAAATTCTCTGCAGTCCAAGTTTCCAAGTGTAGTTTCCCTTGTAGGGATGTAGTAATATGTACAGTTGTCAGGTGAGGAAACAAAATGTTAAAGTACATGGATTTTCCTTCTCCTCTCTCATCCCTTGATTCAGTATTCATTTATTTGCATGGGTGGAACATCTCAGAACTGATTAAGATTTCGTGGATTCCCACACAGCTTAGTCCCCATATCAAAGAGTTTACGACCTACAAAGAAACTGTAAGACAGGTGGGGGAAAATAATATTGCTTACAAACAAAAGGGCAGGAGTGATGGTTACGGACTGGTTCTGTGTGGAAAGGAAGAGGTCCTGTTTCCCATTACCAATAATTTTCCAAGTAGTGTGCTATAGGTGGAATGAAAGGGCGATTTTGATGACAGTAGGAAAGATAACATAGTCCTGAACAATGGGAGCAATACCTTTTCTGTATCATTTTGCTTGTGTTAAACACTTGGGTGAAAAGAAAGGGAATGCAGTTCTGTAATTCCATATTCATTTAACTTAAAATTGATTGGAATTGGGGAGAGTTGTCAATATAAATGAAAAATGAGAAGGGAAAAACATGAAGAGATACTAGCCTTGGGCACTGCATAAATCACACATCTGACTCATCTGACCAGAGGTGTTGTGAGCCACGTTTGCCGGGTCAGGTCATTACTCCGTGTGACGTGTGGAAAGCAGGGCCACTGCTGAGTTTCAGCTGATGCCAATGTCAATATCCAAGGGTGACTTGCAGTGGTGGAACTCTGGGATGGTCAGTCACTTGTGTCTGGGTGGCTTGCTGAAGGACTGCCTGTGTGGTTTATTTGGGTTTTTGCTCATTGGGCATCTCTTATGCTCTTCTAGAAGCAGGAAAGGGAGGCTTCCCCTGCAGCTTGACTCCAGGCCTATGAGAGATTGATGAAGTCGCCTTTGCTTATGCAGATTTCCCCGTACAGAAATTCTTAGCATGCTTTTGTAGCAAATTTATAGCCAGAATTGCCAGACTCAGTGACTTGCCCAAAACAAGTAGAGATTAGAACCTTCTGATGAGAAGATAGTTTGGTTTTCATTTTTTTCTCTTAACGAGATGATGTCTGAAGTTACCAGGATTTTCTGTATTTACTGACTGTACTAAGAAGGACCCAAGTTCATGCAAGGAAAATCTTGATATTAAAAGGTGCCTTTCGGTTCTGTTAAGCCCCTTCTTGTGCAGGGCTGCCCTGCAGCAGCAGCAGAAGGCTGTTCCTGAGCTTGGTATCTCTGCAGCAAGTGACCCCAGACCCATGAGAAGCAAAATCCTGAGCATACTGAAATATGCTGGTTCTGCTAAAGGAGAGTTGTGGTTGGCAGACTGTGCCTTCTGGTCTTCTTCAGTGCATAACCTTTTCTTGTTGCTGTAACTGACTGTAATACCGTGTCTTGTTGCTGAAGGAAAGCATGAATGTGCAAGTATCCAGATGAGGATAAATGCAAAGTGAAATCAAATTTTTTATCTGGTGCCATGACATACTCACAAGGAGTATGTTCATTTTGCCCACCAGTACCTCCTTCTGAAACTGGTATTTCTGGTCTAAGATGGTGTGAAGTAAATTTCTTTTTCAGGCATCTCAAACTTAGCTGTAGCATCATGTCCAGCGGACAGTCAGTGCTGTGGCTGAATGCATCTCACATCTCATTGAAAACTGCTGCTGCCTCAGGATTCTGGAGCAAGGACCTGTTTGCCAGATCCTGCCTCATGTGTAACTCCTGCAGGCCACGTCTGTGTTGGTGCCATGTCTGTTTTTCTGTACCAGCTAGATGAGCTCCTTTTCTGTGTGCAGTTCTTTTATTGTTCTTTATTTCTGTGCAACAGAATCTAAGTAATGACAGATGTATGTCCAAACCAGAAAAAAAAAAATTTAAAAAAATATATCATGTGCCCCTGGTAGCCGGCATTGTGGTATCCCTGGACCATTGCACAGCGTGGGGTCAAAGAGAGGAGTTACAGGTTTAGCAGAAACTTGTGACCTGCTGGTAAAGCATCAATGTAACTTGTGAAGGTCCTGCAGGAGCTTCCTAGGATTTACTGCATTTACACTAAATATGCTTGGTTTACAGGAGAGAAGCAAGGGAGAAGTTGGTCAGCTGGTATCTTAATGGGGGGAAAAATGTGTAGGCTTATGCCATGCCCATCCTCTCTTTTTTTTCCCCTCTGACCTTTTCTGGCTCTTATTTAGCTGTCTATACTGTTTTTAAATCCAGACTTTAAAAAGACCTTTTAGGGGAAGAAGTCCAATGGAATGGTTTTGTCCAGGGAAATACTCTGCCATGGGAGTTCTTACTGCTGTTCTATCACAGAATGAAATTTCTGATCTATCTTTCAACCTCAAAGCAGCCACATCATTAGACATTCAGCTGAGTAGAGGAGGGAAGGAGACAAATTTTGGTTGCTTTTTTTCAGTTAGAAAATGATTACCAATGTTGTTACACTCTCAGGTGCCGACCGTTTCCATCAAAAGTATTTTTTCACCACCTTCACTTTACCAAGGGAGAAAAAAACTCCAGAGCTCTTATTTGATGCTCTTGTGCATTACAGTAAAACTTCAGTGCAACAGCCAAACTTTAGGTGGAGTGAGTGAGAGCGCTGTTTCCTGCACATCTCTTCCTTGAGTTAGTGTAGCTGTGCTGGGGTGTTGCATGTACTCTTCACTTGTGAAATCGATGCTGGCCTTCCTGACTCCCACAATACGTGCAACACTTCATTTGTTAATGAGTCACAGCCTCTCACATGAAGTCGGATTTCTTTTTGTTGTGCTCCTTGGCTCTTCATCAACAAGTTGAGTGAGCACAGCAGACTGGGGTGGAGGGGGAAGGTTCTCTTGTGCAATACTAGTAAGAAAAAGAGGTTAAAACTTGCTTCCTTTTCTGACTAGTGGGACTCTTTGCCACGATTTTCAACAGGGAACCTTGAGCCCAGGGTATCTCAGAAAACTCTTACCGACTGCCAGGCTTTTCAGGAGTGACCTGAGCCTTCTGTGGGGACTGTCACATTTGGAGAGAGCAAAGGTCTCTGGAGAGTGCTCAATATCCAGAGCAAAAACCTGATTTTCTCATTCTTCCTGATGTGCTGTCAGACTGTCTGCTGCCGTATCAGTGCTGCCCCTACCATTTGTGGAGGATTGCTGCAATCTGATAAAACAACTGGAAGATCTGTTAGTGCCTGATATCAGCACCAGGAATTGCTCTGGAGATGATGCTGAGTTTTCTGGAGTTTTGTTTTTGACCAGTATTGGAAAGAGCAAGTCTTCTTGGAAATAGCAAGCCTTCTAGAATCAAGAGCTGATTAGGGATTTGGGCACATTGTTTTCTTGGGGCTCTTTAAGAATCTAGAGGAAAGAGATCACAGTAGTTCTGAGTTGAACATTCCTGTAACTGGCACTGTAATGATCAGTACATAAGAAACTCTGCAATTCAGGATATGCCTTATGCTCACCCTTCTTTGCTAGAGGGACAGACCCTGTGGCTTTCTCCCAGTCACAGTGAATTAAAGTTGAATACTCATCTCCATCAGGAGCATAAATTATAGGGAGGGTTAGGGGGTGTATAAAGGGTTTCTGTAGCTCTGTAAGAGCTGGGGATTTCCAGTGTACTGTCTCCACTGAAAAGATTGAAACTACTAAAGACTTTCCAGAGGTTTTCCATCTGTACTGTCACAGTAACTCTCTAGGGAGTTTATCTTTGAATAATCCCAACTCCAAGAAGCCCTTTTGGGTCTAGACTCTGATGCCAAATAGGAGGTTTCCCGTCTTTTACTCCTTCTCTACCACTGCCTCTCCCCAAAATGCAGACAGGAGTTAGGCTGCTGTTGTGGTTGTAGTGGTGGTTTGTGAGCATTAGGAAGGGACCTTGAGGTAGAGAAAAAAAATTTACTTGACTTACTGTAGTGCATTCAAATAGAACATGCATCAGCCTTCAGTAGAAAGGGCGATACCTCCACTTGCTCCAAAAGTGTTTCCTTTGGGGGTAGGATACTTTGCCAGCAGTTCCTTTTTCATTTCTCTGACTAAGGATAGCCCATGCCTATCTCTTTAAAGTCACATTTTCCTCCCTGCCAAAGACATGCTCTCCATGCAACTAGAAAATGTTAATGGGTATAAATGCCAAAAGGGAGGTGAGAAATGACCTTCCTGCCAGTTTCCAGTGGGAAGCTATTAAAGGCTCTGTGGCAAGTCTGAAAAGAGTAAAGGGATAATACATGTGTTTAAGCCTCAGCTTCCCTGGTTTGGTAAATGAAGGAGCATTGTCTATGGCTGGTTTTCTCCAGACTGTCCATATAAGTCCAGTAATGCAAACTAACTGAAGTGTTTCATTTGAAACTAAAATGTAGCAAGTATCTACCTTCTTTCTCTTCTTCCATTCCTTGCCCCATATGTGACAAAATTATTCAGAATGGCTTTTTATTTACATCCTGCTTAGGTACTTCTGGGCTCTTCTTGTACCATCTCAAGAGCAGGTCTCAGAGTTTGGGGATTTTTTCTTTTTTTTTTTTTTTCTTTTTTTTTTTTGTGTTTTTTTTTTTTTTTTTTTTTTGGCACATGTGGAACACCACATGCAACAACCACATGCAGAAGTCTTTGAAACTCAGATTGGAAGATCTGGATCACAGAAGCTATGCTTTGAAGCATTCTTACGAAGAGTCCTATCAAAGAAGGTAGTTCTTCTTTTAATTAAGAAGGCACTTTCATTTCTCAATCTTACTTTCAGTACTAGGTAGTTTTCCCAAACTTCTGATTTTAATACACTGTGGAGAGATAAACAGCTGTCTTTTTAATCAAGTAATGGTGCTGTTCTGTTGTTCAAGTCTTTCTGAAACAGTGCTTTATGTGTGCACCTGTGTGTTACTGACTGTGTTTCTTGAGAAAGACAGTACATGCTGGAGGGGTAATCTGTGAATTTTGACATTTTAACCAGCCATCTTTGCTGGCACATGAGGAACATGCACGTCTGGAAGATTGTAATGCACTGCTCAGAAAATGAGTGTTGGATCCTGATAAAGGCATAGGGGTTGAGATGCATACACTTCAAAGGCTTTTCCGCTCCCTTTAACACAAGTCTGTGTGTCATGGGCAGGCATGCACACAGGCCACCTGTAACTCTGCAAATGTCCAATAGGCAGAGTGTCCTCAAGATCTGGCTGAATCCATCCTCTCCCTGCATTCCACCTGTGAATTTGTCCCATGTTATTTATGGCATTGGCCTGCTTCCAGTATGTTGTGTGTGCTTTGTGGGGTGCAGCGCAGTAACAATGCCCGGGCCTCTAAGTACAAATAGGATCTCTGCAGTCCAGCACGTGCAGGCTGGCATTTGTTTGAGTTGGGAATTTTGGAGGCAGAGCATAGCCAAATGTGATGAAGACCTTTTTTCTTTCCCAGAAGAGGAGAGGAAGTGCGTTATTACAACAGTTTGCTTTCTGGTGGTTTGCAAGTGGAAATTTGGTGTAGCTTTGAAAAACAGAACATACAAGATCTTGAAGCTAAAAACAAATAGCCAAGCAGCTCGCCACATAGAAAATGATTGGCACTTCACACATGTGAAAAGGCTGTCTCTCATTGTCTTACACAATAGACATGTCTCTTTGGTCATCTCCTAAGGAGCTTTTATTTCAATGTAGTAATTGGTAAGCAGTGCTCTTAACTATTAAGAACGGGGCTGTACTACAGGCTTTTAAATCCATTCCTTATATGCGGGGGGATGATTTAACCACTGTCAGCATGCTCTAGTGAAAGATAAGCTTCAGCAAATGCAAGTGCCCTAATTCTTCAGCAGGGATAGTGAACGCAAAGGACTGACTTCTGCTTCTAGTAACTGATGACTGTAGTTGTGGGATGCAGGTGAGATGTGATAGCTGTTTCGTCTTTCTTTGCAGTTAAAAATGTTTGTTACATTTTTTGGTAGTACATTTTGTAAATAAGGATGGGGAAACAGGTGGAAAGAAGCTTTGTGGCCTCTCCTGTCAGCAGATAGTACCCAGAATATGTGTTTGGTATTCTGCTGGGACCCTCATGTTTTGAAGAAGGTTAAATTAGAAAGAAAGAAAGAGAGGGAAAGAAGGCCTTTTGAGTAACAATACAGCAGTAAGAGAAGAGTCTGTTTCTCTGTGTCTTTGATTCGAATTAGAACTCTACAGTATTTTTAATTGTTCCAGGAAGAAACTTTTGTCAGTCTTACTGTTGCTGAGTAGATTTACTTCTGGAAAGACTATATATAACTTCTTTTAATTCACATGGCTCACAAATAAGGTGCTCAAATAAACCCCTCCACCATATCTTCATCAGTAAAAGACTGGATGACCTCCTGTGCCACAGAAGCTCTGTGAGCCCTCAGAGCTGAAAGGAGATTCCATGATTTCAGATGTGTTACATGCTGCTTGTAGGTTTGGACAGTATCCCCCTTCAGTTATCATTAAAGAACAGCAGAGGAAGTTAACACAAAAACATGAATGCTGAGATCTGATTAGAATCAAGCGAAGCAAGGAAGTGCAGAGTTAAGATTTATATGCAGGCCTTAATTAGCTCCATTGTTCTTGAGAACCTAAGTGTACACAATGAGGAACATTATACTTGCATCTCCAGAGCTCCTCAGTACCTAAACATAAGACTTCAGTGTGCTTTTCAGTCCTAGATTTTCTCTGTGTGTTGCCTTTAAGCAATAGCAAAGTCTAATCTTGTGCATTGTAAGGTTGTGGGTTCTTATGTTTTGGTTTTCCGCAGGGAAAAAAAAAAGGGAACACTCTTAATGAGTTTGGGTTTCTGGTGTGATTTGTGTCAAGGAGAAGGTGGTCTGACATGGCAGGGTAATGCCGGCCTCCTCACGGGCAGTAACATAAATCTCCTGTATAACAGAGCGTATTGAGCGTAGCTTAGTGCTGCTTTGTTACCCATGTCACAGTTCAAATAAGCACAAGCCACTTGACAGATTAGACTCTAGTCTGAGAGCACATGGCAGTGGAAGACCTTGATCTTTCCACATAAGTACCCTTTCAGGAATATCACCTCCTCTGAAGGTCTAGTATTCTCAGCGATGTTTCCTCCCCTTCTCACCTTGAAGAGCTACAAAATAAATACAAGCCTTAACTTAGCAAGCACTAGAAAAACCAGGTGATCTTTGCAAGGAGTTGAGGTGCTTTTAGTCCTCTGCCATAAACCTGACATGTGATTCTTGTGGACATGTTAGCTCTCAAGGTTAACAAATAATGTGTTGTTTTGTTCGCTTTTTGGCTGGTGGTTTGTCTTGTAGCTTGTACTTTGGTTGGCTGATTGTGTGTAGAAAATGCTGGTGGTGAGAAAGTTTGCTGAGAGAGTTTGTATGTTAAGGTAATCTTTGTTCAGCCTGTTGAGCATGCACATCAGAAATACTTGCATCACTTCTCTTATGAACATGTATTCCCTGTCCTCCTATCCTCTGAAAAGATTCCTGGGCAAAGTACCCATGAGAATGAGGAAAAAGTCTATCACAAACTGCATTTGTGGTTGCTGTCATTCCACCTTTAATGTATGTCTTCCACCTTTATGTTTTTCCCCCCCAGTACCCAACCTGCTCAACCTGTTCTAGTTCAGCATGCTGGAACCAGCAAATGGCAGAACATAACTCCCCCCCTTCTCAGGGTCAGCAAGTTTTTTCCTCTTACTTTCCTCCCTTCTTAAAAATAGGCTCTTCCATAACAGTAGATTGACAGCATTGGGGGAAGCTTCTGTAGCTGTTAAAAAAAAAAAAAAAAAAATTAAAAAAGGGAGGGGAATCTTGTCATTTGGACTTAGCCACATCCTTTCACTGGGATTGTTGAGCCATGATGCTCATATGCACGACGTACACATCTTAGGCAAAGACACAGTCTTTAAAGTAGTAGTGCCGTTATACAACTGCTAAATAGCACACAATATGCAAATAATGCTTTCTGTTTCTTGAAGGTATCTATAGATATTCTGAGTTCTTCAGGCTGGTCTCTTAGCTGAAGTTTGCTAAACACACTCAGTGATTTTTTTTGTAAATCCTCAGAGTCAGCTTTCCAGTGCTGACTCATGTGGAAAGATATCTGGAAACAGAGAAGGTGTACAACTTCTGTGTGGCTCATTTTTTACATCTAGACACTTCAGTGGTAGCTTTTTTGACAGTTTCAGACAGAGGGGAGAGAGCATAAGGCAACAATTGTTCATGGACTGAATTAATTCCACTTGAGGGCTAAAGTTCCCAAACTCCTGTAAAGTAGCACAGGTCATGCAGGGACTTTTGTTTCCAGTTCGACTAAACACGTCTAACAAGATGTGAAACTTCTTCCTAGTGCTTCTCTCCTCAGCAAGGGAATGCTGTAAGGAAGGAGTACTGCACGTTCAGGAACAGGAGAGGAAATGGGCTGAGCACGTGAAACAGCTTTTGCTGGGATGCCTTCCGCAGCACTGGGAAGTTTGCAGTTTGTGTGTGTGCAGTGATAACCTTTTACTTCCTTGCCCCTTGAGATACTTGCTGGCTGCTGATACCGGGGTAATGTGGAGACCCTGCTTTCAAGGAAGATGTGCTTCCCTTATCTCATGCAGCTTCCTTGCGTGCATCTATCTGTGTGTGCGCGTTTGTGTGTGTGTCGGGGAGAGATACACAGCTCCATCTGCACAGCATCCCCAGCAGTGCTGTGGCCATCTGTTTTTTCCTTCTTGGGCTGTGTGACGCAGCAAGTTGTTCTGTGCTGTGCCATCAGGATTGCTCAACAGTGCATGTGAGAGGGAACCAACAGTGTAAGAGAGCTTTGCCTAGTTCTGGGAAGTAGCTGGGGCTTATGTTTGCTTGGTTAAGAAAGGGGTGTGGTTCTGGAGATGAGGCAGGACATACCTAGGACTTCTTTGACTGTGTTTGCTCTTTAGGAGAAATATTTTCCCTGTTGTGATATGTTTTCTCTCATTTTCTCTTTCCTTGCCTCTCCTTTTCCCCCCTCTTATTAAAATTTAAAATGGCCTTAGTTATCCTTACCTTCTAATAACACTTGTTCCCTTTAAATATAAAGTTTCCTGAAAAGTCAACAGTGAAGTAACTGAATAAGGTTATATAGTGTGGTAACTAAAGGACATGCCTGAAAACCACAAATCTCCAAAAAGATTGAAGGAAACAGTTCAGAATGGCCCAGGCCAGATTTGTGGCACACTTCAAAAAATACTACTTCTGCTTAATTTTGCTGTTGTCAATAAACTTATTTCTCCAAGCTTAAGGAAGTATGGTGGCCTGAGAAGGACCTTGTTTAATAAAGGAGGATCTTGTCCCATAAAAAAGTTTCTTACAGCTTGGAAGTCTCATTGCAGTATTTGGCATTGTTAATTTACGTCTGCTCTGAACATAATGTAAACTGTGTGTGACAGCTTGGTGAAGTGGTACTGGGAAGTTCACACTGCATTTCCTCCTCTTTTGCCCTCCCTTATGCCAGGGTTGATGCAAACTGCTTTCTTCTGCACGCCTTTGGGAAGCTTTGCTTTGGAGGCATCATTTGAATCACTTCCCTGTCACAGCATCATCAGGCAAATATTTGTCTCCCTTTTTTTCCTTTGAGGTGTTCTGACAACTTTGCTGTTAGGGAATAGGGGTAACTTTGAGCCAAGCTGGGAATGCAGTTGTATCAATTTCAGCCTGTTTGAACTTGCTGAGTCTGTGTAGCAAGTAGTTGCTTAAATGTGAATACAGCATAATTATTCAGAAGTAGTACCCCCCCTTGTTGGATTTGTAGATCATTGTATTTCCTCTCACTCATGCTTACAACTTGCCTTTATCCACAGCAAAGCAAAATTTTTCTCTCGGATAAAAATATAGAATGCTCTGTGTGCATGTGTGTATATCACATATCCTTAGGTATCATGTACTGGCAGCTGTGGGGCACTGGCTAACTTTGCAGACTGTCCTGGTAGCACTGAAAAAAGATTTGAAATTTGTCGTTCGAATTTAATCACTCGTGGCTTTTTCAGCCTTAGCACACCCGGCCAGTCTTGGTGAATCTGAATAATGGCACCTCTGTCATCCCAGTGATGCTGTCTGCTCGGAGACTCTCACTGCGCCGGGAGCCGGGCGGCGCAGCAGCCGCTCCGAGCTGGGGAGGATGCTGAGGCCACCTCTGTGTGGCACCTGGGGGATGCTGAGGGAACAGCTACACCCACGTGGTGCTGCTCGCTGCTGTGTGGGGAGGCTCCCCAGGGCCACCTTAGCCTTGGTAGACCGTGCGAACAAGCACTGGAGTCTCCATGAGGATAATGAGGTGTGCCAGCAGGATGGCAGTGCCTGGCTGCTATGGGGAGCGCTGGCAGGGGGATCTCTGCTATGGGGAGCGCTAGCAGGGGGATCTCCTGCTGGGCCTGCCTGCAGACATGCAGCTGAAATGAGTCAGGGCATCCCAATCGCATCCTCCTGGGACCTGTTCGCCCCGCCCTACCCTTTCTCTGCATGCGCTGCGACGACTTTCCTACCAGCATAGCCACAGGGACCTCTTGCTGCTCAGCTTCCCCGGCTTTGTCCCATGCTAGGGTTCAACACTGTTACCACTAGAGTATATGGGGGTGCTTGGAATTTGTTTTGAGATTGCTCCACCATTGTAAAAGGGAGTTTCCCATGACTGGGAAACTCCAGTTGGGATTTTGGTATTCGTCTCTGACTTGCTGCAAAGTATGTGTGTGTGTCTGAGGGCTTTTTGCGCCATTTTGGGGTTTTTTTGAGGATACAAATATTAAGCCAAAAAGAGAAGACAAACAGAAACTTGTCCTCGTGAATCAGATCATGTCTGATTTCCAAAATTACCTGCATCTTTTTGGTTCCTGTGATTACAACTGTCAAGGGCTGAGTGGATTGCTCTCTTAAGTGGGTGATGTTGGTAATTAACCCTAGAAATACATTGTCAATACACATTCGATACATGTTTTAACAAAAAAACAACTCACTAAACTCTTTAACCCCAAGGGCATAATGTTACCGGACTTTTGACTTAAGTTTCAGTCGTATTCTCAAGACTCTCAAGGAGGGACTTAGCAGCAGGGCATTAAATGACTGTTCCTAAAAACACTGCTGCTTCACTTTCTCCTAGTTTAGGATTTACTTCCTGTATGCATCAAATGGCAGGAGCTTTGAAGAGAAGTTCCCTATGTTTTCCTACATTTCCAGACATCTTGGGCTAAAGTATCATTTTTTTAAGACGAATGAAACAAAAACAGTAACAAAGATAATATAACATAAAAATATCTGAAGGGAGTGTAATTTTAAAGGCTGTCTTTTCTTTCTTTATGAGACATTTTCCATTTCATGAGGCCTGAAGTACATCATGGTCCAAATTTCAACCTGTCTTGGATGCATC
The DNA here is from genome assembly GCA_013397315.1 of Donacobius atricapilla. Taxonomy (NCBI): domain Eukaryota; kingdom Metazoa; phylum Chordata; class Aves; order Passeriformes; family Mimidae; genus Donacobius; species Donacobius atricapilla. Next base: position 548,824 of record WBMY01016111.1, read on the forward strand.
CTGCACTCCTGTTCGTTCTGATACCATGGCACTAAGTCGAAATCTTAAGCAGACTGTTTTTTTCTAAACAGAGATGTTTGGTCATGTTCTGAAGGACAGATTTTTTTTTTTTTTAAGTATTGAAAAGGAATTTTATGATTCTTCGGAGTTTGTTTACTGTTGTATGGGAGGAGCAGTGTAAGGGAAATATGCGGAGACACAAAACAGTGAAAGACATAAAGCAATTGAATCAGCTAAATTGTACTGACCAGCTCAGTCCTTCCCAAACTAGCTTGGGAACTTGTAAAGGGAAAAAACAAAGTATATTGTAAATAAGGTGAAGGATGGAAAGCACTGATTTTTATTCTTTGATTTGAATGATTGGATGTATGGCTTCCTTGTCTTCAGATAAGCATCAGATATATGAGGATTTTCCACTTGGGTTTGATACCAAACTGCCTAGAAATCATGAGAGAGATGAGGAATAATCCTGTGCAATATAGTAGTGTATAGGACACATCTAGTGGTAAAGTGGAGAAACTTATAATAATATGTGGAATACGAAGCCAGAACCTGAACTTGATACTGTCAGATGATCTCTCTGGACTGATAATGCCCAGATTCATTGGCCTCCCCACCGTGTTTCCACAGACGTGAGGGAGGAGGAGGGTGTTTATACATACACTGGATTCTGCGCTCAAGAATTAATCTTGATTTAGATGCTGGGACTTTCCCAACCAGGCCTCAGTGAAATTGCTTGCTGCTCCCCCTCTGGACATGCTGCTCCTTCTAGTCAGACCTACCTGGCATAAACCTCTCTTGACTGAAAGCCAGCAGTGCTTGTGCTGCCACAGTTCTAAGGGAGAGGCTTAACCCTGAACCCTGCTGAGGACTGCAAATGCAACCTTTTGTTCCATACCTTCCTTTAGGCCAGGCCTCCAAGCCAGACAGGCGTTTTTTCTTTGGGACCTGAAGCACACCAGGAGGCATGGAAACTCAAGGTGCAGCTACAGTGTATTTTTTTCTCCCAGAATTAAGGGGTGAGGGATTCCCACGCATGCTGAGGGATGATTTCTATCCAAGAGCCAAAGTGGTGCTGATCAGGCTATCTGCATGCAAAGCAGAAGCTCCTGGTTTTGTTCATAATTCAGTGGGACTCAGAGCCAGGAGCAGCTGCATCTTGCATTTGCCTCCTTCACGATGCTTTGGCTGCTCATTCTAGCCTTGAGCCAGCCAGTCAAAACCTGCCCACGTTCTGGTTTTGGCACTGAAGCTGTAGGCTGCCCTGTTTTGAGACCTCCAGAAAGCTTATATGATCAATATGCAAATCCCCTCGGTGTTAGGAAAATACTTCAGCCCTTTTTAGAGATGTGGTAAAGACTGGGATGTGACCAGCAGGAGCTGCATGTCACTTCAGCAGGACACACGCTCCCCTGCCCCTCCCCATGAGTTGCCTCCCATAGACACTGTTCCAACACCATCCACAAGAGAAAAAGGAAAAAGGCACTTGAGTTCTGCATTTGCCTATTACTACAGCAGTCTCTTCTTCAGTGTAAAGTAGCAAAATATTCACTTGCTGCTGTTCTAATGGAATAGTCACCCGCCTGAAATCATGCTCTGCTTTACAGTGTGGGGCTGGAATCGTTTTCTTCCCATTTGTCTTAAAAAAGAAAAAGACAAAAACAAAAAGGAAAGAAGCCAGGGGAATTCTTGTGCAGTATCATCTTAGTCATCCTGCTCACGTGACACTGAGAGGGGAGAGGAAAGTTGTGGCAGAAGAGGGGAAGCGGAAGGTGATTCTCAGGGGGAGGGAGGGTGGAATGAAAGGCAGTCAAGCGCACTTGAAAAAATGTGATTTTGTTGGGAGGGCTGACTGGCACACAGTCCTAGCACAGTTGGATCCTCTTGGCTCACCTGTGAAATTCTTTGTGTGAGGGGGAGGGAAGATATTATGAGAAGAGCTTTTTCTCATACAGTTGTGCTGCAAAAAGCACAGTACATAGCAAGGTATTTCCTTTCTTTTTGCATAATAGTTCTTAAACATTAAGAGTTTAGTTCAGAGGTGGATCAGACCATGTTTGGAAAAGACGTAGTTTCCTCTTTTCATTCTATACTTACTTTTTGCAGATTTTGTGGTTCTTTCTCTGGTCTAATTTTAAATAGAGTTCCACCACTTTCTTTGAGAGTTTAATCAAGGCTAACTAGCACTTAGTGCAAATGAGTCCTCCCTAATACTAAGTTCAAGTTTTTATCTCCTTCCTGTCATCTTGTGTTTCATGGTTGGATTTTAGTGTTCCACCCTCAGCACTGTCCCAAGTGTATTGCATGCATGCTGAGGGGACTGTGAGGTGCAGATTTCAGGGCTCTGTACCTCCCTGAACTTGCCTGCTGTACTTCTGTTGTTGCTTTGTCGAATGGCTCAGAGCCACAGTTCATTGATTTAATTTAGAAAAAGAAATCCAAGTTTCATACACTGTGATTCTGGCTGTCTTCTGGGCTGCAGTCGTGGTCACTCTAAAGTGGCTGGCGCATGTTACTGTAACTTGCATCTGCAACTAAGTATGAGCATTTCTGTGCATGTCCTTACTTTGCCCTTCCTTCTTTTTGAACTACATTCTCACTTAAAGTGTTGAGTGTTATCTTTATTTTTTGGAACTGATTAATGTCATATAATTTTTCTTTATCACTGTAAGATGCTTAAAGCCAGCCTGACTTACGAGCCTGTCTTTTGCATTCTAAGTATGCCAGTGTTGTCAGGCCAAAATATGTTGTTATAGTCACATAGGGAAAATAACTTCTAAACACAGCTTTGTTCCTGTTCTTGTATCTTGGCAGGCTAAACAGTGAGGTTGAACATTTTCAGTGTTACATGTAAGATCTAATCAAGGCAAACTCTTCTAAAGGAGTAAGGCAACACAAATACTTCCCCCCTCCTTAATTATGGTTTGGAAACTTTTTAAGTAGAAGAAGCCTCAGTGACGGGAGTGTTTAAAAGAACGGTTGTGGATGTGGATGTGACTTGGCATCTACTGAAGTTCAACCCATGTTGGGTGATAAATGTTGTCTTGAGGCAGAATGACATCCATGTTGCAAAGTAAAAGAAAGATGAAGATTGTGTCTATCCTTTGTACTTCTTGGCTTTATCTTCCCGCTTATCTTGGGCTGTAGCTCTAGTAATCTTTTTCCTCTCCACCCTTAACTTGATGCAGTGAAACTTGCTTAACCTGCCAAAGGAACGACCTGCTGGCTGTAATGTGGGCAGGTTGCAACTGTCCTTGAGAACTCTGGAACCTGCTACTTTGGTTTTGGAATTTTCTTTTTTTTTTCCTTAATGCTCGCATGCATAGAGCTATCACAGCAGCTGTGATGTTTGACCTACACAGTAAAAGTCAAAGGTGCAGTCAGGGTGTCTTCCTGTTTATAGCTCAATAGCTGCTTCCTTTCAAATATGCAATACTAAAACATGAAGGGATCACCACATTACTTGCTGTGGTATGCATTCTGCTGTGGCTTTTAGGACATGGCAAAAACTTGTTGCAGGAATGAAAACTGCAAGCAGTTATGGCAGTCAATGACTGACACCCGACAAAGCAGTGCCCCCATCTCTGTGGGGCTGTACCCATGTTAGCAAGCCCTGCCTTACTGGCATTCTTCACACTGCAAGCACAGCTGAACTGCTTTTGGGACTTGCAGGAGCCCAGTGTGTTTGCATGCATTAGGTCATGCCAGGCAGAGGTGCTAGGTTGGGCTGGCACTAACCTGGAGGTCCCAAGGGTTTTTCCTGTTGGTGTGCTGTGGATGCGCCATCACACCCCTCTCAAGTAGGAGCCAGCTCCATCAAAACAAGCAGAGTTCAACAGGTGGACAAACAGCAGGAGGAAAGAACTTAGCCCTAAGGAAGCTGTTTTGCATAGATAGCTGCTAAACAGGAGTTGTGCATACTTGTTAATGGTTGGGAAGAGACTTTAAAAGAAAATTCGAAGAGAATGTCCCATGCCTAATGCACAGCAAGTTTTTTTGTTGCTTGATTGTTTTCTGGATGGATGTGATTTAGCTTGACTGATTTTGCTCTCTAGCTATCTGAAAAGTAACTGGCCAAGTAGAGTTAGCTGTGCTTTGGCTGAGCTGCCAGAGGGTTAAGCAGTTAGGCTTTGTGTGAGTGCCTGGGGTGCAGGGACTGACAGGCACAGCAAAAGCCTCTGCCCTTACTTTCAAGAGATCATTGAAACTGGAAAGCAGTCTATACCAATAAGAAATAATAAAAACCTAGACTAAGAATTCACCCTTCAGGTTTTGCTTTGCCTGTGCAGTTGAATATTTTGATTTTTTTGTTCTGAGATGCTTTCTGATTTTTGTCTTTTATCATTGTGGAATGAAGGAAACCTTGAACAAATAGCTGGTTCCTTCTTCCTTGTTCTTGAGCTCATGCTGTTGTTTTATCACCCATGAAAGAAGCTCTAGCTAGCATGAGAAGTTAGATCACTGTCATGGGGAAAAAAAAACCCCAAGGTTAAAGAAAACAAGGCAGTAGAGTATCTATAGATGGCTTCCTGCAGATTTTGTGAGACGAGGTAGCTCTGCATTCATAGGGATAAATCAGTTGCTTTGGTGCTTGTGGTGCCTCTGGTGTGGTACCAGAGGGCCAAGGCAGGGGAGTGCACAGCACTCCATATGCCGTGTCAGCATTTCTCTGGCTTCTGTCAAACCTGGAGAGAGCCGAATGCTCACGCCTTCAGCATTCCTTCTCCTCCCAAATGGGTGATCGGCAGGGAAAGAAGTCAGACAATTTCAGCAACATTTCCATGATTCTGTCTAATCTGCTGAGCACATCTGCACAGAGATGTGACTGACAGCTGTCATCAGTGTCTGTCCACCATTTGTGCAACCAATGAGAGTTACTGGGGATCTGGGGAAACTACAGGTTTTTTCCTCATGGACTTGATCTTCCAAGCAGCCGCAGCCTTGATGGATGCTGAAAGCAGGCTGAAAACAGCTATTTTAATCTTGCATCGGTTCTGGTACCTGTGGTGCTTTTGGCTTGAGGCTGTTCCTGCACAAAACCCTGCAGTTTGAGACAGGCTATAGTTTGAGACAGTGATTTAGATGCCTTCTTTTTTTTTTAAAGCTTCTGAGATTGTAAAAGGAAACACTAAAAAAAGCATTGTGTGATGAGACAGTCTTCCCAGCAGCTCCAGTGAGGTCTGCTGTGGGTCAGTTAGGTCCAGTGTGTTAGCTTAAAGCATCATGCCCTTGGCATCCAGAACTAAAACAAATTTTATGTCATAACACCAAAGCAGTTATGAGGACATGCAAGACCTGTCTGGGTTACAACATTCTCTCATGTTAGAACATGATAGTGTGCAGTCATGTTAAATGGCCCTGTCCTGAGCTGTGGATGCGACTTCTGAAAGATTTGCCCAAATGCCATTAACGTTGTCTCCATTGTGTTTCTTTGAAGTCAGTTGTATGGACAAATGGCAACTCCCTCCTGCACTCACATATCTAGCTATTAGAAGCAAAAAACTTCCATTGTATCTAGGAGCATACATTTGATTTTTTTAATAGCAATATAAATTTGAAGTGAGGTTAAAGGCCCTACCTTAAAAAAAAAAACAACAAAAAAAAGAAAATTTAAATTTGAGCTTTGAGTTGTCAGAAGAGGAAGCATGGCAGCAGTACCTTCCATCTAACTGAAGGGAACTAGACAACAATGTCTTCCTCAAGTTGCAAATACAGAAAACCAAGAGGCAAGTGGGTCAGGTAAACAGATATTAATGAGATTGCTTCCTGAGTAATTCTATCCCTTTCCCTTTTCCTGTGTCTTCATGACAAGAAACAGTTGCTTTCCTGGGAAAGCAGGTTTGTGAACGTGCCTTGGCAGTACCGAGTTTTGCAAGCCATGCCTAGTGCACTATAACAGTGGGACCAGATAATCCTGACTTCAAAGCTGCACTTGAAATTCGATATTGGGGTCCACCATTGTGTTAAGGATGAGACGGAAACAAATATATTTAAGTGTTGCTCTGGCATTGGCTTATACAGATCTACTTGAGGTACACCCTTGAACTCTAGACAGAGAGTTAGTTGAAGATGAGATGCTTTTGTTTCAGTGAGAGGAGTGGATGCTAAGCTGCAGGCTTTTGCTTACTAGATTGCCAGAAGACAAGGAGGCTGGGTATGTGGACTGCTGAGCAGGTTTAGGCAGAACCAGGACCTCATGGATGATGGAGAATGGGCATGGTGCTTACGGAACTAGATGTTAGCAGGGCAAGTGTCATGCTGTGAGTTGGGATATGGGAAGAACTTGTGGACTCCCTGCTGCCACCCCTCACAGGCCCAAGCACTGCCAAGGGCCCATGCTGGATCATGCTCCACGGTTTTTCAGAAGTTCAGGCCGGTTTATGGGATTTCTGATGGTATCCTTTAAATGCAAACCTTAGAGGTGGTGTTGGCATTAAAATTTACATTGGACTTCCTGCCTGGGATTTGCCTGCTGACAGTGTCTTCTTCCCCCTCCTGCTCAGGCACATGAAGATTCATGAGAAGGATCCAAACAGCACAGTGAGCACCACTCCCCCCTCGCCACTGAAGCGCAGGCGATTGTCTTCGAAACGGAAGTTCAGTCACGATGCTGAGCTGGACAGAGAGGACAGGACACCCGCAAAAAAGGTTCTTTATGGGGCACGAAGCAAAAGATGTTCCTGGTTACCTCCTAAATTGTCAGCTGTTTGTTTCATGCACTCAGCACAGACTTGTTTCAGCTGTGCATATGAGTGCCATGCTTATCCTGTGTAGCCAACACAGTTGGGTGAGACTGAAAAATAATTTCTAATTTCAGAGATTGAAATAATTCAATTTTAAAAATTCTTTATTGATCAAATTTTTGAATTTGCTTAGGATTTATAAATAATTATTGTTGGATGACAAGAGGATGTACTATTTTTCTCCTGCTGCAGCTATTCCTCTAGCATTTTTTTCCTTCCCATTTATTTTGTAGTATTCTTGGGGGATGGTCATTTAAACTTTTAAAAAGCAATGCTTACTTCAAAAGCAGCAGCAGCAGCTAAAGTCTCCAGTCTAGATCTGGAAGGAAAAAAAATCTACAGTACATTTCCCTTTCACAGTAGCATAATCCTGCCTTACTAGAGTTGAAAGAGTGACCAGAAAATATTTATTTGAAGGCTAGACATTTTCCATTAGGGTTTTGTTTATGAAATATTTTAATACATCTCAGTCATTTGTACGAAATGTATGGTGTTTGCCAAACTTAACTTGACTCTACTATCTCTAAATGGCAAGCTAGTAGCAGTTCCATTTAGCACAATATCCCTCGCTCTGTGCATGCTTTTCTCCCTGTAATCCGAAGAGAAGTATAGAAAACATGCAGAAGTTCATTGCTTCTCCCTGAACCACTTGACTTAGCAGTTGGCTGTGTCTCAGTGGCATAAATAATTTAGGCTGACAGCTCCCCTGGCTTTCTGAAGGGGGAGGAATGCTAGTTCAGTGGTATATTAACACATGGGTTTATAAGTTTTTCAAATCACAGTTCCTCATTAGAACTGATATATCTATGACTCAGCTGCACACTTTATCTCCTACAGAGCCTCCTTTTCTGTCATGCATGTTCTTACACATGCGCTGAGGCTCTGTCACTTACCCTCTCTCCTGAGGAGGGAGTCCTTTGTGTTTGCTTACACATGAAGCCTCCAACTTCCTGTAAGAGAAAAACTGTGAATGGATTGCAAGTTTGGTTTGTTGCTTACAAGTTGGTCTAGTGAGGTTTTTTTCTCCCCCTTTTTTTCTGAAGGTTGTCGAGGATGGCCATTCCGGTGAAGGGGATAAGAGGGCTGACGATGAAGTTTATCATTGTCCAGTGTGTTTCAAAGACTTTTTTTGCAAGTATGGGCTGGAGTCCCACATGGAGACACATCCAGATAATTCACTGAGGTAAGAGATAGTACCCAGAGTGTCTCTGGTCACCACATGGCCTGAAGAAGCCTGCTGGGGAGGGGCAGGAGCCCCTCAGGCCCCTGCACTGTTAACTGCCCCCTGTTGTGGTTTTCAGCAGGTTCTTAAATGCTTTGCCTCGTCTTGTGTCACCAGGATGCTGTAGGGCTTAATTCTATTATTTTTTGCAAATACAGGAAATCTTGCCAGTTAATAGCTGGAAATGTTTTTAGAAAAAATTAAGGCCCCTCTTCCTTCCCTTGAAACCCATCACTGTTACATAAAACTGTAAAATGCCAACATTGCAAAATTTTAACAAGATAAACTGAAGATGCTTAAAACTTGTTAAAAAACCTTGATAAAAGTATTCAGTTATCATCCTATGAGATTATTATGTTTGTGGAGAAGGCAGCAGCTGGATAGAAAGGGATTTTCAGTCATTGGAGTGAGTGAAGGTAGATGAGTTTCTGGTTTCAGACTTCGAATAAAATGTTTTATGCTTTTCTGCCTTTTGAGGTTAGGGAATAATGTGGATTTTGGCTCAAATGAGCTTTTCTTAGCAAGGAAAAATTATTTGTTAATTTTTCGGGAAGGTGCTTGAATGTTGTGTTCTGTTTCAAGTAATTGCCTCTGGGACCCCTGAAACTGTTTTATTTCCTGTTTTTTACCATAGAAAAATGTAGAGCCAGATACATGAAGATCTAAAAGAAATTTTTCAAGTCCAGTTGAAACATGTAGAAAAGCTGCTACTTTAGGAAATGAGATTGTCCATTTGCAGAAGCTTGTCAATATTTTAAACTTATCTGGGGACATTGGACTCTCATGATCTTTTTGGAAGGGTGAAGAATTCAGCATCTTGAAGTGTCAACACTCATTCCTGGATACAGGTTCTTAATATAATGGCACAGAGCAGAGACATCCCATTCTATTAAATGGGATTAGTCTATTAAATTTCCCCTTTTTAAAATTTTTATTTAGGAAACCTTGGTAAACACATGTCAAATACTTTTTAAAGGCATTGTTAATGTTGCAGTCACTGGGGAAAGGAGTTGAAAGCTTGCTTCATTCAATAGTAGTTAATTAAACATACTTTGCTGTTTCTGAAATAAATGAGGTAAATTTTCATTATAGATCAAAGCTGAAATTGTTGTTCTCCAGTAAGAGCTCTGCAACCCCCACAAAATGGAGTCTGGAATAATTTTGCCTTACACTTCCTGCATTAGAGAAAGCAGCTGGCATATTAGGTTTATCCTGGCATTACCCTCATTTTGAAGCTTCTCTGAAGATACGACCTCTTTGCAAAGTTACATTCCATGGACCTGAGTGGAGAGGTGGATTTTCTTGCTTTGAATGATGGATATAAGATAATGGAATAGATATCCTTCTAGCTTGGCAGCTTTGCTGTCTGCTGTGGCAAGGCAGCAAGACACGGTGGCTGTGTAAACGTGCTGTTCATCTTTATGCAGTTCTTGCTCTAGTATTAGACTTGCTTTGGGATAATATTCTCCTGAAACAGATGTTGCTACCCTTGATTCTGTTGAGCAACGAAGACTAGAATGTGTCCCTAAATCAAAGTCACAATTGCCAAGCTCAGCGGGTATGATTTAAGAGTGGTGCGGGGATGCTAATCTTTTTAGAATTGTCTAGGTGATAGTAAGGGGGTTTTGTCAGGTATTTGCCTCAGCCATTTAAGATGTGTCAGTGAAGACAGGACTAGGAAGATGTGGTCCTCTCTGGACAACTGATGTCTTAAGGTGCAATTTACCCTTCCCATCTGGTTTAAACCATGCCTTTTGTCCTAGTCTAGACAAGTCAAATGACACTGTCTGCCTGGCCCAACCTAACAGAAAATTCTCTAGTAAGCTGAGCAGTTTGGACTGCTGTTAAGGTGACTCATCCATAACGAAATGGGTTAAAATCCTCGGCCAGCAGCAGGGACTGTAATCCCCTGGTTCTCAGAGTTCTGCAATACTGTTTGTAGGATTCAACAAGACACAGAGAATGTAGCATACCATTCTCAGTCCTGAGTACAAGTGATTGAAGCCCTTTTCGTGAGGCATAAGGGTGTTTTTTTGTGTGAAAGAGACGAAGAAAAGAGAATCTTCTGCTAGAGTAGTAGAGCAGGAGACAGGTGTACTTGTGGCAGGGAAGCAAACTGCAGAATGTTAGAAGGCTTTCATCAGATCCTGTTGTTGCCTTATTGTAGAAGACAAGGGGAAATTAACTCTTGTTAAAGTTCAGACAAACAAAAAAGCACAGTAAGTGTGTTGTGAGCAAAGGGCAGGGAGTGTAACACACCCCCCTCCCCCCGGTCTCCTTTTATTGCCCATTTTGTAAAAGCAGAGTCAGCTGATGTGAGGACCTGTGAGGAAAGTGCCCGATGTGTATCCCAGGGTCAGATACTCTGGGTTTGGTGGTTCATTTGGAGCTACTGCAGTAGGCAGTAGCCCAGCACGGATTGTTTTGTCATGATGAAAATCAAGTGATTGTCAATCTGCCTAGCTCAATCTGCCTAGCCAAGGCCTTCCGTTGTAAGGGCACAGGTCAAACATTCAACCCCTTTTTGCTCCCCTAGCTCCTATAGAGGGAATTGTAAACTGGCTCTGAAGTAGTGCACCAGTGTGCACTGCCTTGATGGTGGCATCAGCCTTGCTTCAGGGATGCATCCGCGGCCGTGGCAAGGTGCCAGGGTGGGCAGGAGCTTCTGCCTGGCTTCCCTGTGGTCCTTTAATTTGCCATTTCGGTGCTGCTGTGTAAATACAGCCTCTTGCCCGAAGGACTGTCTGAATCTGTCTGTCGCGGCCACCCTCTGCTAAGTAGCAGGAAAGGTAAGGCTGTGAGCAACTAATTTACAGGGTGGGCCATCACCCTTCCCGATACTGTCAAATGAACAACTTTAAATCACAGGGTTAGCTGTTCAAAGTCAGATGAAAAGACACTCCCCATTGTCTTGCCCAGAATTGCTTTTTTATGTAAAACCCCAAGCAGGGAGCACCCCATTGTTTACTTGCAGCAGAATAAACAATACTTAATCCACTGATTGTGTGAGAGGGGCTCCCGCTTGGGAGAGTATCTCTTGATTATGTAAAATCCTAAATTGTGCATCTTTGTCTCCTAATTATGGTAAGAACTGCCCTGGTCTTGCGAGCAATAATAGGGGCCTTTGTCCCATTGACAATGGGCTGTGGCACTGCATCTCCTTCATGGCATTAGGTCCCCTGGTCAGTCTCTGTCCCTTTGAAGCCCTGGGTCCTGCACCCTAATTAATGACATCAGCTGGCCCCGGCAAGGTTGTCTGTAATGCCCATTAGCAGTGGGAGGTGGCCCAGGGGTGCTTTCTGACCCCCTTGGCCTCTCCACCTAGATTATTTAAAGAAGCCTGCTTCCCTGAAGCTGGGGCCTCAGGACACTGTCTATTTTGGTGAGTTTGTATCTGAGTGTTGATAAAATTAGCAGAGAGCTGAAACACTGCACAGCCAATAGGAAAAATTAGAAACCTGACGGAACAGGGAGGTTTCTCTGGAAACTTTTGTGGCACGGGGTTGCTGTCAGACGTGAAATTGTGCTTGTAAACGTCACCTGACAGCTCTGAGCAACGTCAGCAGTGTAAGCATAGGAGATGTGAGGATTTCCTGGGGAGAAACCTCTCTGGATGCTATGCTGGGTTTCTCTTCTTTCCTTTGGCAAATATAGTGGAACAGGCTTAAAGTAAAATGTGTGACTTTTTTTAAAAAAGTACATGAACTGCGTAAAAGTCCTCTCTTGGATTTCGCTGTAGCCAGAGCATACCCTTTATATTTCCTCTCCTTCTCCTCCAGGAGGTTTACTGCAGTACGCTGTACCAAGAGCTAAAGTATTTTTAATTCTTCCTTCCTCACAGAAGCAGAGACATTTATGCTGCCTCTCATGTCTGGGTATCTTCCTGAGGAGAGAAGGAGGGAGCTAGTGATGGTGTTGCAGTTACCTCCTTTCTTAGACTCATTCTGACGTCATCTCTCAGCCAGGATAGTTGTGCAGTTTGAATGTGATAGAAGGCTGCCTCTTAATGAACATCATGAGGCTTTCTGATCACATGTGGTTCAGTGCGGCATTGCCTCCAGTTACGAGATTTGGTTTTGCTATCTTTTTGTAAGATAAAAGAAATAAGTAGAGATTGCAGTGTGAAAGTCACTCTCTGCCTATGTCACTGAGCTGACCTGGTGACCAAAACCAATAGATACCTGTTGCCATGAATGGATTCAGGGGAGATTAAGTTTTTTGACCTTCTACAGAGCCTGTTTAAACAGTGATATAATATATTAAGCTTTTAACTTGAAAATCCTAGGCATATTTTCACAAGGACAGCAAAAGCACTTCACTTCCCCCAGGGTTATGTGCTTCTGTAAAACCTCCAAACAAAGGAAACCAAAAGCTGTTCACAGCCTACCTTGTTCTTCCAAACATCCTGACCAAGTTTTGCTGAAATTATGTAGAGGTTGAACACTGCCATGGAACGCTACTGTTTTGAACCCCTCACAGATAGTAACAGGCACAGCAACAGAAGAACACAGGCCCTGGAAGGAAAAGTGTTAGGAGTCTCTGACCATTAGAATCTGAGGACTTCTGCCTCTGGTTTTGCCAGGGTAAGCACTGTGAGGTCTTATTTTTGAAAACACTCACGGGTGGAGAATGCCGTCATTATTTCTTGGTGTTACCCGGCTTCACCAACATGGAGTGGACAACTAAAATGCCATAGGAATGGTTTTCTGGACTCTGTGGGTAAATTGAAGCTACTCGGTCACATGCAGCTTGCAGTTTCAGGCAGGCTGATCACCAGGTTTCCCCCTTTGTCAGCACATCCACATTCTTCAGTGTATGGTGGGATGCTGCCAGGCACCTGGACCTATGTCCCAATCTTAAATCATTTTAGACAATGCACATGAGCAGCCCCATTTAAGTCAAGACAAGAGGAAGTGGGTTTTGGGTTGAAAAGATACCAGCTACTCAGAATATGGCATGTTTATTGCCCAGTTACTGTTCTTCAAGGCAGTTCTGCACATTGGCTTTCGGGAGATAAAATAGTCAAGAAAAGAAATGAATGGAGATTTAAAATGTATGGAGATGATTTCAGTCATTAGCACCAACAGAAAAGACTAGTACAATATTAGGTTGTTTTCGGAGCAGTAGCGTGACTGTGTAAAAAAGTACATTGAACTGAATGTTAAAAGGAAAACAACCAGAAAAAGACCCTTAGGTGTTACTCCTGTTTTTCTGATTCTAAGCAAGTTTAGGAATCCACTTCCTATCTGTTCTCTCCTTATATAATAGGGAATAATCCTTCTGACTTCCTTATTCTGAAGCACGCTGCTCTCTGCATGTGGCAAGCCTTTTGTGGGAAGAGAGTGTTAGTGATGCTACAGACTTGCAGGAGTAAAGGTGTTTGAAAACTAGATACTGCTTGCAATTAATTTTACTGTGAGACAAAACTATGGGTTCATGGTGGTGAGAGGAAGCTTCTTCCCAGTAGTTGGCACTGCTGTTATTGGAAGCAGCTTGAAGGATGAATGACGAATCATCTTCATTCAGCATTGTGAGGTTACAGACTACTTTTTCTCTCTGTCACAACTGTTGATGTGCACATAACCTCACTCCTTGGTAGAATTTCAGAATAAGAAACATTGTGCTCTTTTATAGAAGATGGATAATTCTGAGGTTGCTGTACCCTACACAGTTGTTGAGAGGGATAGAGAGCACTCCAGCATAGATATGTTCATGGGCCTCCTTGAGCTCTGCTTTTGGCATACTATATTTTGGGCCCAGTACTTCCTTTTTTAGTCACTGAGATTGTACCACCAAAGACAGTTTAGGCAGAAATTGCTCTGGAGTTACTAACACAGTTAATGCTGCAAGACTTGTTACAGCCAAAGATGGAGGTGACAAGGGGCAGTGGTGTGACATTGCCAATTCAGCTGATTCTCAAGCTGTTTGCTCCATGTCTTGCTGATAGAAACTAGGAACCAACTCCTAATCTCTTGCTGGCAGCATTTTTAGTGCAGGAGCAATTCCATGAGACAGCTGATGATGAGGAAGTCCAGCTCTGGTAAATGCTATGACCAGAAATATGCTGTGGTACAATGCAATTCTTGGTAAGGCAGAGGAGACAGTATGCAAGCCAGCTGGTGAATGCATCCTTTTACTGAGCAAATGGAGAAGTAGAATCAGCGATTGTCTTGGAAAAGCAGAACAGAACTGCACGTTACGTGCGTTCTGAAGTTTCTGTTCAGAAAAGAGAGCTGGGAAACATCTGAAGAGCAGCACGAGTCCAGCGCTGGCCTAGAAGTGGTCAGCTCACATCAGGGAGCTCATTGTGTGAGGAAACTGGGAATCCAGAGCAGCCGGATAAAAATACTGGCAAGTGAATGGATGCAGGGAGTGATGCTCCCATGTGAAAATGTGTGCTGTGTCACATGTGTTGAGTATCTTAGCCTGGCTGCAGAATAGAAAGTGGGTAAATGCAAAGCTGACTGTAGAGGAAAGCTGCTTGTAAAAGGGCATGCAGGAGGGAAAAGGGGCTGCGCCAAAATAGGTTATTAGCACTCCTGCCTGATCCAAGGAGCAGGATTTGTTTATTCGCAGGCTCTCTCAAAGTGCTGGGTGCTGCTCAGTGTGTTGGCAGTCATATCTGCATGCTGAGCATATCTTAACCTGCAAATGTAAATAAGGGCAAGGGACTGCAATCTAGATTCAGCTGCACCTATTTGTGAGCCCTGTTGTGATCAGTGGATGCATATTGGATAGAGAAACCCCTGAAGATGTATTTCTCCTTATGTTACTCATGAAAAGCAGTGGTGTTTTTTCATGGTAGACACATAGATTTCTTTTTTAACTCTTGCTATTAATTTTAAAATTACAGAAATACTTGGCTTCCATATTTGAAAGATGTGTTAGAAAATAGGAAGAGCTTTTCATTTCTTACCTTGAAAGAATACCAGAAGGTTCACTTGAGTTGCTGTGCACAAATAACCACTGTTATTCTGAATGTTGTGCAGCTTCTAATTTTGGTAGCTGTAGAGGACTATTCTGGTTAGTTTCCCCCCCCAGATATGTTTGCCCTGACTATTAAACCCTTCATTGTTATTTAAGTTGATCTTCAGCTTTTTCTCTGTGATTCTGTCCAGCCAATTTGTTGATACTTCTGGGTTTTAAAACTTTGACCTTTATTAAGTAAAAAAAGGTCATTATGAGAAAACTACTACTTTGTGTGAGTGTCAGCAGGCCATCTCCCATTTTGCCATTATTTTGTCTTAGTTGCATGTTAATTCTGTTGAAGTAAATGGTAGAATAAGCTTACTTTTTCACCAGGGCAGAGGTGTTTAAATCTGGCACTGTTGAAGTATTGCTGGTAAATGCAATTCATTACAGTGTTAGGAAGAAGTTCTTACTCATTTTTCTTTGCTCACGCACAAAGGAAGTTAAAACATGACACATGCCTTTTTTATTAAACCTTACAGCAGCTAATTTCACCGGAGCTACTCTGAAGGTGGGAGTCACTGGTGCAGACGCTGGCTCTGCTTGCATGCTGACAAATTTCTGAAACACAACATCACCCTGGTTTATATCGGGTCTGTCCTGGCTCCTACACGATACTTTTCTTGCCTGGACCACAGTGCAGCTGTAGGAATGCACATAACGCTGTGCATCCCTCTATTTATAGAAGGGCCGGTGCTGGGGGTTCAGCCTTGGCTGCACCCAAGGGTGGCTTCTTTGAGGGAGAGCATTAAAGAGAGTGAGCGAAGCCATCGGTAACAAAATCAGACGGCCCGGGGGCTGGTGGAAGGGGGGAAAAGTTGAAAGAAAAGTGCCTCTCTTGCCGAGGCTGTGAAGCAGCATGTAGGGAACATCTAGCGGGCTGTGTCCGTCCCCTTAGGCACAAGGGAAGGGGAGGGGAGCCTCCGCAGCTGGCAGGGAGTTGGCTCCTGGTGCTGCTTGCGGTTCCAGCGCGGCCCCATAGCGGTGGGCGAGGTCGAGATGGCAGAGCAGCAGGTCCTTCGGGGTCACCCACGCTGTGGAGCTGTGGGGCAGGGAGGCAGGAATGGGCATTGCAGGACGCAGAGGGATCGGCAGGAGGGAGGCAGGAGCGGGGGTCGCAGTGCTGCTGCTTTTCCATCACTCATCTGCAGCAAATGGGAGATTAGTGCGGCTGTTGGATGTTATTTCCCAAGGCCCTGGGTGTGGAGGCCAGGACGGGTTGTTTTTTTGGGTTTTTTTTATCCAAAAGGAGATGAGTATCTGGGCCTGGGTGGGGTTGCACAGGAGCAGAAACCAGTTGGCTCTTCCTCATCTCTCTCACTTTGCCTGGCCCCAGAAGAGGTAAAAGAGAAGCAAAGGAATCCACTCGTTCCTGAAAGGGAATATGTCTGTAACCTCCAAGCTTTTTTTTTTTCACAGGTGGTGAAAGCCCTTGTGTTTAAAACCATCCTTTCTCCCTCTCCCCCTCCTTGTCAGGCTCCCCTGCAGCTGGACACTGCCAGTGTGGAGGCTGCTCCCACTGCTGGTGTGGACATGAATCATCAGTAGGGAATCACCCATCTTTCTCTTTTACCCAGTTCTGTTATTTTTAGGTCAGCATAGGAATTTCTTTGCTCATAAGAGCCACATTAATTCTGCAAATAACGTTAGAGAGAAAGGAGAATAATAATAACAGAGGTAGAAAAACACACAGCACAGACTGGGGATTTCAGTCGGTCGGGAGGAGTTAGCTTCATAACTTAATTGTGCATTAATGACTTGTGTCTCAGGATATGTTTCATTCCTTTTTTTTTATTTTCCTTGCTTCTGTTTGTGGAAGTTGCTAAAGAGTGCAGACAGGAAAGGAACAAAGTGGTACCAAGCTTTTTATTTTCAATAAGGCCTAGAAATTAAGACTGTTTTTATTTGTTAACATCCACAACATGGGCTACTTTGCATTAGTGAGCTACTTGGGTGAAAACTTCAGGTTTTAGCCTGTGCGGTTTCAGAAGTACAAGCAGAATAAAGGTAAATGTCAATTTCTCACCAGCAGTCTCAGGTAATGCAGAGCATAGTCTTTGTTTAATATCTTGGTAACAGTGGTAAATACAAATATTTCACATTTTCATCTTGCCTACTGACATACAAAATCTAGGAGGACTGAGTGGTTGTCTGCATGACTCTTAATCAAAATCAAGACTGATTAATTTTGCTAAAAACGTGGCTCTGCATTTCCTGTCTAAAATGTCTTTACATTTCTTAAAGAACAGCCATTTCCTCTGCTGAGAAATTGGAGTTGTCTCAGAGGAGAGTGTAATGCAAGGCACTGCTTATGTAAACTTTTCTTGCAGAGGTGCCACTTATCAAAAGTGTAGCAAATCCTGCTTTGCCCCCTTGAATGAACAAGCTTTGAAAAGCACTGGCTATTTCTTAAAGCCTGTTTAAATGCTTTTATATCCTAATTAGCATTACAGATTTTAAGAATACTAACTTATTTTAGGAGAAAGCTTTTCAGTGGTGTTTTTTTACACAGAGATGCATACACTTGTCTGCATTAAAAAAATAAGAGAGAAAAAAAAAAGAAAAAGGTGCACTGATGTAGTAATAATTAATCTGACCTGCCTGGTGTGATGCATGCCCTGAGAACCAAGGGCAGCCTGTTTGTTGCATTGTTGTATTTTGGTTCCGTTTTTGTGTTTTAGGAGTTCTCTTTCCTTACCTGCTTGCTTTTTACACCTCTGCCAGTGAGCCAGAGCCATAGTATTATATATGTGTTGTTATAGATACGAGCAAGTTCAAAACATAAAGGCAATTGAGAATTAAAGTAATTCTAAAGGGGCCTTAGCTGCTAAAACCAGGTTTTTTTCCTTTTTACTTAAAATTGGATCTCTGTGCTTGGAACGGAACCTTTTTCCTCCCTACTCTGTAATCATATTTATAGAAAAATTGAAGCCTGTGGCCAAGACTAGCAATCACATGGTAATACAGCAGCTCTTATTAGATACATCTGGAAACTTACCTTGCAAGTAGAGTGCTTTTATCTCTGCACAGGTGCTGAGCCATTGCTTGGCCTGTTCTGCTAACAACGTCAGAGCCTGTTCCCATCACCGTTCTCTGCAGCCGTGCCATCCGTGTTTGACTTGGAACTGAATATCAGCAGACTTGTGTAATTTTAAGGAGAGGGAGGCTTTTCTGTTGGTTTTGCTGTTTCTTGGTGGTTTGGAGTTTTTGGGGGGTTTTTTGTTTATTTGTTTTGTTTCTAAAGTTTATCATGAGCAAACTATTACCATATGTTTTAGATGCTTTGTTTGATATGCTGTACTTTTCAGACTTTCCACAATTACTTATTTATTTATCTATTTATTTTTAAAGCCATTTAAACAAGATGAAAAAACATTCATATCACCTAGGATTCCTTTCTCTTTTCCTCCTTAGATTATAGGTTTAGATTTAAAAATACTGTAGGCAGTGATACTACCCAAAAATGGAAAATAGTACTGATGACAAAACAGAGAAATTAATACTTAGACTTCCTTAAAAAAAACTAATGCTTCCAGTTAATGCACTCTTAGGCATGGCAGCTTAGTCCATTTTAAATTAGCACAAGTCTTAGTCAATGCAGAATGATGCTTGCCTTAACTAGTTAGGTTTTGACACTTAGTACCTGTAAGCTTTTCTTGGAGATGCTAGGAGTCCAGATCTGGACCACAGAGGAAGGCAGGGCATCCACAGCTCCTTCCCATGCTCCAGCTCCCATGTGGTTCTGTAAGCTATGCCACCAGGGCAAGGTGCTGAGCTGGGGTGCAGTGCATTTATATTCCCTGAAGAGCCTGCAGCTTGAGATGACAGGCATGATTTATCTGGATGTTTCTTTTTTTCAGCCAGGTGCTTCTTTCTGACCTAATGAAAAAAAGAGGTTAATCTTCCTCCCAGTTTCTCTTTTTGATTGCTACTTCTTCACTCACAGCAAGGAAAATAAAAGAAGACTAGGGAAGAAAGAGAAAAATAAATATGCTTAATAAAAGAGAAAGCTTATATTCCTTTTATAAGATACATTACATTTGGGGGGGGAGCGGAGGTAGTTCCCTTTGCATTGAAAACACCATTTTTAACTTGCAAATTTTTACTGTCCTGAGGCTAGCAGTTGATACAGGTGTACTGTGAAGGACTTTCACATGGGTGTTTGCTCTGAAAGATTAACTCTCAACTGCAGCTTTCGATGGTAGACCTCAATAAAGTAGTGCTGAAAACCAGCATATTGCAAGAGGGAGGTGAGGAGGAGTGCAAGATGAACAATGAACACCTCCCTGCTGTGTGGGATGTGTGGCTGCATGACAAGGAGCACTGGCTCCTGCTCAGCCCAGATCTTGGGAGTGCAGTGGCAGGAGTCAGTGCTCCCAGTAACTCTGGTGCCATCACTGGTAGCTGTCACACACAACGGGATACAGCTGCTGCGTGGGTTCCTGGGCCCAGGGAAGGCCAGGCACATGGGAGCCCCAGAGATACTTCAGGATGCCCCGAGGTCAGGGACTGTGCCCGTTTGCAGAACAGCCTGCAATGCTTCCAGTGGTGCAAGAGAATTGTTTCCGAGCCCTCCTTGTTTGTATATTGACATACTAGGAGGAACATGTCAGAAGCACTGCTTGTTTTCATGCAAGGCATTTTCATCACCTCTAAAAGCAATTTATTTCAGTCACCTGCAAGTTCTTCAGGTGGCTGCTCATAATTTTTAATGCTCTCCATCCCCCAGTAGATTTGGTGGTTGTGTTTTGGTTTTCACTGAAGATGAAAGCTTTGGATCACAGAATAGGTGCTGCCAAGTGAGCTGGAGGAGAGCCAGAGATCCTGGTGCTGGAGAAGTACTATGTGTTGGCCATCCCCCCACCCTCCCTGAGACTGTTGTCACATTTGGCATACCTCTTTAAGTAAACATTAGTTTTGTCAATGGCATTGGTTCGGTATTTAATGGAATGCAGGAACTGTGTCAGCAGTAATTGTACAGGTAGGATGCAAGTGAATTGACAGGAGAGTTAAAACAGATTAAACCTTCAGCGCATATTTATGTCCAAGCTTTCTGGGTACTGTGATAATAATGGTTGTGTTATATACACTTCACACTTGCTTCTTTCACCACTCAGGAACTATGAGTCCAGTTGCTTTGTGGGTGACTTGGTTATCTCTTCATTTTCAGAGAATAAAAAAAAATGGCAGTGGGAGTTTATGTGGTGATAAAATAAACAACAATGAGAGTTTGTTAGGGACAGGACAGGGAGGGGGTGGTTTCAGGATTTTGTCAGAAGTCATTTCTAATTGCAGGATGTTTTTTTAATGAGTAGGCATGTGTCCTTTTCCTTGATGTGGAGAGCAAAGACGGTATGGGGAAAACCAAGCCCAGGGGCAGATAGGAAAAACTCCTCGTGGGTATAATATTCTCACTGAGAAAGTCTGACTGCCTCATATCCCCTGCTGTTTTGCTTCTGGGAAACCCACACTTTGGCTGGGAGCTGGACCTGTAACCACAACGAACTTGAGGTTGAGTGAAACTGTGTGTCACTGAACGCAGAATGGATGTGACCTGTCATGCTGCAGAGCTCACGCAGTAAGCTTTCTTGACGTGTTGACCAAATGCTGCTGCATAGCCCTTTCTGCCTGCAGCATAGCTTTGATTGTTTAATGCCATGTTTTATGTGAGAAACCCTTGTTTAGCTGAATTTGGGATTTGAGAACTGAAGAAAAACAAGAAATCACAGCAAATAAATGTGTGGGTAGGAAAAGACTGCTTCTGTGTTCTTCTTCAGGGCAAACTGGCTGTGAAGAGGGTATAAATGTGTCAGAAGTGTTGAACCTGTTTCAGGTCTTCTTCCTCTGAACCTTTCTTCCCTTCAAGGATCAGTAGTTTTCCTTTTAAAAACAGTCTATTTCTCATAACGGCATTGAAAAACACCAGTGAAAGTTTGTAGAAAGGCAAAGTGAGGAAGATTCATGTGCAGGTATTTGAGTGGGGTGCAGTGATATGTTCTAAGAAGTGGTTATGAAAGGTGCTATTTTTACATTTGCTTGCTACTTAGGTCAGATTTAGCTCCTCCTTGTCACTGATCTTTAAAAAAATGTTTATTTTAACAGTACTTTTCAGTAAAAATGAAATGGTGTAAGGTCACTGAAATATTTTTCATTTGAGAATGGAAAGGTTTTCATAAGGCTGTTATCTCAGCTGTTGTTCTACCATCTGCCTGTGTGAGATTGTCAGTTCTCCTATTCTTTAAACTTCAGTGGACTTACTGGAAACTGGTAGAAAGTGACTGTGACCAAAATGGCCTTTTGTGGTAACAGGTTTTGACACACTGTGGCTTTATTTTGCATTTAGCTAGTTCTTGGTATCAAGGGCTGAGAGGAAAGAGGACGTCCCAGTGCAAGAAGAATGCTAGTTCTTAAGCTTGCAGCAGTCAGTAAGTCATGTCTGTTTTATTCCTTTCCAGGTGTGACATCTGTTGTATTACCTTCCGTACTCATCGGGGCTTACTGCGCCATAATGCAGTTATCCACAAGCAGCTTCCCAGAGATCCCATGGGAAAGCCTTTCATTCAGAACAACCCTTCAATTCCAGCAGGCTTCCATGACTTGGGATTCACGGACTTCTCCTGTAGGAAGTTCCCCCGCATTTCTCAGGTACTCTCTGTTCTTCATAGCTTAAGGTACCAGCTGCTACAGTGCTTATCTGATGAGGTCATTGAAAGATTCATCCTGCATGTAGAATATTTCATGGAAAGTGCATCACCACTGTTTGTATAGGCTTCAAACTCTTTATACCTCTTTTTTTTTCTTTTTTTCATCTGAAGAATATTGGCACTGGGGGCTTTTTTCACCATTACAGTGGGTAACTGTCAGTGTAAAGATGTATAAAAAATCTTGATGGAAAAACATCGGTCATATTAGATCCTTGCCCCTTTGAGCATACCCAAAAAATCCTACATCTGAAATCAACAGGGAATACACATGGTAAGGAAGACATTATTTATTTTAGGTCTCTCTAGCAAGGATGTAGTTGGGGTATGAAAACTTTTATTACAAAAAACTTCGAGCAGTCACTTTACTAACTTAACAGTGACATCTTCAGTGATTCCCTCACAAAACACTCCACAATCTTCCTCATTTGAGGCTTCTGCACCTTTGAGGGACAGTAGATGGGGAAAGTCAGGGAGATAGTCTGTAAATATTTTTCTGAGAGCCATAAAGCTTTTTGTTGGGTGGTATGATTCCTCCCTCTTGTCAAACCATGCCTGCCTTAGTTTGGGTCTGGATGAAGCTGCATATCTATTAAAAAAATCAACAGCACAATCCACCAGGACCATGCTTAGTTTCTGCAGTTTTCTTATTCTGGGATTAAAGCATTGATTTCCAACTCTTCTGACTGCAAAGTGGTAGACTTGATGTTTGCTGCTGGGCCAGAGAAGCATGTGGGTCTTCCTGTCAGTCTGTTACAGTTTTGGTATAAAACTTAAAAAAATCAAAAGAAAGAACTTTTTAAACAATGTTTATTTCTTTTGTAATTAATGACATTTTAAAGTTATTAAGGGATTTGAATGTTGGTATTTTTCTTCTGTAATAATTTTGCTTGCACAAATGAGAGAAGTGAGAGAAGACGTAAAGTATTTAGAGTCTGTAAATATCTTGAAGCCCTCTACTAGTATTTTTCTTGGGAGAATAAATGTAATTAGACTTCCCTTACTCAAAACAACCCTGCTTTAGTCTATTTTCTTTGTAAGAGAGCTAAAGGAGATAGTCTACTGCTTGGCTTCCTTACTGTGTAGTATGCTGAGGCTCCTGTCCTGGCAATGACACAAGAGAAGTTTCTGATAAGGATGTTTAGGATGGAAAAGAATTTGAGAGCCTGAATAGCTTTCTGAAGGAGTTTACCTTTATAGAAGGGAACTTTTGGAGAATCAGGCCCTAATTCAGATACACCCCTTAGGAAACTAAAGGTGGTGAAGTGGGAATATCTCCATGCCAGGTAGGTGGCGGTTGCTCTAAGCCTCTTAACTTAGTCAGTGGAAGAGAGAGTGAACTGGTTTTGTTTTGCAGCACCGTGTGATGCCTTTCCAGTTTGAGATTCCTACTCTAAATATTTTTGCATGCCTTGCAGGTCTGGTGTGAAACGAATTTGCGAAGGTGCATTAGTGACTTCCATCGATTTATTTGCGAGATGTGTAACAAGGCATTCCCCATGCTTTCGGCACTCAAACTGCACACAGAAACTCACGTGGTGGATCAGGGAAAAGACAAGCACAAGCCACAGTCTGCGACCCCACCTGGTGAGAACCCAGACCAGAAAGCCTTCATGGCATCCTTGGGCCTACAGTACACCAAAGACATCAAGCCTGTCAAGCAGGAGGACGATACACAAGATGAGGTCCAAGAAATGCGGCTCAGAGCACTGAAGAGTAACCTACCTCAGGAACCTGGCAGCACCAGTCTGCTCAGCCTCTCTCCTCTGGAAGCTGCCTCCATGGGAGGGTCGTTTTCAGTCCTTCCCCCTACAAAAGAAAACATAAAACTTCTTTCACTGCAGCCTTTCCAGAAGGGCTTTATTATCCAGCCTGACAGCAGTATTGTGGTGAAACCCATCTCCAATGAGTCTGCCATTGAGCTGGCAGACATTCAGCAGATCTTGAAGATGGCTTCTTCTGCTCCTCCTCAAATCAGTCTTCCTCCACTTTCTAAGGCACCTTCTGTCCCTGTGCAGTCAATTTTCAAGCATATGCCACCACTGAAGCCAAAGCCTTTGGTAACACCCCGAACAGTTGTTGCAACCTCTACACCTCCTCCTCTTATCAGTGCCCAGCAAGCCTCCCCTGGCTGCATCAGCCCAAGTCTCCCACCTCCCCCTCTGAGGCTGATCAAGAATTCAGTGGAGTCTGCCTCCAACGCTCATCTCCCCCACCCAGGAGCCAAATCAAGTCCTTCCTCGCAGTTGCTTCTCCAACCCAAAGTAGAGCCTTTAACTCAGCATGAGATAAAGACACAGCTGGAGCAGGACAGCATCATTGAGGCTCTCCTGCCTTTAAGTATGGAAGCCAAGATCAAGCAAGAAGTCACAGAAGGAGACCTCAAAGCCATCATTGCAGGGGCAGCGAACAAGAAGACCCCGACCATGAGGAAGGTTTTGTACCCCTGCCGTTTCTGTGACCAGGTGTTTGCCTTCTCTGGTGTCCTGAGAGCTCACATCCGTTCTCACTTAGGTATTTCCCCATATCAGTGCAACATCTGTGACTACATCGCAGCTGACAAGGCAGCGCTGATCCGGCACCTGCGGACGCACAGCGGGGAGAGGCCTTACATCTGTAAAATCTGCCACTACCCCTTCACAGTGAAAGCCAATTGTGAGAGGCACCTGCGGAAGAAGCACCTCAAAACAACCAGGAAGGATATTGAGAAGAACATTGAATATGTCACCAGCAATGCCGCAGAGATGGTGGATGCCTTCTGCTCCCCAGACACGGTGTGCAAGCTGTGTGGAGAGGACCTGAAGCACTACCGCGCCCTCCGCATTCACATGAGGACACACAGCGGCTGCCAGAAGAAGAAGCCATTCGAGTGCAAGGAGTGTGGCACAGCCTTTTCAGCCAAGAGGAATTGCATTCACCACATCCTCAAGCAGCACTTGCATGTGCAAGAAAAGGAGATTGATAATTACATCTTAATGGTGGACTGCAATGCCCAGGAAAGCCAGACAGACCCTTCTTTATTGGAGGACAGCACTTACATGGACCACAAGCCCATGACACCTTTCCTGGAGCCACAAAATGGCTTCTTGCTGGGAGCATCGTCTCACATTTCCATCAAACGTGAACCTGTGGGCAACTTCCCCATGGATTTTGATGAGCCATTGGATTTCTCTCAGAAGAGCAAAAGCCTGAGTGCTGTGCAGGTGAAGCAGGAGAACCTGTTCGGCTCGTCTCTGTCCCTTTACGACTGTTCCATGGAGCCTATCGACCTGTCCATCCCCAAAATCCTGAAGAAGGATAAAGATGATGCCCCCTGTGAAGCCAGGAATCAAGAGTTGGCTACTTCTGGGAACAGTGATAAAGCCTATAACTGTCTGCAGTGTCCTTTGGTTTTTGGTGCCAATGGGAACTCAGAAGCAAACCGGGGTGTCAGACATCCCCAGCCACTGAAAGGTTCGTTGCATTTGACTGTCCCGATCATTTCCCCAGCTCTCCCTAGCAATTCTGCCTTGCTGAGACCCCTGAGGCCTAAACCACCACCACCACCTCTCTTGCCAAAGCCTTCAGTAACTAAAGAGCTGCCGCCATTGGCTTCCATTGCACAGATCATTTCATCTGTGTCTTCTGCTCCCACTTTGCTGAAAACAGAGGCTGCAGACACCAGTCCCAAGGCAGTGAGCAGCTCCACTGGGTGTGACAAATCAGGGAATGCCAAAGCTAAAGTGACAATCGTGACCACCGTTCAGAGAGACTCGAGCCTGCCCAGTGACCTGTCTCAGGCTTGTGATCCAGAGCAGTCTCCTGTTGCTGATGCTGGGTTGATTAAGAAAAGAGGTAGAAAGAAAGGAACGAAAAATAAGCCTAAACTTAGGAGTAGTGTGGATCTGGAGTCAAGTGGGGAATTTGCCAGCATAGAGAAGATGCTGGCTACCACAGACACTAACAAATTTAGCCCATTTCTGCAGTCCACTGACAATTTCAAGGAAGAAAGTGGCAGGAATGGAACAAGTGAGGATGAGAAGGAAACTGCCAAGGATAAGCTGCTGAGAGGGAAGAGGAACGCTTACTCAGACTGCCTGCAAAATATCCCCTGTCCTTACTGTCCTCAAGTCTTTCCATGGGCGAATGCCCTGCAGCGGCATATGCTCAGTCACACAGGTAAGAGTGCTCTGTGCTCGCAGTAGGTTGTAGCCCCTGAGGTTGTTCCCCATGGAAAGGCCTCTCTGTGGAGGAATCTTCCTTTCTCTGATGTCTGAATTGTATTCTTCTTGATTATTTTGCTAATCCCTAGCTGCTGCTGTTGCATAGTGGTGGTGGTAGATTTTTCAGAAATGGAATAATCTCTGTGTAAATAAACAGAGGGTAAATAAAACTGTTAATACCCATTTGACTTCAGTGGCATAACTTAGTGTGGCTGGAAAGAGGCTCAGGTTTCAGTTGTTTTGTTATTATTGTCTTGTCTTGAAGGGGAATATGTGTGTTGAATATTTCATTGTGCCTTACATGGTTTGTTTGTCTGCTTCTGATGGCTGTTTGCATCAGAAATGATAAATCTCTAAAAATGAGAAACAATAAGTGTAGAACTGTGGCAGGAAAATAAAATAATATAGTGCTTAGTTGTTTTTTTTTGTGGTGGCTTTTATTTAACAGATCAAAGGAGGACACAAGAATCTGCTCATCCTGAGCATTATGTAATAGCTTGCCTCTAGGAAAAGTTTCTCCTCACAGATAGATACCTAAAGGTGGGCACATGCCCTAAGGTGTGGAGATGTGTATGTAATCTCTAGCATTGTGCCCCTGTGTGAGTAACCTCAGACCTGATGTAAACAAAAGGAGGAATTGGGTAGGGAGGTTTATTGTAGGTCTGGGGTTATTTTTCATTCTTCACTATAAAGGAAATACTGCACTGAATGCTGTGTTGATTTGAAGTTCCCTCATTCTTCCACCCACACTGTAATAAAGTAATTAGTAGATTCTCATCCTGCTCTAGAGGGAGAGGACAAAGCTGTAGTTGCTGTTGCACCCTTTTAAGTCAGTCACAGTTGTTGATATTATTTACTCCATTATGCATCTCAGCTCCCGGCATAAAGAATAAAAGTTAGATATTTTTTATAAGAAACATAGGGGATTTGAGTGTAGCCTTATAAAAGTTAGCTTACTTTTTTTTTTTTAAGAAAATTAGGTTTCCTGAAATGAGTGTTTCGTGTCTGTACTAAAGAGGGAAACCTGAAGAGGTAAAAGAGGTTAGCTAAGAGGTTTAATGGGAATCTGAGCTGTGGAGCAGTCCCTATTACAGTTTGCTTTGGGTGACATGAGGACATAACTTGCAAGGTATCAGTGCAACAGTGAGGCTATTGTTTTCTGGTCCACAGAGATCAAATTATTTCATCTTATTAAGCATGCAGTTTACTTTGTGGTGAAGGAGAGCTCTTTACTCATATCTCAATTGTTTTCCAACACCCTGGTCTCCAAAAAAAAAGACATAGTTACTGAAGAACTGTTCATGAGACAGAAAACAATGGAGAGGCTTTTCCCAGACTAAGAGGTTTGACCTGCTTATTGATGGCAGACTTCCAAGGTAGCAGGACTGGTGTAAACCCTTAATGAAGACAGGAAAATGCACTGAGCCATGAATTATACTGGTAAAAATTGTCTCCCTTACGACCACCAGGCTTGGAAGGAAACACCATCCTTTTAGAAAGCCTGTGCTGCAACCCCCACAAGGAGAGCAAGCAACTGTGGCCATAACAGGGCTAAATCCTTGCCACAGATACAGGATTTTTGGTAATACTACAGCAGTGGCAATAATCACATTCCAGTTGGTGTGCTCTGGCAGTGATGATACTGAGCTCTTTTCTAATCTTCATCTTGGTGTTGAGAGAGACTTGTTGCTGGAGTATCACTCCACAGCAAGCTTTGGCTGGCCTTGGGGCATCTGCCTTCAGATGGCATGAGTGTTCTCTTTCTAAACTGGGAATTTCCAGCAGCTCTCCTGTGGCACCAGTGTCCATGGGGCCTGCTGGAGGGGAGGGGGAAAGCTAAGCTGGGAAGGTAGAGGAAATTTAGGCCAGGGAGGTGGTGCCAAAGCAAACCCGAGGATGCATTCAGGTGAAGCGAGCCCTGTGTTTTTGTGGTGGGTATCAGGTGCTGGTGGCATGCAAGGAGTTGGGCAGCCCTGTGGTAGATGCACAAGTTTGTTTGCTTTATCTTCTAGATGGGCAAATTGGTCTTCTCATGGAGAACTCTACAGTGTTGTAGTGTAGTGCAGCATTCCTGTCCCCACCTATTGCACAGGCAGATAGCTTGTGACTTGGCAGATAGCTCTATTTTTTAAAATGAGTTAAGGAAAAAAATCTATTTGCTAATCTTTGTAAAGAGAAAAGGGGAACTTAATTATTGTCTGTGCTTGATGGCTGCCCCCTGACCTGGGTAGAGAAAGGACTAACAGGCTGACATGAATGAGGTAGATGAGAGTCCTGATTTGCTTCCGAACTGTGTGTGTTGGATATGCGATCCATAGGCAATCACAGCAGGCAAGCTTCTGCTATCAAAAAAAAAAAAACAAACTCCAAAGCAGTTGTTTGAGCTAAAAAGCAGCGCTTAGCTCAAAATTTTGTGTCCATTTGTAGGAAAGTTGTTTTGCAGTAATTCATAGAAGTGTGGTGTAAGTTAGGATGAGGAAAAGGTATATCATTTTAAACATTGAAGTGCTATCTGTATATTATGAGTTTTGAACTGCTGTATTCATACAGACATAAGATTTTTGCAAGTGTGTCTTCCATGTTAAATAAAATTTCAACACAGAGGCCACCTTCCATGTGGTGTCAAGATCATGTTTTCCTTCTGTCAAAGTGCAAAAATGCACGTGCTACCAGTGACCCCCATCCCTCATGCAACCAGAAGTGTCTCTCGCGGAAGCTTTTGCCCTGCTTACCCTTGCCTCAACACCACTGTGTGGGTTTTTTGGGGTTTTTTTAACTCAAAAACATTTCCATGAAGAAGCATACACGTTCCTCAGTTTTTTTTATTTTAATGGTGAGCTCACAAATGGGACACAGGGAATTTGGCATAGCTTGGTTTTATACAGTGCCTAACACTGTAGCTGTGTTTTGTTCGAACACGCTCGAATACTTGCTTTTAATACTTTCTTTCCCTTGATGTCTTTACTGTATAATTTACTTTTCTGTGTTCAACCTGGTTTGCCTTTTTTGTTTTTTGCTCTTCCCTGCTGCTCTTGACTCTTTAAATTCTCAGAATAAGATGTGCCCTGCAGGTGATGGGGTTGATTTTGCTCCATTTATAGGATGCACATCAGACTAGGTTCAGTATAAAATTACAGTAATGGTCATTTTTAACCACTAGTTTGTTATAGATAACCTAATCTGTTTGTAGAGAATCACTTGAGAATATTTTCAGGGGGATACTGGCAAGTCTTACTTGGCCCAAGATTAAATTTTGTAAAAGGTGAGGTTTAATGTCAGAGGAGGTTTTTTTGGTTTTATTTTGCTGCTACAACAGGAACAAACTGTACAAGGAAATATTAATAAACAAAATAAAGGAATAAATAAATAGAAAACACACCTAGCTTATGAACCTGAATGTTTCCTGTTGATTGGAGGTCACAAGTCACCAAAAAACAGGACTTGTAGGCATTTTTATTCTTTGCTTTTATGATTTAAGTCTAAGCAAAATTGTAAACAACTTTACTTTGCAACATTTGTAGTTGCCATGGTGAATAATGTGTTTCTGCTATGACAGCAGTGGCAGGAGATGCTTTGGAGACTGATCTTACATGCTTTGATTATTCAAATAACTCTTAATACTGAAAAAAGACACCCTTCAAATGACTGGCTATTATGAAATGTCCAGACTAGGCTGGTCCTGCTGTGCTGCTAACCAAAGTTTACAGTCAGTTTCAAGTCACTATTTAGGAACAGATGTATTTTAATACAGGCCATGACTATTCATATGGAAAAAATTAATAAAAAAATCAAATCACATTGACTTTTTAGGTTACGTTCCAGTGAGTAAGTGTATTTTATCAGAAGAGCAGTTGCCTTTAAAGGACAAACACAGAAGGCAGAAAAAATTGCTTTTTTGAATGTTCTGGTTTTGTGACTTTAAAGGTGGCATTTTTGGAAAGCATTGCAACTTGGGGTGGGAGGATTGGATTATGCCCAGTAAGTGGAATTTCTCTTTGGGTTTTGAGACCCCCAGCTAGGACATCTGTGTGGAAAGAAGAATATTTTATCTATTACAAGTATTGGTCTGTATCACAAATATTTGATTGATACAAACATTTTAACGGCTGAAAATATGAGAAATTTGTGGCGTGAAATGCAGGTTGAGTTTCAAATAATTAATCCGCAGCTAATCGTGTCATTGCATGCTTGGAAAGAAACGTGGAAAGGAATTGGGCTATCATGAAGCAAAAGGATTTCTGCTTGACTTTGAAGTTTTGTATTTGCGTTGTGAATGAAGCCAGATAGAAGTGCAAAGAGCGGTGATATTCATAGCCATAAATTATGAATTGAATTAGCAGGCATCTAAGAGGAAAGAGTGACTTGAAAGCCTACAAAAAAGCAGAACCATGATGCATCTAAAAAGTTGCGTTGACACTGGAAGAAAATTAAGAGAAAGAAACAGCTCCTGAGATATCTGTGAGATGGGGGGAATCCCTGGTATGGGTTGAGATGTTAACTAAAACAGAACTAACTTTCAGAAGATGAGAGAGATACACACAATGTTCTATCAAAGAGGCTGCTGGCTGTGGCAGGGGGTGGGCGGTGTGTGTGTGTTTTCAGAGGTTTTGGGTGTGAGGTGGAAGGTGTGACAGGAGCTGATCTCCTTTTACAAGTAACTGTCCTCTCAATCTCTTTCTTCACATCACAAAGATGTCTTGCAGGATTGCCTTTCTCATTGCACTGCATGATCCTGGCTTTTCTTTCAACTTTTCCTGGGCTTAGCCTTCCCTGTTCTAGTCATTTAAATGAATTACAGACATGAAAATCTTTCTCCTAAGGGAAAAAAATTTATTGCTTATTCAGCATATGGGCCTTGATTCCACTAAAGTCAGTGGAGAGATGCCCTGTGGCTTTGGTGGAAATTGTGTCCAACTCACATAGGTGATAGGCATTTCCAGAGAGAGCCTGCTGTTGAGGAGCTTGCAGTCAGGATATTGTGGCTGATCACCAAGCAGTAACAGAGGCAAAGGAAGAAAACCGAGGAAGTTTCTTATTACATACAAGGGGGATATTCATACATTTTATCTTGCATCAGTCCAGAAGCCGTTCCCCTGTCAGAAATGTGGGGTCATTTCTACCAAATCTAGCAGTTTTTACATAAACCTGGAGGTGCCAGCTGCTGCCTGAGGAGATATGTGCTTATCCCCCGGCCTAAGGAAGAGGATATTGGATCTCACAGTGGCACACAGTTTTCCCCAGCTGTTCAGAACACCAAGGCCAAGTTGTACTTGGTCAGCTGAACACTGCAGACAAGCAAAGCATAAGAATGTGAGAAGCTGGAGCAGTGGTACTCCTGTCTCCAGTGGTAGCAGGAGGATGTGCACTTTAGTGTGAGCATGTGAAGGCTGCTTCTTCCAGCCTGTTGCTCTTAAAGCTCTATCAGCATCCACAACTACTTCATTAGGGTTGTGTATTCAAGGGCGCATCCCTGCTCACTCCCTTTACAACCTGTTTATGGAGCTGCTGTCTGCAGGTCCTTCCAGTTGTTTTCTGAACCTGCTGATGCAGTCTGGTTTTAATTTGGCTGCTGCTGCAGGCCAAGCCAGTGATCCTGGAGAGACATCAGCGCTGGCTTTGAGTCCTTCTGCCTGGATGTACCTGCCAGTACCATACTCAGCATCACATAGGCATGGTTTAGGTTGTTTAACCTTGTGTTAATCCGCATTGAAGCTCACCTGCCATCATACTGCCCCCTGTGTCTTGACAATAGCAAAAGAGATTGGCTATCAGATCATGTAAGGCATCCTTGTAGCATGTGAGTGGCATTTAGGCAGAAAGGAGGAGCTAAGACAAAAACAAGGGTGAGCACAGTCACTCCGGGTTTACTGTGCTGACCAAATGGGATGTGTGCAAGAAGGAAGCTCAGCAGATGGTGGTGCATGTCCCTTGTCTGAAAACCGCTTGCACAAGGGAGCTGTTGCTGTAGGTTATTCACACCTCCAGTACAGACAGCGTCACTTTATGTCACTTTGAGCTGGTCTCATGGGAGAACTGTTGAAGTAACAAACCTAAAAGCAGCAAGAAGTTGGCTCTATGTGTCAGGGTGGTTAAAATTACAAATGAGTTATTACTCTCAGGGTAGCTGCTGATCAGATTGCACAGTGTGCACAGGATTTTCCTCTTACATCTCCATGCACCAGTTTGTTTGGGAAAGTCTGCTGTCTTGCCAGCCTCTCTCATCCTTTCTGCTTCTTCTAATACAGCAGGTTGCCTTGCAGTGATTCAAACGTAGTAATACGGGTCTCAGTGCTAGTCTGGCATTGCTGTGCTGGAGACCTGTTAGGACATGATTTGATCTTGCCTATCCTGAAGAGACTGAGTTGCCTCGTTACCATGTTAACAGCCTGTAACTTCAGAGAGGGCTGTGTGAGGTATCTGCAATGTCACGTGGGCCCATCCTGCCTGTGCAGACGACAGATGGCTGCAGCGTGAGAGAGGAAGACTCGTGTTATGACATGATCCCCTCCGAGAACAAAAGTCTGCAGGAAGGGCTCTGAAAGTGCTCACCGCTGGCAGTTTTCACGGCAGAATAAAACTGAAATGTCCTGCTTGAATTGATTGAAGACTTACTTTATAGTCAGAGGGGTGCTAAAGCAGCTCCGCTGTTTGGTGGTGTAAGGAAGCGAGCATTTCTAAAGCCACTCAGACTTGGTGCAGCACATAAGGGTGGGTAGGACTTGGGTGCAAGGTAGATGTTGTTCCCAGCAGCCGGCACCGGGCTGGTCAGAGTGGTTCGACCTGCCCCCGGCAGACAGAGCCTTGGGCCATGGTTGGATAACACAAAGCACTCATTGCCAGTACTGGCTCGACCTGTTCCCAACTGTTCATCCCTGCAGCTGTAGCTGACCCAGCTGCCCAAAAAAATTAAAAGGGCGAGGGGAGGGGCTGGCAGTCATGAGATCAGTTCCCGGATCTGGCTGGCAGTACAGCCCTAAAGGAGGACATTGATGCAGCTGAGGTGTGGAGCTGGCAGCATCTTCTGGGAGGCACTGGGATAGATGTTGTTGAAATTGGCTTTGTTGTCAGTGCTTTGTGTTTTCAAATAGCAGCTTTAGGCATCAAGGAGGGAGCCCGGGTCCGATAGTGCACACAGTTATAGTTACCACGTGCACTTTGTAGCACAGCTTAGCCTTTGTAACTGGCTTCACCAAGTGGTGGTTAATCACGGTTCAGAATCATTCAACAGCTTTGGACTTGCTGTCTCCCTCCATTGCCCAAGAAAAAGGGATTTCCAAATACATCCATGGAAGTAAATTAAGTATTTGAAATTGTGGCTAAGTTTAAAATGAGGTGGTTTCTTTTGGTGCTGGCTTTAAAAGGTGGATAAGCAGCATGCTTGGGGCTCACATGCAGAGTCCTTGTGAGGACATCCTTGGAAGTGAGTGCTCATCTGGATTTCACTGTGTGCCAGAAGGAAAGGGAATGTGAAGGGAGATGCTTGGATGGTGTTTGGTCAGCCATAAATGAAGCAAAGCTTTAGGATGAGGTGTAAGACAGGAAGTGCAATTCAATAGAGTGTCACTGGGAACAGGTTTATAGAGGGTTTCTTTTGGTCTTGTTTTAGAGCAAAACAAAAACAGGATGGTCATTTAGAACAGGATTCAGAGATGAGGAGGCTGTGTAAATGATGGAGCTTGCTCATATCCTTGCTACTTGGAGAGGAAGGGAATGGTCTAAAGCGCCTGAAGCAAACAGAGGACATTTCCCCCGGCTCACAGCAGTCAGACCAGGGGAGAGATGTCCCGGCAGAGGCATACAAGGAAAATGCGGAGCAGCTTGATGAATTGCTCACTTTCATCAAGTTAAAGCAGCCCGGTCTTTGTCTCTTTAGGGCTGTCTGAATGCTCCCTTCTTGGAACAAAATACAGTTGACAGAGATCTGGGATAGGAATGGGGTAAGGGATTATCTCTTACATAATAGAGAACTTTGTAAGGAAAGATCCTTTCGTAAAGAGACTTGCCCCTAATGTGAGAGGGTTGAACACAACTGCTCTGTGTTAACTAGACAAATATTTACAAAGTATACTCAACAGTGAATTTTCTGATTAGCATTTAGCAGAATTCATCTTTGCTCTAGATATCTGCCACATTTTGATCCCTCCAGAAATCATGTGAGCTCTGGGTATTGTGGGGGACTTTTTCCAAACCATTCTACCTGTCTGTACCTCTGAACTACATTTGTGAATATTTCTTAGAGGACAAAGGGCTTGAAATCATGTTTTCAGTGTCAGGCAAAGTTTAACAGCTGCTCTAGAGCCAGAGCTCAGGGTAAAGCAGGAGTTATTTACTGCTGGCGTTGGCCTGAATGCTAGAGCTGTTGTAATGAAGATGCTGAGGAGCTGGTGTATAGCCTGCTGCCTGTATTGTCATCTCTACATCAAAGTGTCTTTCTGCTGAATGGTGCAATCCATCATAAGCTCCAAGTGTGGGTTTTGCACCTGCTCCCTTCAATGCAGATTCCCACATGATAGGTGCAGTCAGAGCCAGTCCTGAAAACCTTTCTTTGTGACTTCAGCTGCTCTGTTGAAGGTACTGGGGAATCATGCTGTGTGTTAAAAGACAGAAACTATTTTTTCCCAGAATTGTCTCTTTCTTTTTCCCCAGATATATTCAGTTCCATTTACTGTAAATAGTTCTTTTCTAGCTTGAATATTTTCATTTCACAAGGCGTGGAGATGCAGCTGAAGCTCTCTCAACCGTGTGGGCTGATTAAATATTTAACTTGAGTATTTGCAGGTGATGTAATGAAGGTGGCTGAATTTTATTATTTAGAATGTTTACAATAAAAAAAATGAAGAAAGATAACACCCAACATTTTTCAAGTTGACTCTGCTGGTTTAAAAGATGTTCTCCAGTTCGTGGGTGGAAGTAGAAGCAGCATTCTGTGTGTGGGTCCAAAAAATCCCAAATTTACTAGAACTGCTGCCACCTAGTGGTGGCTGCCTCTATTGTACAATACAAAACAAGCTGGGGTTATTTCAGTTAATGTAGGGAAAATAGTAAATCATCAGCTCATCTGACTGATAATGCCAAATGGTTGTACCATATCCATTTCCAGTAGTCTCTTTGCTCCAATTTTGAGGATTATTTATGTGATGGGTTTTCTAACTCATCTCTTGGGATGTTAGGAATGTTTGTCAACAAACACTTGCTTTAGCACCAAAATGTTTTTCATTACATGCTGTTTTATCTATTAACTTCATAGCATCTCAAGCTCTACTCTCTATTCCACCATAGTTCCAGGAGAAGATCAAACCATCTGTAAAAAGAATTGAGCAAACAAGCTCCTCACCTTGGTCTGTATCTGCTCTTTCATCTGAAATTTTTCACATTCTGTGTCCCTCTTCATAATTTGGTTTGCGTATGTAAGAAAGCAGTTCTGTCCTTTCTTGCCATCAATTAAAGATGAAGTGGATTCTTCTGACTGGGCTGACCAAAGACTGCCATTTGATTTGTAAATAGACTTCAGCAAAACAGTCTTTCTTTTCCACAGTTAGAAGGAAAAATTATTTTGGCTACATCTGTAGAGTGGTTTCTTTCACACAAGTGGAAAAGTTTTTTGGATTCTCAGATGGAGTCCTTGAGGTTTAGCTTATGAATACATCTCATGAGAAGTTCTTTTTTTCCCCGCAGCTGACGAGGCAGCAGCTAAGTTACCAGTGATTGTTTTGTGTCACTGTCTTCCCTATGTCCTTACCTCCCTGCTCTTCTCCTCTTTCTCCCTTATACTGCCCATCTTTTTTGACACTGGTGTCAGAATTGAGATCTTCAGATAGTGTCACGTTCTTCTCTTCGTTTTGGGGGACTGACACACTCTGGTTGCACACGACAAGGTAACATATTCTGCTCCCATGGTTGCTGAAGAAGTGGCAGTGGATGGAAGCCTTGACAAGTGGATTTCTCTGCTCTTGTCCTCTTGATTCACCAAGTGTAAATTCTGTGGGATAACAAATGGACCGGAAAGCATTTTGTAGCCTTAGTAAGTGAAAGATGGGAAAGGGGCAAAAGAAACAGCAGGCCTTTCCTGTGCATCCTGTTTCTTTTCCCTGCCTGGAATTGAGTGACTGGTCTGCAACATAAATCAGCCAAATTCTGGAGATGAGAATTATCCATTTGAGAGGAGCTCAGTCTTGTTGGAGGGATGTCTGCCCAGATTTGAAAGCTCAGTCAAAATCTTCCTCCTTGTGTAAGATACAAGCCTGCTGGAGCTGTGTGGCCGGCAGGGTTTCTGTTGCTGCAAGGGGCACGTAAGTAGGAAAAAAACAGTAGTGCAGGCCAGGCCTAGCCTCTGCTGGAGTGCATGAAACAGCTGCCAGTGCAAGATTGCCCTTGCAACCATCCCTTGCACTGCAGGAGAAGTCCCACACTGGACCTGGCACAATTTTCTTCACAACTATTGTGTTTACCACACACCTTCACAGCTCCCTTGCTGCTATTCCAGTTCATCGGAAGCAGAACTGGGCTGATTCTCACCTGTCCCTAAATAACCAGGATTTGTGCAAAGCAGCTCACTTTTTTCACCAACTGCAGAACCAACTGCACAGGGTGGAGATAACCACAGAACAGCTCAGCTAGTCAGGAACTGCTGCTTTACATGAAGTACATGCATGAAGTTTCCTAAGGGGCCTGTGAAACTCCTGCTCAACAAGGAAATGGGCAGGTCTGGTTTGTGCAGATGAGGAGGAAGAGCGCTTCCCCAAGCACATACACGTCAGCATATCCCTGGCTATGTCACTGCCTGAGTTTTGAACATTCCTTCAGGGGCACTGGGCCCAGAGCAGCTTCAGAAGAGAAGGGCTGTGCACATTTGTGTTCCCAGGGTCTGGAGTGGGCTTTTCCCTTTGTGAAGGCACTTTGTTTAAACTTAAGAGTTTGTTTATCTTGATGTCGACCTCATCTGTTTGCCTGTGCCGGTACATGACTTACCTGTGGACCGCCAATCCATTGAAGTGTTTTCTCTCGTGCACCAGAAAATGCAGTTGTAGGCCACACATGCAAGAACAGAACAACAGCTGGGAAGAGGCCCAGGGCACAAAGGAGAGGAAAGAAGGAGATAGAGTTTGAGTACATTTCCCTGAAGAATGAGTATACTGTAAGAAAAAGAATATATTTTTCAAAATACTAGAAGCAGAAGAAGAAAAAGTTATGGAAAAATTGGAAAATCGTGAATGATACATGACAGTGAATGTCAAAGTTGGGACTTCTGTATTGAGAGTATTAAGACATACTGGTTTTGGCCTGCTCTTACTTGAGTGCCACCCATGGATAGCCTCCTCACTCACTTTACGTCTGATGTTTCATGTTGAAAAACCAGGAATAAACTCCCTCTGCATCCACTGTTTGTTGTTTGGTCAATAAAGAGTTACAGAACGTCCCTCTGGGTACGATTAAGGGGAGCTTTTTCCCATCTTGGTTTCCTTGTGCTCTTCACTCATCTCCATCCTAACAGAGCTCACATGGTTTCCTGCCCCTCTCCCTAATGAACCCCCTCTGTGCTGTGCTGGCAGCCTTTCTCTGGCCTAACACACATCCCATCAGGGGAGCATTTCCTGACCTCGCCGGCAAGGAGACAGGGCAGCCCACATCTACTTTCAACATTACCATCCTCACATTCTGTAGCCGTACACAAACATTAGGGCATGCTTGCGTGTTTTAACGGGCAGACAATTAGATGAGCAATGAACTTTTTGTAATCCACTGCCTGTGTAAACAAATCTGTTTTGATTAAAAGGTGAGATTACCTTTGCGATAGGTCATTTCTCCCCCTTACACTCCCCCAAGAAAAAGTATATAATGAATTGTGTGCTGTTAAGTGATCATTGGCTATCACCAGAAACATCGCTACACTTTGACATTTGTTTAATGACCATTTATTATCACTAGTGAGAGGAGATGGGGCCAGTGCAAATCATGTTGCAAGACCACATTCAAACTTAAAACTGCCTGAGAACCATCTTCTTATCATCTGTTTTTACTCCTTGCTTAGGAAAAATAAAAAGCCTGTAATAGCAAAAGTAGGCAGTTTGGAGACAAGCACATGTGTTACTGTGTCAAACAGAGAACTTGCACTGCTCTTCTGGAGTTTCTGAATCCTTGTAGTTACTCAGCAGCTATCGCTCTTGCAGATGAATGTTGAAATGTCGGGTGGGTTGTGGGCTCCCTTTGCTGCTTGCTGTCAGTAAGAAGGAGGTGGGGTGAAGGACTTAAAGGAGAGTTTCAGCTTTCAGAAAGCATGACTTGCAAAGTTCATGTCCTGGAACAATTCCTGTGAAGTGGCAGTGGGGATGCAGTTGCATGCTGTGCATCATCAGCAGCTTTGGCCTCCAGAGCCAGACCAGCTTATTTCCTATTTACAAATGCACTATTTGTGTAGAGCTTGGAAGGGGTACAGCTCCAGCCTTCTGTTCTCCTTAAGCGCCTTATGTGTTTCAGTTTTTTGGACATTTGTTACATCTTGAGCAACATTAATGCTGCACACAGGTGAATAAGCAAAGGACACCATTAAGGACCACATCTTAGGTAACTTTAGTCTTCTCGTGGGTTAACTGTGAAACAGCAAGGCCTGTATTGTCCCTTGGCCTTATGCCTTGATTCCAAGTGGCATATCAGAGACTCGGGTGTGGATGAACTTCCACATTTTCCACTTCTATGGTGTATACCCAGCTTTTTAAGCCAACTTCTGTGTTACTGTCTGCACTAACTATTCACATTTAGTTATACCAGGTGGTTGCATGAGGCCTTTCTATTTCCTTGGAAAAACATTTCCTACTACCCAAACATTAGTTTAATAATTATGTGGATTGTATATTATTTCAATCTGTGTTCATGTTTTTCATACACAAGTTTACTAATAATATATCCACATGTCTCCAGAATGGTCTATTTGTGATAGTGCTCAGCTCTTCTTTGGTGTCTCAGCATGTTGTGTTCTCTGGTTAAAAGTGATTATATTAAAAAATTATTTCAAGAAGCTGCTGAGATAAGTGAGTTTATTTTGGAAAAGAAAGCATTTTGTGAAAGAGTATGTATCATCCTATTAATTGGGTTCTATGGTGTTTTGATCTCTTTTCAGCTGTAAGTTACTGGCCTAGGTCACAGACAGGAGAAACAGATATTGGGATGCTTGATCAGAAGCAATGCTCCTGGGTCCATGTGCAGGCTCACTGCTGGTGGTTGGGAATCATCAGGGAGCATCCCACTGAGAGTTTCTCTCTGTTTCCTTGCAGAGAGCCAGGCGGATGCAGAGACACTAGCTACAGGAAACAAAGCCTTGAACCTGAGCTACGGAGAGAAGGAGCAGTCAGAGGAAAAGACAGAGCTACCAGAGAGCGAGTGTGGCCCCAAGGAGGAGCAGAAGGCTGACTCCCTTCTGGCAGAAGAGGATGCTGAAGAAAAAGTGGATCGATATGAAGAGGGCCCTGAGGAAGATTCTGTAAGTAACAAAAGTCTTGACCTCAATTTTGCCAGCAAATTAATGGACTTCAAGCTGGCAGAGAGTGCCCAGTGTGCAGGCAGCAGTTCTCAGACTGAAAGGAAACATGCCTGTGACATTTGTGGCAAAACCTTCAAGTTTGCTGGCACTCTTAGCCGTCACAAAAAGGCCCACATTCGTGAGGACAGAAAGGATGAAAGGAGCAGTGAGGATGAAAGCAAAAGCATTCAGGATGATGCAGGAGCTCCCTCGATGCAGGACTCTGGTCTTGAGCAGGAAGAGTCTCCGTTGGACTTGAAGGTAGTGGAGTCTCCTGTGG
This sequence comes from Donacobius atricapilla, assembly GCA_013397315.1. NCBI lineage: Eukaryota > Metazoa > Chordata > Aves > Passeriformes > Mimidae > Donacobius > Donacobius atricapilla. The sequence goes on from WBMY01016111.1 coordinate 588,454, forward strand.
ACTTTGAGGCAACAGGAAAGGAGAATGAAGAGAGCGAAAGCATCTCTGAGGGGGAAGGCACAGAGAGAAAGTCCACTGAGAAGAGCAGTGATGATAAACCAAAGACTGATGGGGCTAAGAGTACTGCAAAAGCAGACAAAAGAAAGAAAATCTGTACTGTGTGCAACAAGCGTTTCTGGTCTCTGCAAGATCTGACGCGACATATGCGGTCTCATACAGGTAAGAGGAGGCTTGAGGGCAGAACAGACCATGAGGTGTCCCACCAGACGGAGGTGTCTGCTCTGGAGGTGCACGATTGCTGCTGGCACTTGAGGTTGGAGAACTGCTTTTAGTCCTAAAGGTATCTGCAAGGTGTCTTCTCTACCCCAGTCCCCCATGCTGTATGAACTTTGGGGACAGCAAGAATTTTAGCCACTGCCTTATTTTCAACTCCCAAACTGTTTTTCCCCATGATGGCTTGCAGAGTTCAGAGGCGAGGGCAAGTGTGGAGATCCCTGGGCGGCTTCTGACTCCCGTCTTACCATGTGTGTGGCTTTACCACTTCTTCCCAATATTTTGACCAGCAGTGGAGAAACTGTCAGGGAGAAACTATCATGAGACTTCCCCTCTGAGTCAAAGTTTAGAGAGAGAAAGAGAAAAGAGTCTGGTTTTGTCTGATGATCTGAGCCTAATATGGGTAACAGGCTAGTGATGTGTGTGACCTACTGCTCGGCTGGAAGGCAGAAATCTAGTGGACACTTGGGCAGGGAAGGTGGAACACAGGTAGTGAAAGACTTACCCAGTGACTTGACTGGGCAGTGGGATTGCTTTATGTGATAGGCAGATTGCATCAGTGCCTTGCAAATGAGATGAAGCCATGAACCAGCTCAAAGGTGAACTAATCATTCATCCTTATTAATTATGTATTTTACCTGCCAGCAAGCTGCTCTGAGGTGGGGAAACTGGTGCATTTTGACATTTTGTGTCTTTTGAAGGTTCTCTCTGCTGAAGACAAGATCTTTGCCATTAACAAAATATTTGTGCAGTGGTTGACAGTGACACCAAAGAGACACCTGAACTAGACTTCAACCCTTCTAAATCATCAGTATTCACCTACTAAGTGCAAAACTGATCTGTTTTCTTCTGCCATTGAGCCACAAGTGAAACGGGACAGGTCCCATTCTAGTGCCTATTTTCATACAAGTGCAGAAGCTTCAGGGAAATGCTTGTATCTAAAGCACTGAGCTTTATCCCCAAACAATGTGTGCCCATGGACATTTCCATACTCTCTGTTTTAATTGTTTTCGTTGAGTGCTGGGTTATTGTGGGCTTTTTCAGTATGATTTTTTTCCTGTTCGTTTCTCTTTCTTATTTGACACTTGAAGGATGTTTTACCATAGAATAGGTACGGAGCAGGAACCTGGCACAGTGCTTGCTTCAAATTCGTAAATGTAACCATGACCTACCCCCTCTGTCAGGTCAATGTATTTTCATCGGAGGATTTTGCACCAATGCTGTGGGTTAACTCCTCTCCTTGTCTCCTTCTCACTTGTTCAACTATATTGACAGAATACTGTCAGGTTGCACATTGCTTATACTTCAGTTTTGATGTGTGATTTTTTTAAAGATACCTGTAAGCTTTGGGGATTTGTTTACTCAGAAGAGGAACATTTGGGACACACTGAAGTATGCAAGAAACCTCTGCCTGCCTACCGTTTATCTCATTCTGATATTCATTGGCACAAGATAGTGTCTTGATAGAATTGCAGCACTGAAGTCTTTAAGAGGCACAATTGGAAAGGGAGGACAGGTTGGGGTGGGACCTTTGGTTCTTCAGGGCAGACAGCATCTGGGGGCAGGGTGCATGGTTCATATTTTGTGAGAATTTTGTCTGTGGGGCTGTGGTTGCTTTGTTTCCCAATGAGTTCCCCTTTAGGAAACTATTCTCTCTCTCCACACGTGTCTGGGGCTGACCTGCAGCAGGGAGCCCACCTGGTGGGCTGGTTTCATGAAGGCTTTCGAGTTCCAGTGATCGACTGTAAACTTTTTCCAGAAAAGTTGCTGACTAAATAAGGCAGGATGCTAGCAAGCACCGGGTGCTTATACAATTTTCCTCCCTCCTTAGTGCAGGGCCTTGCCAGGCTTGTAGACACTTAAGTTTTGATGCTCCATTTGTGCTGTAGGCATTTACCTGTATTCCTGCTTGCACTCCATCGGATAGTTTGCTAGTATAGAAGCAAAAAATCTGCATAAATGTGATATTCACTGTAGGTACTGAATTTCCTAAGTGCAGACTGTTTTATGCTGCTTGAAACAAGAGGGAGACGCATGTGAGACCTCACAGCTAACTTTGTGTTGTAATTCTCTTCCAGGTGAGAGACCTTACAAGTGTCAAACCTGCGAACGGACCTTCACTCTGAAGCACAGCCTGGTCCGTCACCAGCGCATCCACCAGAAAGTCAAAAATGCCCGAAACCACGGGAAGGAGAGCGACAAGGAGGAGACGCAGTCGAGGTGTGGAGAAGACAGTGAGAATGAGTCCAGCCACAGCGGCGCCAACCCCATCTCTGAAAGCGAGTGCGACTCCGTGGGGGGCGTCAGTAGCCATTTATCCCTCGTGGGGAGCCGGAACGAGCCCCTGGCCGGCACGGTCATGGACTCCCCCTGCGGAGAGGAGAGGAGCGGAGCCTGCCTCGCTGAGCCCGCCAAGAGCGCGCAGAAACAGGCGGCAAAAGACCAGGAACCGCGGGCGAGCTCCGAGCACGAGAGGCCTTCAGGTTTCATCCATGACTTGCTGGAGATGCACAACGCGCCGTCTCCCATGAATCACATCTTGGCCTCTGCAGACAGTGCGCCGCAGCTCTTGGGGGTGGAATGACTTGCTAGGAGGTTGGACCTGTCTCAGCAGGCAAACTGAAGCCAGCAGAGCAAGGTTTCTGGAGTCTGGTTTTGGAAGAGCGACCTTACAGCTACGGGGAGAGAATGGCAGACTGGACATGGTGCCATATGCCTTTCAGTATAATAATGCAAGAGACTACAGTATATACTGATTTGAGTGCCTTACTACTTTATTAGATCTTTTCGTATTATAGATTTTTTCAAAAATGATTTTAATATTTTAAAGAATTATTTGGAGAGGACCCTTTTTCATTTAAGCATTAATGTTACCTTTTGTATTGGTGTGCGTGAGCTTGTTCTTGTATATCTGTGATAGTCGCTGTGTTTGTTCTCTGAGCTGGAAATGGGGCAGTGGGGTGGGAGGCCCTTGGATACCATAGCCAATAACTGGAAGAAAAATGATGTGAATTTCATATGAAATAGTCAGAGGAGATGCAGAGGAGACATTGATTTACTGTTTTTTTTCTCAGTAGATGTTCTTGCATTTGCCACATGGTGGAGCATTAAGCCTGTTCGAGGCCTGAACAATGTGGCAGTTGAAGGTGTTCAAAGTGATTCGAGCCAAAAGCAGGAAACACAAATGAATTTCAACCTCATACTTGTTTCCACTTTTCAGCATTAGAAGTGGTCTTCTGAATCCTAGGGGTTTTTTCTGGCCATCACGGACTGAGCGTGTATACAGAGAAGAGTTACATAGCAACGTAACCTATGAAATTTATGCACCCGCTGTTACATGTTTGATTTGCTTCAGTATATTATTATTATTATTATTATTATTTTATTATTATTTTATAAATCCATCAGTTTGCTTGTCTCTGCAGTCAGCAGAAGCCAATGGGCAATATTTGCCCACGGAGTTGCATAGCGCAGCTTGGATCCCGTCTCGGAGTGTTCTTGACTCATCGCTTTCACCAGCTCCTCCTCCTCCTGTTGTTGTTGCAGCTCCTCTACTGTACTTTCCATGAATTAAGCCCTTCCTTCGACTGGAGCGTCCCGCGGAGGCCAGCGAGGTACCATCCCCGCAGTGGGTGCGGGCGAGGTGTGACAGCCCCGGGTGCGTGCGAGAGGCGCCGCCAGTGCCGCCCTGACCTCGCTGCCGCCCGTCGGTGACAGCCCAGCCTCACTCACACAGCAAAGTTATCCCGTCTTCCAGTGGAAAGCAAGAGAGAAGTGCGAGCCTTTACCCTCGTCTTGCTTCTGTCGTCTTCTAAGAGCGAGAAAATACTACTGGTAATAAAACTACAGATATACGACATGTTAAAAAAACAAATAAATTTAAAACTAAAAAAAAACAAAAAAAATCAAAAGGAAAAAAAAAAATAAATTCTTCCTGAGATTTTGGGGTTGATGCTTGAAGACTTGAGGTGTGTGTCTAAATTTCATATCAGTAATTTAACCCCTTTAATGCTGGCAGCTGGAATTTCTCCGTATGGCTCCTGTTGCCGGCAACAGGTGACGCTTCAGCCACCAGTATTGAAGGGGTTAAACGAAATGTATCCTACTGTAGCTGCGCATTTTTAGTAGTGCCCAGCATTTTTGTTGTCCTTGTCGTTGTCGTTATTGTTGTTTGTTAATTGTCCTTCAGTCATGACCTCTGGGACAGACAGAGCCATAATAGCATTGCCGGAGCCTCACTGTGCTATTCCACCACTGCAGCCCCCAGCCCAGCCCGCACTGTGACCCTCCCTCCTTCCTACCACAGAATCGCTTTTCCTGCTCTCACCAGACATGGAGGAAGTGGGCCTCGGACCCAGTCTATATTATATAATATATATATCTATATATATCTATATATTAAAAGTTCTTGGAAAAATTTCTGGAGACTGAAATCTCACTGTCCAGAATTCAAAGGAAGAGAAACATTCTTGAGCAATA
>WBMY01016111.1:593404-616756 GCA_013397315.1 Donacobius atricapilla
ATAATAATAATTATTATTATTATTTTGGGTATTTTGGGGGGTTTGTAATTTTTTTGTTTGTTTATTTTGGGGTTGTTTTGGTTTGGTTTTTTATTTTTGTTTTGGTTTTTTTTTGCAGCTCTCCACACTAAACTGCGCAATAATGTGGGGGAGAAGCCATTACTAAACTATATGCTGCAGAACAATGTAGCAAGTAATTAATTCCCAGCAGCCTGCCGGGACATCTGCTAGCAATAATCACTATTGATTTAAAGCTTTATTTAGCCTTTTATCTATATCCTAGTAGAGTATAAGGTCTTGCCACATTTTATTGACATTTTTATTAGTTGAGTTTGACTGAGAACTGTTGCTGTTGTTGGGGTTTTTTTTTGTTTCCCTTCCTCCCCCAATATTAAACTGTGAAAATTATAATGTGTTTAAACTATGGGTGAATCTTAGGCTTTAGTTTGCATGTTCAGCTAATTTGTCTCTATACGATTTTGTTTGAATCTTTTTATTTTTTTTCCTCTCTCAGGGCTTTTACAAAAAACAAAAAAACAAAAACTAAACAAAAACAAAACAAAAAAGAAAACAAAAAAAAATCTTCTTAAATTCTTTTGCCTGAGTTGCAATGGACTTAACATGGAGATAATTCAATCACTACATTAAGCACTTGACTGTGAAAGCGCAAAAAAAAAATAAAGGAAAAAGAAAAAAAAGAGAGAACCTTGTTTGCGGCTGTTGTGAAATAACTTTAGGGGGCTATGTGACAGTCTGATTCCATTTTCAGAATGATTCATCTTCTCTTTCCTCTCTGTGTGTCTCCTTTCTCTCTCTTCTCTCTCCACGAAGGAAGTTTAATCCTAGTGATTTCATCCCATGCAGGAAACAGTAATAAATGTGTAGAATTCATATTTTTCTAAAGGGAACCTTAACTGCTGCTATGAATTGTGTACAAGACTGGTTTATGCCACATGAACAGAGAATCACACATTGTTTTGGTACTTTTATTCCTCTTTTTTTTCAGTTGTACAGTACTTCCAAATTCAAAATAAAAAGTAAAACTTGTTCTGTATCAAACCATCTAAGCAATAAAATGTTATATTTAAAAATGATGGGTTATGAAGTGGGCGTGGCTCTTCTTGTGGGTTTGTGGTGACTTGTTCTCAGACTTGGCCCTGCTGGAGGATGATATGCAAGCCGGAGTTTATCTGTACCAATGGATCACTGTTTCTCTTCCTTGGGTTGATCGGAGTTTGAGCTGGAGATGATGCAGCACTCTGAAAACTCGTGTTCATTTTGACCACGGTTTTCTGGTAGCCAGGCCCCTTTGAACCACTGTTTGTCTCCTGGTGCAGTTCCTCAGTGCAGCAGCCAAAGACAGCAGAAAAGTGCTGATTTTCCTGCATAGGCAGGGTCAGGATTCTCTTTTTTATTTAATGGTAGCCCCATGCTCACATAGGTGAGCATCCTCCCCACATGTAGGGTACCAGTCACTTTTTTTAGAAATTAAATAGGTTTCTGCTGCCACAGTTTTCTTCTTGCATAAATGTTTATGGCTGCAAACTCTTCAGGATGTATTCAAAAGCCACGTGCATGGGTCAAAAAAAGAGATAAATCCTTTGTTTTAGCTTAGTCAGAGCTGCCTTAGCTGCATTTTATATGCCTTCCTATAAATAAAACCCATTTCACAGGACAGGGAGCCAAAGAATCATCTGAGTTGTGTATCCAGCTCGAGGCCAGGGAATTGCAGTGAAGCTGAAGCATCCACATCTTCCTAAGTCCTGCTGCGGTGGTGCTTTCTGGCAAAGAAGTGAACCAGGTTCAGAATGGGAGACAGACTTGGGGGTGAACTGCTGCTGCTTTCTTCCCTCAAGCCTCCTGCACCTTCCCGATGGAGGTCAGAATTCCTCAGAGCACTTTGTCTGCTGAGGACCTTGGTCCCTCACCCCCAGAGAGGGACAGGTTAAAACAGAAGCAGTCAGCCAGCCAGCTCAGCCCCAAACCCAGGATATCTGATGAAGTGGGGCTCTGAAGGCTCTTTAGGTGAGCTCATGGGGTGGAAACGTCATTTCTGAGCATGGAAACCCTCAGAAAATAATTTTCCCTCTCCCACCCACTGACCTGAATCGCCTCTCCTCTCGTGAGACTGATGGGAAGCTCGCATCCAAGTGGCCCGGGGACCTGTCAGGAGGTGTAAAATCAAATGGGATAAGTTTATGTGTCTAGGAAGTGATGGTGACCAATAACTTAAAAAACAGATGACTTAGAAAGCACTTGGTTCTTGGCTATGGAAGCATATAACGGCTGTGCCCAGCCCTTTTCTCCTTCTACCTCAATTTGACAGTGACTATAGCTGAGTTGGGAATTCCCCTGCTCTTCCTGCCTTGGACAGGGTAACACCCTGTAGGCCAGCTGAACTTCGCTCCTTCCTGGCATTTCCCTTTTCCTCTTCCTGCCTCCACTCCTGCCCACACTAACACCCATGGCAGTGACAGCTGGAGCTGGCCTGTAACACCAGGTGTGCAGAGAGGTGGGCAGGTGGTGGTGTCTCTGTGTGCCTCCAACTTGCTGCTTCCTTGCCTCATTCCCTAAAGCTTTTTTTTCCCACCTTGGCAAGGGTGAAACTGAGCTTAATTCCTGACATGGACAGGGAGAGTGGCACAGCCCCTCTGTGAAGCACGACTGTGGGTCTCTCACAGCAGTGCTTCAGGCATGGAGGACACATGCTCGCCCAGAGCATTAAAGACTGGGGAAGACCCAAGTCCTCTGCCACCACAGGGATGCCTTGGCAGCAAGGGGCACCAAGAAAGTGGTTTTTTTCTGAAGTGCAGAGTGTGAAACTGTGGGAATGGGTAGGAGATAGCAGGACTGGGTGAAAACTGGCTGCCCCAATGCAGGAGTGGTTAGAGTGTCATGCATTTTTTGCTGCTACTGAAATACAAACAAGTGAAAAGAATAAAGTTACTTTTCATTATGCAGCTGTCTCAAAGTAGCCAGCATTTGCAAGATGGGAGGGCTGTACACCTACACCCAGATCTTCCAAAAGTGATTGCAATGAGAAATGATTTGCTATTGACACTTAACAGTGTTTTGGCCTGTCCTGTTGGAAAAGCCTTTTTCCAGCAAAATGAGTCACAATTCAACTAGCAAAGACAGCAAGAAGCAAATGTTTACTTGAAACCTTTCCCTCTTCACAAGTCTCCAGTTTGAGGAATCATATATGCCATTTTCTTTCAGCATTTCTGTAGTTATGATGGGATTGAAAATGTCACTTTTGGAAACCCTGAATTTTAGGGTTATCTACAAAAGGGAGACTCAAGACTCCAGCACAAAATAACCAGCACTTTCTGTACATCTGAGAGGCACCATTTTCATAACCCGCTCTGACAATGCAAAAAAAGAAAAGTATGGAGAAATGCATTGGATTGTTCCATTGGAACATCTCTGAACTACTGGACTGTGGAAAAAGGGGCTACGCCAGCACTTCCCAAAACCTGTGTACTGGAGTGGCCAGCATCAGGGAGGGAAATGAGTAAAACCTGTATTTGGGTGTCATGGGTCAGCTGAGCCCTCCAGCTGAGGAGAAGCTGCATTAAAGTACTTTCCCCTTTTCATCCCCTTCCTTGGCAGTAATTACTGTGCAGGGGAGAGGCTGCACCCACACTGCAACAGCCAAAGGAGTAGTGAGGGAGATGCTGGGATTTGGGCTCCAATCTGTTTGGAAAGAAAGGAATTGACTTAGATTTTGAAAACCTCCTCCATGTCAGGGAGGAGCTGAATGTTCCATGAAAAATGGTCTGAGGCTGGGAAGGGGGGAAGAGTGTGTAAGAGGAAAGGTCTGTTAGAGGGATGGCATGATGTGCATACACATCTGCATCTTAGGTTGGGTTGTGTCTGAGCTGGGGATGTGATGGGTCCCCTGGCTGTGTGTGCTCTGCTGGTTGGAAGCACCACATCACTGCAGTGATCCCTGGAGTCCTGGGTGTGACCTGGAGTTCTGGGGTTTGGCCACCAGCCCCACCTCCTTGCTCCATGTCCTCACATGCACTCTTAGGGAACAGGGGAAACAAACATCCAGACTGTTATCCCTGTCTGGAAACTGGTGACTGCTGGTACCTTCAGATTTGCTGGTGGATCAGAGGATTTCCCTAGTCTTGGGCAATTAGTGCCATGCTGGATCACAGGATTGGAAAAACTGGAAACAACCCAAAAATGACAGGAGGTACAGCACAGCTGTGCTGAGGGTATGTATGGTCACAGTCTGTTCCTCTGGTTTTAAAGTAAGAACATGAACAGGAATAGTGGTTTGTTCATGGAGCCCCTGCTAGAGCCTAAAGTGTCTCCTGCAGGTGCAGAGTCTTGCACTCAGCAAACTCGGACCTCTTGGCCTTTCTCAACACAGCCTCCATGGTGTCCTTCCTTGTCCGCTCAGCTGAGGATTGTGTTTTCGCAATGCAGTCTCAGGGAATGCATTTTTAGGTGCTTTAAACTCTTCTCACCAGTCCTGAAAGGATGATTTATGCCGAGTAAGCCCAAGGTGTTTCTCCCACAGGATGAGTTGGTGTCAGACACAGAAGGTGCGTGCCCTTGGCCCTATGACAAGTTAGGGACTCACTTGTCCAATGGTCTGCATGTATTTCTTGGGAACTGCGGGGGAAGGTAAAGGGCAGAGGGAGAAGAGCACAGGGAGGAGTGCTCTGGGACAGAATTGTTTGGTGGTTTTAGGATTTGTCACCAGCTGCACCACTACAAAAGGTGCAGAAGCTGCAAGAGCACCATCCCTGTGGGCTGCCAGGCCTCATCAGTGGCTTCACCTGAGCAGGGAGGCCTATTTAAAGCAAGGGGAGGGGGTAAGGTTTGGCTGTGGGCAAGGAGAAAGTTGTTTATAAGCAACATTGAATTCTATATTGTAAAATGATGTTTATGAGGCTGTTTTTCCAGAAGTATCTTTTTTTCCAAAAAAAGTCAATTAGTACCTGGGAAAAAAGGGTTGAGAGGCAGAGGGCAGGTGGCCTGCTGAAAGGCAGCAGTGAGGACACAGATTGCTGGCAGGTCACTGCACAGAATGGATGCCCAAAAGATACAGGAACATCTACCTTGCTGTTGTTGTATTCAAATGTCACCTCAGGTAAGTGACATGTAACTGTAACCTGCACACATGTGCCAGTGTAATGGGCTGCCTGACAGATGACAAGCTTTATTGAACTCTCTGGGCAGATGTAAACCTCCAGGGTATTCCTAGGTAAGGGGTTCTGATGCTTTCATACCAAGCTATGTCTGAAATCACCCTGCAGAAGTAAAACTAAATGGAGTTGAGAAGCATTGTTGAGGCTTTTCAAAAATTCTTGTATTGCCTACTTTCATTGCTCAAGACCCCTCTAAGAATAAAAGAAAAAAAAATCCTCACAAAAAGGAAGCAGGTTTTTCATATATTAAACAGTAGTAAGTGGGAAGGCTTCTCTGGCTCACCCAACCTCACTACGTAATGCAGTAGAAAATGTTGTAGCAATCCTCCAACTAGGAACTGAAAATAGCTTTCTCCTTTGCTGCGCTTGTTTATTTCTCCTGTGCCAGATCTGTCTCTTGTTTGGCAGGGAAAACTGCCAGGAGTGTATGAGGAAACTCTGGACGATGGGTGTTTGGAATACGCTGCTGTGAAAGCACTTGAACTTCTCTAGGGCTTTTCAGCAGAAGGTTGTGAAGCAGTTTATGAACATCAGTTAATGGGAGGCAGTAAATAAGAGTGATCTGCTGGAGAAAGGCTTTTCATCGTGAAAGGCCTGATCTGTTTTCACAATCTCTGAGGCAGAGGTTAATGCGATGAAGGCCAGTGCTGCTGTGGGCTGACTTTCCGTCAGTCATTTTTTTTTTTTTTAGTAACCACACATGGAGCACGGTCCTGCTGCTTGTAAAAATGTGCCAGGGTTGGGACAGAATGTCAGCCAGAGGGGTTGGTGGCTCCATGACAGGGCCTGACCCGAGCACTGGGGTATAAGGAACAGCAGAAATAAATGCTCCTGTGAACGTGTGCACACAGGACCACGGATCCCTGCCCTCAGACATGGAGTTGCATTTGGGTAACAAAAGCAATTGGTGTGTTAGCTTTCCTCCCACCTCTTGTTATCTGACCCTGCAGAGAATGATAGCCTAGGTTTGTTGTTTTCAATGAGCAGCATCTAACTTCCAAGGAATCTGCACTCAAAAGAAGTATCTGTACTTTATTTGGGGTGATGGCAGTGCTAGCTGTGAGAGGCAGGCTGGCTTTGACCAGTATTCCTCAGTTTTTGCAACTGAAGCTTTACCGCATGACCTATGCTTGGGAAGGGGAAAGTGATGGGCAAAACCTGGCTGTAAACAGAGGCTGTAACCTTTGCCATTGCTGTTTAATTCTACCAAAGCACAGCCCTACTCGATGCACGGGGCTCCTGGGCAGCAGCTGGGGAGGAGGCAGCACATGGGCATGTCCTCCCATGTCCTACTGCATGCACTGCTGCTGAATGGGATCCAGCACTTCCAGATTTGCACACTTTGGCAGAAAAGTCCCCTTTTGGTGGCAGGACATTCAACACCATTTAATCTGCTGCCTTCAAGATGTCTGTATGACTGAAGCTTTACAGCCTCCAAGGTTACATGCATCAGGTCCACGATACTCCACAGCTGGAGAAAATCAAAGTATCAACCTGCCTGCATACACACAGCAGTCAGTGAAGTCTGCACCACAATACATTGAGTCTGATCTTTGATCTTGTGTCAATATTTTGGAGATGAAACCAGAGAGGCTGCCTAGCACAGCTACCCAAGACCCAGAACTCACTAGAAAATGAGCCAGGGCTGTTGGTGAGAGAAAGGGAGGGATCTGGAGAAGGGAGCAACCTCGACAACCCATGGTAATACATTATGGAACAGGATGCTGAGCCACATGCTGCCTTTAACGCATGCGGTTATTAGTTTTTGTGAACACACCTCCTTGGCAGTTTTTAACTTTTTCTGAACCATAAGAGTCTCTTTAGCAGGTGCTAAACACCTGCTTAAAAATTAAGGTACATAATTTGAACAATATTTAATTAGAAGTGATAGCAGCTTCTCCACCAGCTCCTTCAGGCAGTGTTTTACTGAACTGCAGCTGAGGGATGTTTTGCAGTTTGTCAGCAGGTCCTTGGTGGCCTGTACTTATTCTCACTGCAGTGCATCAGTGGCATCTGGCTCCGTTCAGTTCTGGGGATGATGGTCCCTGGGGCTTGCCAGTGAAAGGAAAGGAGTAATCACAAGGAGTGCTGCAGCTCACTAAAGGAACAGGAAATGACACTCAGCGAGATGCTTTGCACGGGAGCTGGAGTTCAGCCTGAGGAGGACCTTGAGGGAATGTCTTGCTCTGTACGAGCACAAAAACTACTGAGTGATTGTTCTGGCTGCATGACTGTGACTGATGCCTCATACTTCACCACTGGCATACCTTTAGCTGGGGTGGTGGTAATGGAATGCTGCAGAACTGCAATCTGCCAGGCTACAATGTTGGAAAGGAGATGGTCCATGATTAGTGTATTTTCTAAAATACAAACTAAATCCTGCTTATTTTTTTTCCTTTCCTGTGGTGCCTAACAGCAAGATGTGCTTCCTGGTTTCCAACTTGCTTTATAGCAGCAACAAGTTAGGATTAGTTGGGCAAAATGTCATTTCCAGCTATGAGAAGGAATTCCACGCTCTATGAATGAACTACTATTACAAATAACCAAGCATTAACCAAGCCTTAAATACTGGCTCTAAGGAAGATATGACACACTTCCAAATCAAGTGTTTTAGGGTATTTGAACTTGCTTCTAAATATAACCTGTTATTTTGGTGGCAATGTTTGCCATACCATGCTCAACAGTCATCAAATGCTATTTAAATTCCAGCTTTTCCTTTCCAGTGGAAACCTGCAACAGGGTATTTTAACTACCCTCCTTGCTGTGTCGACTCCTCCTGAAGAAAACAGGGTGTTTCACTATTTCTTTCATTCTTGAAAACATATGGGTGGAAAACTTGCCAGCTGAGACTGGGATCAAGTCCACTGCTTGCTTCTGCAGGGTTGTGGATCCAGGCTCTGCAAGGGAGTTCCTTCAGTGTCCTGAACAGTCTGGGCTCTTTGATTCAGCTTGCATGGAAAAGCTGAATGGGAACCTATGTCTGAATGTGCACACAGGATTAAGAGATCCAATTTAATTTGACTTCCAAGGAAAACTGGATGTGGGCCCGAACACCAGGTTGCAGAGTCCATGTGTCACTTATAAGCTCTACCTCTGCAATTCCTTCAGCTGACGCCTCAGGTGGCCACAGCCTTGAATTTTGGGTAGCAAATACCAGACACCAGCATTTACGGCTTTTCTAGTTCAAGCATCACATTTGTCAATTATTATCCAAAAGGTACAGAAAAGCACAGTGCTCAGACTTACTTCATGGCCAAAATATAGCATAAAATGATCCAGAAAGGCAGACACAGTTGCTCTGACTCCTCCCTTTAGATACTGCTCTTTGAAACGGGGCTAAAGCTCTCGTTGTCTGTTCAGAGAAGCAGCTGTCACAGGCTTGGGAGATCCCCCAGCTGGCAGATCTGGGAATTGCTGGCTGTACTAATTTCCATCTAGCGTACCTAGTACTGTATTTTATCTCCAGGGCTAATGCTCTTAAATCACACACTCCACTACTGCAGCCTCATCTCTGCGGAAAAAACATGGTGTAGCTCCATTCAGGCCCTGCAGGGCAGGCCTGACCCTCCTTCACTAGAACACAGTGTGGGGTCCTCTTGAAAATCCGTTCAGACCATTGTGAGACCAAGTGCACCAACTCCAAGTGCTCTGCTTGCTGTGTGAAAGAGACAGCTCTCAAGTGACAGATTCATTATGTGAATTTAAGTGGCACAGGGAAAAAAAACTCAGTGGTGATTTCCACGTAGGCTGAACCAATTGAGAGTGATGAGGAAAGGCAGGTTAAATTTCAGCTTTGCCTCATCAGCTAAGGGACTGGAATGTTGTACTGCTGAAATTTTATATAAATTTATAACCAAGACAATTTACATGAGGGGACAGAAAAGACAGCCAGACAGATTTTTAAGACCTCATCTTGGTCTTGGTATCTGTTCTTTCTAAGCCAGCTATTGCAATCTATCTTGATCTTTTCAGTCATTGATGAGGCAGCCTTCAAATTCTAGAGTCATTTTTATGTGTTCTGGGACCTAAAAATACATCAACACATCTGCTTTTAATTTTTCCCTCTTTTACCCACAGATATAATTCACAAATACAGGGGTCCCAGCATCCTTTATTTTTAAGCCTTTTTCATCTTGTTTTTTGTTGGCTTTTTTCCCCAAACAAGTCTTACCTTCTTCTGTTTGGATGCAAAACACCTGCTGGAACTGCTATTTTCAGAGTTACTGCATGGAATGTGAGCGTTTGCTTGGTCACACAACAGCATGCACATAAAAACTGTAAGGATTGGGCCTTGTGCTTCAGCAACCTTTAAGCATCTTAACAGATCCTTTTCACACCGCTTGTGGTTTAGCAAGAAGTTATTTTTTCTAGAAATGTAGGGCATTATGGGTCACTTTTAACCCATCAGGATTCAGGAACCTACTGAACATTTCCCAGGGCCCTCCCTCAAAAGAATTTTAATCTTAATTATTATTAAGATGCAGATTTTTAAGAATGGCATGTTTCACACTTTGCATATTTGCTACTAGCAATTGCTCATCAAGGAAAAAGCCTTTTCTGGTGCCATACTCATGCTTTATTTAAAAAAAAAAAGCTACACAATGCTAAGAAAAAAAAAATCAAGTATACTTTACAAAAACCTGCAGCTGTTTTCAAGAGATCTGATCTCAATTATAAATGCAAGTCAGCAGGTAAGAAATTAAATGATAATTTAACACTTCAGTTGCAGTACATCACCTGAACTTAATCATCCAAAACAATCAGTCATTCTTAAATTGACTGTTGATTGTAGTTACATGAACAATCATCTGTATCAACTGATTTAAAAAAATCCCTGGGAAAATTTAGAGATAAATGGAAAAATGTCAGGAGAATGTTACTTAGCCCACCTATAAACTTTTGCAGAAACTAAGAGACCTTTCTGGCTTTGCTCTCCTCTGTATGTTAACTGCAACTCCTCTGCATATTTTAGAAATGTCTAAGTGTAAAGCTGCTAAATTCTGGCCAGTGAGGGGATTAGTACAGTATGGATCTATGCGTACAGTTGCCAACCATGTACACTAGTGCTGTGTCTTACTATCTCCGTGGAAGTATATTGTGCAAGTCTCAAATAACTTCAAAACACTCTTGAAACAGCCCTTATGTCACTCCTATGAGGTAGGTACTGTCCTTCCTTTGGAGAAGAAAAGAGAACAGACTCTCTTCTGCTCGGTACATCAAGCACAACCAGCCTACTTTAGTATTTGACTTCCCTGGATTCAGAGCTCTCACCTGCAACATTATGTTTAGCACCTCGCATTCTAGGTATCACCAGTAAAAGATACTTTTGATTACACCTTTCCCAAGCTAAGGAAGATGTTCAGCATAAATGTTTTAGAAGAAGCAGAAGCACTGCCATCCCTAGTCTGTTCCATACAGCTCCACAGCCTACAATTTAAGAATTTTGTACGTGAAGAATGAACCTCTATCCTTTAGTCTGACAGCAGCCACTTTTCTTTCTCTGACTGAAGGATATTGGGGAAAAAAAATGAACTGCTGCCAGGAAGCAGACAGCATACAGAGGGCTACAGACATCTCATGCAGTTCAAGGGTAGCCTAAACTAATGCTTTGCTGCCTCTGTAGATGTGAACTCTAAAGCTATTTTTCCTACTCCGAGTGTAGAATTGTTAATCTTCACAATTTTTTGAGTAAGTTAAGGAGCTGTGAGAAGGGAATTCACGGAGGTCTTTCACTCTAAGCCCACAGTTCATCTGTCCTCTAAAACCATGGTAACACCTTTTACTTATAAAGAAACCCTAGCCCACATCTTCTTTTACAGTTGTCCCTCTTTTCAGAATCCCCCAGGAGCAGCTGTGTGGCAGTGTAGTAAGCTGGCTGAGAACTGGTAAGAATGCTGGATTATACAGATGCTTGTGCTGCCTAATGGAAAAGGGTGGCACAGAGAGGCAGAATTGCTGCTGTCTCATCTTTAAGTAGCAAAACTAAACCCTACTCAGCTGGTAATAATAATAACAACATTGATATCCAGCAACATACCTGTGACACTAAGCTATCCCTGTTTAAAAACTGAGTAGAAAATTCAAGTACCAAAATAAAAGTTTCTAACTGACAGGATAAAGGAACACCCCCAATTTAAGAAAACTGAGTGTAACAGACTGGCTTATTCACTAGAAATAATACTAGAGATGCCAACGCTCAGTTACCACTGCACGCTGGAATGTTACTGCTAAATTTCAACTGCAGCAAATTCGTGAGAAACAAGTCATTAAAAAAAATGTTATGACATTCATCATGAGCAGTAGTGGTCTACTGGCCCCTGCTCTTATGAACTGCTTCTGGCTTAGGAAGTCACTGTGAACCATCCACAGTGAACGCCACATTGCATCATCAGAAAGACAGCCTTGGTACACTTGGTCTTTCTCACTGCTGGTTCCAGTGCAAGCTGTCTTCTCTCTTCTTTCATGCTTAGAACTTAAGCATTTGGAAGTCAGCCACTGAGTGCAGAGAAGAGAGCTCAGCCTTCAAATACTTCTTACTTGTACAAATAAAACTCGGACATTACAAATTATTATCTTCTGTTCTGATCCTCTCTCTTTTTTTTTCCTGGCATAGCGCTGTATCATCACCACCCCCTCAAAGAGTACCTTGAAATCTTGGGAAGAATTAAGAGTATACAGTTCAAGATGACCTATTACAAGGTGAAAAAAAACCCTCTCAATGCCAGGTTAGAGAGGGAACTTTCAAGTTCAGTGCATCAGGTGCTGCAATCACTATGGGGCTTTAGCATAGGAAGCATTTAATCGATAAACACTCTGCTGAATCAATGCAAGCTGGAATACAAGCATGCAAATCTACCACAGAACCAATCAGATATCACTAAAGGCAAATAAAGCTGTTCCACACTATTTGAGTGGAGGTACCTCTTACAAGGGCAGCATTCAACTGTTTCCTAAATGATCTGACTGACAATTAAGCAACCTTAACTGCAAAAAATATTCTGCCTGGACTAGCTGTATTTTCAGGAAGTTGAACAAAGCATCTCTTCCGTAGCAGTATGAGTCAAGAACATCTTCACAGCTCATTCTGGCAAAGTGTGTAACAAAATAGTGCCAGCAAAGCAGTTTCATAGCCTAGATGCTTCAAACACACTGTGGCAAGACTTGGAAGGATCACGCAGCATTTATCGGCTCAGAAGTTCAGTCCTTGCAGACCAAGTGCGGAACTAAAAAGGGCATTTTCACAGGTGGGGATCAGAAAAGGGAGGAAAAGAAGACAACAAAGGCCTCAAATCTATGCCTCTTCCTGAACTCAACAAGCTTTCAGATGGCATTCAGACATAGGAAGAGAGGCAGTTGAGATGCAAACAGTTCAAGCCTTGTCCAAGCAAACTGATGTTCTGCAGATTGGCTCTTTGCCCCGTCAGTTAATTCCTGAACACAGTGGATATGGATCAATACCTCAGTACCTGGTAATCGTGTAAGCCACAAACAGAAATCTTGTTTTGATTCTGCATACTTGACTTTGATTTTTTTCTGCTTGACTACTGAACCAACATGCAGCTAGTGATGAATACACATCTGTTTTACTGGTTAAGAAAGACAAAAGTGAAAAAAACCTCAGACCAATGTACTGACCAGTGTAAAGATGTCTCAAACTTAAAAACTGGAAAAGGTGAATTAAATAGTTTGCCAATAAAAAGAATTATTTGAAGCCAACTGTTTTTCAATTCCAGTTTCAAGTGTGTACAGCAAATCTTTGTAAAGCTTTAAAAAAATAAATTGGCATTTTGATACATATGACATTCTAGTTCTTAGGAGAGAAAACCAAAAATTCACTGAAAAGTTGTTCTGGCTTATTCAACGGTTTCTTGAGTAAACATTGCAGACTACCACTATAATCTGAATACCTAAGATGCTGGCACGATTCAGTAACTAACCATTTAACAAACTGGGTATAAAAAAGAAATTTATGTACTAATACCAATTCAGCACAAAAATTCCATGCTTCACAAGTTCTGCTGCTGTGCAAGAGTCTTCCTAGAATCTATGCAGCTAAGTTCAGATTTTTAGGCCACTGCATGCCCAGATCAAAACAGCAGCAAAATATCTACCACTACAAGCAGCTATACCCAATTGTGCCTTTAGAATGAAAAATATGCAGAAGTTGAGATGATCAATGCCTGGCCACTGAGACAGGACCACACACAAACTTCAGTGTGCGCACCTTGTAAAGAGAAACGTTACTTACTGAATAAGAACAACGCATTCAGGTTCTGATACAGATATGATACAATCAAGACAGATTAAAGTCACCAGACATTCAGATTAGGGAGAGGAGAAAAATCCTTCAATGACAGTGTACAGATGACAAGCCAGCATTACAAAGAACTCTAAAGGCACATTTCAGGTAACATGTTTCTGTTAAGACCAACCGCTTACACACGCAGGCACAAATCTTAATGGCTACCTCCCCCCTGACCCCCAACAATTAAAAAAAAAAAATTAAAAGAGAAGTGCATTTTCAGTAATATTAACACCATTCAGTTAATCTGTTCAGTCCAAATGTTTAGCAGTATTTTCCTTATGGTGATATGGGTTCTCTGCACTACTCCAATCCAAAAAAACCGAACAGGCAGAATTAGTAAAGGTTCAACTGTTGCACTAGTTAACATTACTCATCAGAGCCCACTGGTCTCTTCTGTGCCCTCTTGTAGGGCAACCTCCTCGGTGAAGCTTTATCTAGATTAAAAAGAAAAAAAAGAGATAGTTGCATCAGTTGCAATTGTTACATGAGCATGTATTTTTCTCCTCCCAAACACAAGACAAGCTGCCCTTCTCGTGCAATGCATCACCACAGGGAAGCCAGTTCAAATAAATTGTTAAGGCTTTTGAACTACCAGCACCCTAAACAGAAGGTAACAAAAAAATACGTTTCCATTCTGTAACATGCAACAACAGGGTAAGGTTTGTTCTATTTGTCAGTTACTAAAATGCAAAAAAACCCAAACCAAGAACCCTATGTGAAACTGCAGGCTCTGCTGCTTAGAAAGTTTTCATGTTCAGTAATTACACTTTCAGAACGTTAAATGAATTATTTCAATGACCACTGCCTTGAGTTTACATGCCTGAAGAATTTAAGATTGACTCCTCTTTAGACAGCTATGTCCTGCATGTAGTATTTCCACATTCATACAACTAACAGCAGAAGAAAAGTGTCTTTGTTGTGGAAAACTGCACTTTTCCAGGAAACATCCAAATTTGACTGGATGATCTTTAAGGCCCCTTCCAAACCAAACCATTCTATGGTTCTATGATTATTGCAGAGAAGCTTCAATACTTCACAGGAAGTGCTGAAGCGACGGCTAAGTGCATCTGGTGACTAATTTTCTTAAATAGAACGATCTCCAATCACCTCCCTGTTTAGAGTATGTGCAAGGAGCAGCCATCACGCCCTTACAGGCCAATCAGTACAGTATGAAGTGTCAGTAACAAAAAAGATCAAGAATATCTGAGATCTTGAAGGCCATGTATTTAAAAGAATTCTAGTGTAGAGTTCTAACTGAAACTAACCTGGAGCTGAGAAAACCACAATTAAGAACAACTTAACCATTAGTTTTTCCTAAACTTGAAGTATTTAGATATGAATATCTATTTGGCTTAAGAAAAGGATGGTGGCAGGGCCCAAATATTACCAGAATTTGAACCCTTTTAAAGTCAGCTTGCTCTTTAGCAAAAAGTAGCATTTAGATCTTCAGTTTTTCTTGCTCGATTGAGGCTTTTCAAATTCCTGTGTCTGGATTTTATACTATTCCAGTGTCTCACAGAAGAAAGTGTACAAGAAAACTTTTATCTTCACAAGTAAAGCATTAGTGTTTATACTTATGTTGTGCAAGTACTCTTAAAAAGGGTAAAGGAATTAAAAAAGCACTAAGTCATCAATTCCTGGCACAGCTTCGTATCACAGCTAAGGCCTCTAGCCCTTCTGCACCAAATGAAGCTCAGAATATACTTGCTTATTTGATCAAAACAGTAGTCTTTGCCAAGTAAGGGGTAGCTCCTGCGAAGGGTTTTCAAACTCTTTGCATCTCATGTAGGATGCACTTTACTGAGGCTTTCACACCTCACATCAGTGACTGCTGCTGATGACAAGAGTTTATCAGCCTGATAGACCAAAGTAAGTGGGGAAGGCAAGATAAACACCTGCCTTTTAGAAAAAGAATTCTGGGAATCGTGAGAGAAGACAACAATACTTCAGCAATATTCCACTGAAACTATGTTTGCACAATATAACCAGAAACATATCCACAAAATAAATGAAAACATAAATTTAGAAGTATAAAAAATGAATGCCACTGCATGCATCTGTTCTGCATCTTTCACTGCTCATGCTACATCACCAGTCACAGCATGCAGGAAGCTGTACTTCTATCCATGCCTAACTATTACATGGACAACACGTTAAGCACGTATCACTCTGCAGCTCACAAGAGTCTGCCTCACCTCTTCTACTCTGCACTGAAGTCATGGGAAAGCCAAAGAGAAGAAAGAGTAAGAGAAGTTAGAAATATCCACAGCCTAAAGAAATCAGATACTGGGTTTAGCGTTGGCATTTCAGGTATCAAGCAGAACTTTTGGATTTGTGAAGGACATCAATAACAAGTATTAATGGGGCTTTAGTTAAAACACATTTCTAATGCTTACTTAAGACTTTGGTCTATAGGTAAACTTCCAAACAACTTACAGAAACTGAGATGACAGCTACTTCCTCCTATTTAAACCCTCTTTGCAATCCAGGTTTTGGGTAGAGATCTTACACTGTTGAAAAATATTCTACAGAACAAATTGTGAAAGTCACCAATAGTCATTCTTTTATCAACCAATGAAGTTTGTTCTTCGAAGAATAGGCTGCTAAAGTAAAAATCTAATCCTTAAGCACAGTGTTTGAGACAATTTGTTATTCCCTAGAATATACATGGTCTTCTAAGAAATTGGCATCAGCTACTTATTCAGGTATGATTAATTGGTCAAGTTAAGTTTGTTATGGTCTAGTTTATAAAAGGCAGACTACTTACTTATTTGATTTAAAGTTTCTTGGGGAATCCAGCTCATATCAACATCATTCTGATTTGATGTTCCCATCTCTACTTTCTGTACCGGTCTTTTCCTCTGAAAATTCAAGAGAGAAGAAAGGTTTTTCCTTTAAGACTTGGATAGCACAAGTATTAGAAATTACTAAAGATGCTACATTTAGTGAATTACAATTATTTTACTAAGGTACAAACTTAAGGCTAGTCAATGTACACAGCTGTCTTTGCCATTAGCAATTTATTCCCCTAAGCTTTGTATTACCACTTCTAACACCTTACAACACTTACTCCACATAAAGGCACCAAGATTTCACGCACACCTGAGCAAATTCCTTATCTCTTTCGCTGATGATCAGTCAAACTTTGTGATGGCAAGTTTCATTTTGCTTTCTTAGATTAGCACACTATTCTCACATGACCTTGCTAAATAATCAACATTATGACAAAGCTTTGCTAAGAACTAAATAAAGGACTGACAGCAGTTTTCCCCTGAAGTCTGACCTGGATGAAACTAATAGGCAAAAATAGAGAGCATGGGGAAAAGCTACCCAGTAAGTACTCAATCAGCAGACACAGACATCCACTGATTAGAAGGTATTCCTATTCAACCACTTCAGTGTGGAGCCAAAGGGCAGGAGCTCAGCAGAGTATCTTCCATTAGGAACAATTTTTAAGAACGCTCTACTTTCCACAGTAACCTCTAAGGTCCTAAAAATAAATCTTCTACCTTTACCATCATATGCCAGAAGCAATGACTGAATTGCTTTCTTTTGACATCAGAAAGGTCTTGTATTAATGAGTACACAGACAAACACACTACCCACCTTCCTAGACTCTAGTAACTGATGTAGGCCAACAATGACCAGCAGACCAAGTCCAGCGAGAAACATGTACATGAAGATCCTTCAAAAAACAGTTTAAGAAACCATTAACTAAAAATGTTTCAAAGACATTTTATCAAGAGGCATAGAAATTAAGCCTAACTTTGGCCACACATCCACTTAATCTTTCCCAAGAACTTCTATAGGGGACACGGGGGGAAAATACCCAAGGAATCTGAAACTACAGTTCTAACAACTATCATGTAATTATTCTGACTTGGATTTTAAAAACCATAATCATAAGTTCAATTCTGAACAACAGAACATTTGAACAATGTTGCATAAATTAGAAAAATGTTATAATAAATGATTATTGAAATGTAGTAACTTCAAGAATTCTTTTGCACTATCATGAAGTTTCAAGATATTGGGTCACAGGCAATAGTTAGGTCTGTGACAGCTTAAATCACTTACAAAACCCTTAAAAGTCTCTTATATGCTTTTAGCATGCTATTGCATGGCAAGTACTGCTAGGACACTATTAATTTGCAACAGAGCTTTGAAAGCCCTTTCTTAGTTTGCTCTGTGTTCCACAGTTAGAATTCTACCTACAAAATCAATTTTCTTAATCTGCGCATTCTGGTTTGTTTTGAAGAATTTTATCTGAAGTATCTCTTGATACTTAGCAAGAGGTAAACCTAAGTTATAGCTAAAATAGATTTGGGGATTAAGGAATTTACAGGTAAAGAACTTATTCCAAGCTGAACATCTGAACTCTCATTTGTGATAAAGGAAATTATGGAGTTAAACTAAAGAAAATACTTAACTGAAATACCTATTATAGGGCAATTATCTGTTCACAGGACATTCACACAAACTGATTCTAGTATTTGAATTGTTTTGAGAGCTCCTTTTTCAAAGTATCACATACTTTCACATGACCAACTGATATTAAATTTATACCATTGTGTTTGAGAAATACAAATTAATGCAACAGCTATTTCTTTTGGATGACCTTTTTTAAAAGGAAGTTTGCTCAACAGGTAATTTCTACCTGTGGCAGGACAATTCACATATTCAGCATTGTCTACAAGTATTTCTGAAGATTAACTTTTTTAACACACAGCTTCACTTAAAATTCCATTCCAGTGCCACAATATTTAAAAGCATTTTAGCAGAGCATACACTTGAAAGATATTCAGTGTGTCAGATCTACCTAATTCCCTGAAAAAAACCACTCCTGAAAGATACCCACTACAGATGGGTTAGAGGAACTCGGTCATTCTTTGCTGTGCTCTTTGGTACTCCAAATACATCTTTTGGTTTAGGTAATCTTAGATTACACCGCAGTGTTCCAGAAGAAAGCTATTCCAGTCCTGACAGCAGGACCCACAGCCTGATACTATGGACTCTCTGCATCTTTTAACTCTTAGGAAAAAGAACAGTAGCATAACAAAAGTTTAACAGCTTTGAATTGCTATGTAACTGTGTAACATCAGGGCCCATTCCAGGCTGAAGCCCTCTGAGCTAAAGCACATCTGAAAACTTCTCACTGACACAGTACCAGTCCTGAAGATCCCCACCAATAACAGAGATCTTAATTTTGGGAAGAGTTCATATCTGCAGCCTGTCAAATGCTGCTACATATTAAACAAAACACAGCAGACCTAACATTTAATAAAATGACAATACAAGAACTATTTTAACTGGCACCACCAATAACCCATTCTACCAGTGCACCAACTAAACCTGGGTCTCCAGTCTCCTTACGTTTCTCCATCCAGCCCATCTTCTTTTTCAATAATCGTAACAGTTTGATTGAAGACAGCATCTTGAAAAACATTGCCCTAGAAAAGTTTGCACATAACATTTTAAAATAATTTCTTCAACACATAGACAAACATTTACTTTTTTTCCATGTTCTTGGAGAAATTCTAGAAAGCAGCAACTCCTGCACAAAACTCTCTTAAGGTAGTAAGTTGTGCTAGTTCCACTCAACACATAAAAGCACAAATGTTTTCTTGCCTACTACAGTTCCTAGGCACTCCAGCTTCCACTGCTGAGACAACTTTAAGTGCATGTAGGCAGTCACTTGCTATGCTTATGTATCTACTGATTTGCTTAAATACTACAGAGGCATTCACTTTCTGGAGAGCTAATTGACTAAGTAGCTCCTTCCTGACACCTCCAGATGAACTAGAAAGATTCAAATGAATTAGAGCCTCAGGCTTACACTTGCATCTCTGTAGTTGAGATTGATAACCAGACCAAAAGGACGACCACCCATAGGCTCAGCAGGGATGAAGGAGTACTCAAATGTGGCTTGTCTCTGTGGTGGAACTACTGTGTTCAGAGAGAGAGCTGTGAAGTTCTGGATGTAAAACTGGTAGTCTTGAGGGTACCGGAAAGAAGCATCCAGAGACTCGACAATGAAATCCTCTGTGCCCTTATTGGTGAAGCCCACCAGAAATTTTACAATGTTGTTAGCTGGAAAGTCTGAAACGCAAAAAGAAATAGTCAACCATTAGAAACCTCATGCACCACACATATCCAGTTCTAAACAGACAGCATCTAGGACAGACTCTGTGGTTTTAGAGCTTCACTGTTTTAGGCAAACACTGATGTAGTCTAAGCAACAGTAAAGAGAACGGTAGATTAGCAGAGGACACTTACCTTCACCTTTCACAAATAAGATGGTTGTATCAGCACTAGGTGAAGCTTTAGGTTCTCCTGACAAGTCTTCTTCCTCTTTTTCTTCTGTCTAAGACAAGAGACCTTTTTGAAAAATCCTATAATGAACATTGAAGCAAAAACCATGCTTGGTTCATGAGAACCCCATGTGTCAAAGCATGCAACAGTGGCAAGTATTTGTACCAAACCTTGCTCTTGCAGGATTAGCACATAGTCTGTTCTCTCTCTAGATTTGATGAGCATCCCTTTCAGCATTTATCTTTCTATTTGTTATACCTGACACAGTGACTAATCTGAACTGCATTTAGCTCTATTGAAGGGTTTAGAATCAAAAAGCATCAGTAAGGCTTTCGTTTGGGGGTGGAAGGAACAGAATAGAATCTAAATGTTAAGTGTTCACATCTAAGCTATTTCTAGTTAGAAAACAAGCATTTCCAAAATAAAGACAGCCATAAAACAAGCGGGTTACTTTCACTACAAGGAGTGTTTATGGCAGCTTTCTAGTCAGTTTTAATTAGTTAAGTGTTATGTATGCCTGGAAATGGCTAGGCTATTAGAACTACATAAGTCTGTGGACTCACTTGTTCAAGTTCACCTTGGGATGATTCATTTTTTAATTTGAAAACTGCAAGCATTAAGGGCTTATTTTCCATAAGGGGATCATGGGATCATCACCGTCCCCACCAAACAAAAACAAGGCTGACCCAGAATTGAACAGTCTCAGCTAATGGCTAAACAACCTCCTGAAGCAGTGGAAATCCTATGAGATCAGTCATATGTGTACTATGAAATAGGGAACCAGAGCTGAGCATGCAGCATCTTGATTCCAAGACACTACGAAAAGCCCTATCTTTTATTTCAGTGACAAATAAAAGAAACTGCCTAAAAAGCACCATTTTTTGTACCCCAGTCATAAACTATTTATCAAAAGGAAATTATATCCAAAAGATAATAATATTTAATCTTTAATAATATTCTGTCAGTACTGACACAGTATGCCTTCTACAACTTAGCAAAGCTGGTCAACCATAAGCTCAGTGACTTAACAACAGCAGTAAAATCTCATAGAATTGAGTAGCACTTTACCAAATCTGCATTTTTATTACACGTCTTCTCCTACTAATATCCCAAAATTCCATAATGCACATCAGAGATTTGAGAAAATTTTGCACACTCTAAGCACACAGAGTGTCTAGAAAGCCTAACATTCAACTGCTATAAGCAGATCACAAAACTATGTAAAACATTTAACTTCTCTGTGATTTTTTGAGTAATTTTTTGAATTTGTGTTGTAAATTTAGTTAGCTGTGTTTTTTCTAACAAAGGTTTCAGAATTCATTCTGAGCTTAACTAAGAATCAAAACTCTGCTGTCCCTTAGAAATCAGTATCAAAGAAGCCAGAATTAAGCAGTTTTATCTCCCAATGTTCTTCTCAGTTTACTGAGGTGCAGCTTCAGTCAGAAAAGGACTACAGAGGATTCCTATGAGAATGTGTTTCTCTCACTTGGTGTTTTGGGGTTTTTTTTGGTGGGGGGCCTACTGTTTTGATAGTCAAAAATCAGGTTCTCCCCATGTCTTTTTTCAACTGGTAATTCAGAAAGAAAAGATAAATCCTTCTGACACTTCAAACTGAACACAAGCTTAATCAGATACATGGAAATAGCTACCTGAAAAAAAGCAATGTAAGTAAATTCAATTATTTATGTTAGGCAGCTTCAAGAACTTCTGGTCTAATTTATACTTTTGAAATAACATTCATGTACAATTACCAAGTCTGTTGGCTCATCTTCTTCAACTTCAGCTTCATCATCTTCATCTTCAACTACAGTATCTTCCACAGCTTCCTCATCTTCTGTAGCATCTTGAGCTGCAACCAATAAACCTGAGCCTACCAAAACAAAATGCAAACCCAAGAAAGTCTTTTAAATGTCTAGTTAATCAACAAAAAATGATGCTAAAGAACAATTCCCAAACTAATGTTTGAGGAACTTGTTAAAAACCTGTCCAATACACTGTTTCGAAGCCTCATCTGCGAAAACCTCCTATTCAAGTGATGTCTGTGTTGATCTTTCAGCCTTAATACTTCGTTATAAACTTTATCACTTACTCATTTATCTGCCACTAAGTTCAAAACGAAAAATTGACAGCTGGATGAGCAAAAGTTCAGCATTCACACAGCAATGCCTAAATTTGCAGGCAGCAACCAGTTTGCCTTAAAAGCTATTGTTCAATTTTTGAACACATCAGTGTATGAAAATAATTTAGTTTTGTAATTAAAAAAAGTGAAAAAAAGGCATTCCTATTGCCAGGAAATGGATTTAGTAAGTACTGTTCCTTCTAAGACTAGCAAGTCTAACAAGTTATTAGCACACTGATAACAGAACACTTCAAAAGGTACCTAAAAAGTCACTATTTGTTTTTTGTACTTATTTCCATCCAAGTTTTGAAACATCAAGAATGTCTTCTTTACTATGATCTCCTCAATATCACATATAGCCATATATCCAACAGAACTACAACACCAGTCAGAAAAGAAACGTGACCGAGAGCAAGGCTCCAAGATAAGCGCAATCTGATAGTCCCTTGCCTCTTTGCTTTCATGGAGCCAAACCCCTTACATTCAAACACTGGGCAAATATGATTAATAAAAATATTGGCCACAGGACAAAGTTCTGTCTGTTTGCAGTTCAAAGCACATGCAAGCAAGGCTGAGATCTAAAACACGTGCGCAAAACTACAGGTTTGGGTTTTTTTAATAAACGTGACATTTCTGAATATGAAAGAGTAGAAATGAATCAACGACTGATTTACCTGGGTCTGAAAAAAAGACCTAGCTACTCAGAATTTAAAAGAAATATTTGATAATTTTCATGGGAAATACGAATGCTTGAGCAGGACAAGAGTATCCAAAGGACTTAAGAATTACCACTCAATGCTAGAAAGAGCAAACACAACCTCTCTTCTCAAGTGTCTTCAGAAGGCACACTCAAAGCCTTTTGCTCGACCATGTGCAATACTTAACCTAAGCCTTAACTACCGCGGTTTCATTTGACGTTTTAAGTTTGTAAAAAAATTAATTTCTACAAAAATTCTTACAAATAAAGGTGGGGGAGGGGTTAAATTAAAAATGTACAGATAGGGCGTAGGCACCCTTTGCCATCCGCTGCCCAGAACCCCCTCAGACCCCTTACGGTCTTTTCGAGGGATGTCAGAGGGGCTGATGATGTGGCAACAGCGGGAACGGAGAGCTCTGGGACGGGATCGCAGCCGGAGCGTGCTGCAGCCCGCAGCAGGAGCCGGGCGAGAAGCCTTCCCCACCTCCCCTGCCTTCCCAAACTTAGTAGTAGGGAAGCAATTTCCAGATCGTGAATCAGATAACGCCACAGCGTAAACAGAGATTAGCGCTCCTCGGCGTCGCCAAGGACACTCGGGGGGTGGCGGCAGACGAGGTGGGAAGGCAGGGTGGCAGCCAGCGCACCTACTAGGGAATGCGGGAACCAGCACCGCGGGCGAGCGGGGAGAAGGACGAACCCGCTGCCACCGCCTCCGGCGGGGCTCCCCGCCTCTCCCGGGCCGCTGCCACGG
>WBMY01016111.1:628787-722767 GCA_013397315.1 Donacobius atricapilla
CGGGGGGCACGGGAAGCGGGGGCACGGGAAGCGGGGCCACGGGAAGCGGCGGGGGCACGGGAGCGGCCCCGGAGCCGGGGCGGCTCCATCCCAGCCGCGCTCGCCCGCGATGCTTTTCGTCCCTCTGGCGGCGCCGTAGCTGCCGGGCCGGCGCCTGCGTCCCGCGGGCCTCCCGGCTCGTCCCGGCTCCCGGGTCCTGCCTCCCGATTCCTGCCTCCCGCCCGCCGCCGCCATGGATTACCGAGCGCTGGTGATGAGGCAGGTGGTGCCCGGGCAGTTCGACGACGCGGAGTGCTCGGAGAGGTGAGGGCGCGCCGCGGGGTGAGGGCGCTGGGGCGCCGGGCCTGGGGCGCGTAGCGGGACCGGGAGCGCCGCTGGGACTTGCCCGGCAGCGGGGAAGGGAGAGCGGGGTGGTGCTGCCCGGTTACGGGAGGAGCTGAGAGGAAAGGCTGCGTGTGTCTCCCGGCTTCCGTTTTCCATTATGTGCGCTGCTTTGGAGCGTGCTTGTCCTGGCAGAAAACCGTGATACGTTACTGATATTACAGAATCGTAGCATCAGTTAGGTTGGAAAAGGTCTCTGAGGTCATCGAGTCCAACTAGACCATGGCACTGAGTAACAAGTCCAGTCCTTCCTTAAATACCTGCAGGAACGGTGACTCCACCACCCCCCTGGACAATCCATTCCAACGTCTAACCACCCTTTTGTGAAGAAATTTTTCCGAATTCTCCTGGTGCAACTTTGGGCCATGTTCGCCATGTTCTCTTTTCCTGTCACTGGTTGCCTGGGAGAAGAGACTGACCCCCACGTGGTTACAGCCTCCCTTCAGGGAGTTTTAGATAGTGATAAAGTTCCCCCTGAGCCTTCTTTCCTCCAGGCTAAACAACCCCAGCTCTCTCAGGTGCTCCTCATTGGGCTTGTGCTCCACACCCTTCACTAGCTTGATTTCCCTTTTTTAGACCTGATCCAGCCCCTCAGTATCCTTCCTGAACAGAGGGCCTCAGAACTTGACTCAGTGAATTAAAACACGAGTGAAAATGTAAAATCATTTATGGAGACAAGTGTATTGAGTTTTTGGTGACTGTAGCAATCATTTTTAGTTATAGAGACGTCTGTGTTTCTTTTAAGTGAGTCTGAGGAAGACACAGAAACATGTAAAGAGGGAGAGGTCTCTGAGAACTGCCAGTTATGTACGTGTGAAGAAGTTAACGCTGAGGAAGGAGATTGTGATGATGACAACGATGATGAAGAGGAAGATGAAGACTGGGACTGGGATGATGAGGAGGGAAGACTCATGAAGCGCCACAATGCTGCTGGTGGATGCAATCCGCAGGTATGTTGAAAACTATTCTGTATGTTGAAGGCTTCTCTGAGCAACAAGTTCCACTTCCTCGCCACCCAGGAAGTAAAGATTTTCTAACTAATATCTAATCTAACCCTACTGTCTTTCAGTGTAAAGCCATTCCCCACTACAAGCCCTTGTTACCTGGGAGAAGAGACTGACCCCCACGAGTCAGGAGGCTTTGTTTGTTGCTAGTGTTATGTTGAGGACAAATGCAAGCAGAAATTTTTCCTTGAGAGAATCCCCTTCCTTTGCATCTGTTCCTCTGATGTGCTGTATGTGTATGCGCATTGTAGCCAGAGCTCCATTTGACGTTCTTGTCTCAAACCTTGTTGCTGGATTCTCTTTGTCACTGCAGTTTCCTTCTTTTGCTGACCTTTTTCAACTTTTCTTTCTTTGCTCACCCTGATCTCTACAGATGTTCCTTACTTTTTGGTGTTTGTCCTCTCTGAGCATCTTCCCCAGCCTTTCTGTTTATTTTCAGACTATCTTCTAGTCATATCCAGGGTGAAACTGGTTCTATTTTTGACTTAATAGTAAAGAAGGCAAAGAAAAATACAAGCATAGGTGTCGCCCTGATTTTTTCAGCCTTCTCTTCTGTTTCACAGTTTCATGTTTTGGGTTCTTGCTCATGCTATGGTCTGTAAACACAGCTAATATTATTGTAGTCCAAAGAAAGTTTTTCATTCCTGTTCTTAGAGATATGGACAGCTGATGGACCGTTGTCTTGACCAGTGGGATGGGGAGAGGTGTCAACCTTCTCCCCCAATCCCTGGCCTTTGTAGAAATACTATATAATGGATTCAGACTTTTAAATAAACAGGGTTCTTAGTTCATGCCTTCTGATCAAAGTGTGAGTGTGTGTTTGTGTGTGTGTGACGAACTGCGTCACATAGGAATTGGAGGGGGGTGCTTGAAGTGAATTAATTTAGCTGTATGCTGTTGGCATAGAAACTCTGGCATTGTGCAGAACGAAAAGCACTCATGAAGGTAAGAAGGGTGCTAGTTCTCACATCAGCTTGGACACTAGAGGCTCAAAACCTTATTGGTACCAACTTAGCAGAACAGTTGAAATAAATCAGAGTGGTGCTGATCACATCTGGCAATGCTTGTCCTGGGTGGTATATTCTTGCCTTTGTTTAGAGGTTTATGCTGTTCAATGATGGTGAAATCATGTTCAGGTGTTAGTTGCGTTTGGGGAGGACTACATGTAAGAAAAGACAGAAACTTGGAAAGTTTTCTCAGTTCATTACCTGTGCATTTTTTCCCCTCTTATTTTATTCCTTGTTTCTATCTTCCATTCTCTTCCTTTTACAGACAGAAAATGTGCTGTGTGAGAGACTTGTAGCTTCCTACACTGAAAATAACTCTGGTTTGGAGTAGTTTTAGAACTTTAACTGATGTGTTACCTGTATTTTCTTTTCTTGATTTAAGTAAAATCTGGTGTTAATCCATATCTGTTTCCTTATATCCTGTGTGATTTTCATCTTACAGCTTTAGGCATAAGCATTTGAGATGATTTCTCCGATGATACATGATTTGGTTTTCAAAGGGCTGTGTACAGAATGTGACTTATGTTGACAAATCCTTTATTTCAGGCAAATAGACAGACCTCTAATTGCTCTTCAGCAAAACTGTCAACCCCTGCAGGCAAGGTTTTAAGAAAATTTGAACACAAAATCAATTTAGGTGAGTATAATTGCACTGTTGTCTGTTATTTAAATAGCTACCACTCTGTGGCATTCTCAGACTAATTCAACTTACATTAAGCCAGAACTCACTGGAATAGGTGAGTTAGCCATTGCCAGAGAGATTAAAAATGGCTTTTGAGTACCTGAAGTTGCCTTTAGTCTCCATGAACTGGCTGTCATTCCACTCTCTCTCCACCTTCAGAACCACATGGCTGTTTTGTATGGGGTTTTTCTTTCCCCTTGACTTCTCCAGGCAACACAATGTCTTTCTTGACTAGATTCTCTGTAGGAAAGAGCTGTTTGGGTGGAGGAAGGATATCAAGTCTGTTGTGATGTTGGTCATTCCCAAAGCTGCTACCACAGCTGCATTTTCTAGATGAATGCAGTCCCCTGTAGTATTGGGGTGGGTACGTTACGCAGCAATTCTCTCCCAGGGACAGAGTTCCTGTGCTAAGTGAAGAGGCTGCTGTCCCAGCTGCTGTGGTTTGATTTTTACCCTGAGATGGAGATGGCTGCTCAGCACAGCCTGTCAGGACTAGGGGTAGCTGTGATTGACACCTTCTGACAGGGTAGAGGTTGGGTTATTCTTTATAACAAAGTGGTGATAGGATGAAGGCTGCTGGTATTTGTAGTAAAATACAGCAGCTTTTATACATTTAGCATTTAATCAAGCATCATTTAAATGCATTGTTGATAAGAATCTGGGAGACTTCTGCTTATTGTGTTAAGAAAAATGGTATTTGATTGTTATAAGAGAAGAACAGATAAATTCAGTGGTGAGATGCTATCCAAAAGGCATTATTGGCATTACATTTCCATGTCTGTGCAATCGTCTCACTCATCTGTGTTGTTACCTTAATCCTACCCTGAAATGTAAGCAGAGTGGAGTGCTAGGTTAACCCTGGTGTGTAGGAAACTTCTTTGGGGGTTGGGTCCTTTTTTTTTTTTCATTTCTTCTTATGTGTTTTTCAGATAAGCTAAATTTTGATGACTCTGTTATAAACAGAGTCACAGAAAAGTCTAGACAGAAGGAAGCAGACATGTGAGTATTTCTTGTGCTTCTATTTTCACTTAAATACTTTGAACCCAGAAGTGTAGTGCTTATTTCCTTGTTTGAATAAGTTTGTTAAGAAAAATGAAATATAGAAGTAGTCCACATGCAGTTTGCCCTTTGGTCTTCAACTTTTTGGTTTCCAAATGAGTTGTCCTGAATCATCCCAGAGTTTGAATTCTTTTGTCCCTGGTAGCACATCTGATTGTGTTGGTATAGTATAGTAAGAGAGAAGTGATGGGTGTCATTCCCCGAGAAAGGACCCTTTGATATTCTGTTTTTCTAAACAGAAATCCTTAAGCCACTGAGCTAAAAAGGTATTGGAGGCCTTTTGAAAGTTCCTCCTGATGATTTGGCGAGGGAAAAGTATTTCTTCTAAAGAATTTTTTTTTTTTGGCCTACAGCTTATAGCCCTAAGTTGTAAAGACACATAATTTTCTCCCGAATGAGCATAATTCAGAAAAAGCAGGAAGATAATCTATAAAAATGAAGGGCTCTGATGTTAATGGTGGTGGTTTGTTGATTTTTTTCCTTTCCATCCCTCTGTCTGCAGGAGAAACATTTGGTTTTGTATGAACTGAAAGCCTTACCTTCTTAAGGCTGTCATCTTATCTTTGACACAGAATGTCACAGTTTGCTCTATCAAATAATGAGCCCATATGTGGGATTGTAACATTTTATTTTCACTTCTGCTAGGTACCGAGTCAAAGACAAGTCAGACAGAGCAACAGTAGAACAGGTGAGGCCTTTGTTCATCAGATTTCCCATTTGATCAGAGTGATAAAATAGTGTAGAATTTTGGAATATATGAAAAACAGTTAGAGCAGGGACAGAGTTTTGGAATTCTGTTTCCCTTGTTATGCTGAGGAGAGCTGTTGTTTTTTTCTTTATTTTACATATGAAGGTTAAGTTTGGTTCCATAAACATTTTAGAGCTCATTTTTGTGTTTAACATTGTGATTTGTTCATGTGTATAATACAGTATTCCATCGTAAGCTTTTATTAAATTCCGAAGAACAAGGAAAAATGCTGAGTTTGCCTTTTTTCTTTTTTTCTTCTTAAGTAAGACTGAATTGTTATTGGCCTGAGCCCACATGGCTGTTCAATTTCAGTTATGGTATGTGTGTCCCAAGAAAAATCTTACTTTAAAACATTTAATGCAGCTATGCGTGGGACATTATTTCTTTGTTTCTTCTAGAGTTATCTCAAAGACATATGCTTAGTTTAAAAAAAAGAAAAAACAATTTTGAAGAAAAAATGAAATATCGTCCTAGATTCGTGGCAAAATTCTGAGTGGTCGCTGTTCAGATTATTATTTGATCCTTGAGTACAGTCTGATGCCAAGGGCTCTTTAACATGATAGTAAAACTGGGCACTATTATTTGGGTTTTTTCCCTCTGCTGACTTTTCTGTATTAAATTTGAGGTGTTGGACCCCAGGACCCGAATCATTCTGTTCAAGATGCTCTCTAGAGGTATCATATCAGAAATCAATGGCTGCATCAGCACAGGGAAAGAAGTAAGTTTTATTGCAAATAATGTAGTGGGCTTTTTCTTTTCAGCAAGCTGGGTGAAAGTTTATGATGCTCAGAAAATGTACTGAAGTACTTGGGCTTAGCTCTACATTTTTTGTGTCCTTGATTGGTAAGAAGTTATCTTAAAAAAATTGTTTATGTTAAAGGAAACCAATTTTGCCAAGTATGAATTGAATGCTTTAATAAGAATGCTTTAATATTATCTTAAATTTGTGGATGTTGTTAATTGCATCTTTCAACAAAAAAGTTTTGGCAAAGTTATGTATACCCGCAGTATTAATCAGTGCCTAAAAAAACATTCAAACCCCGATAATTCTGATTAAAGACATACTTCTGCCCTGTGCAGAGGTGGAAGCATGAGACATTTGGGCCATGCTTTAGGGCCTGAACAATGCACAGGTTCAAGTTAACCCTTCAAGTTAACGCAAGGGCTTGTTTCAGTCTCTCGAGTGTGGGTGAAGCAGACTTCTCTCGTGCAACAGTGATTTTATTCTGAGGGCATTGTTGCACCCCTGCCCCATCTTACATACTTCCTGTAAGCTGCCTTTCACGGAAAAAGGATTGACCTTGTGTGCAGTCTCCTTCAGCTGAGTACCACATAGGGGCTAGGGTGGGATCAGCTCTTTCCCAGGTGTCAAAATGAGAAGAAGAGAGAAGAATATGTTGCTTTAAAGAGCTTTTCTTTAATGTTATTTCTTCCCTTTTTAATCTGATAGGCCAATGTGTATCATGCCAGTACTGCAAATGGGGAGAACAGAGCAATAAAGATTTACAAAACCTCTATTCTGATGTTTAAAGATCGGGATAAGTATGTGAGCGGTGAATTCAGGTGAGTTTGACTTCTGCCTGCTTTTACTGGGGAAGAGGGATTGTTTTGAAAGGTGTTAAAACCACTGGTGCTCGTGCTGTATTGACAGACTAAGAGTCCCTGCTGGTTTTTATTTTCTTTTTAAAGATTTCGTCATGGATACTGCAAAGGGAACCCAAGAAAAATGGTGAAGACGTGGGCCGAGAAAGAAATGAGGAATTTAATAAGGTGATGCTTTCCAGTTTTTATTTCATCGTGCAGAGGTTACCAAAACTTCTAAGTTTATAGGAGGTGCTCTCTTTTTGCTTGATTCTGGCTATCACTACCCTTTAGGGTCTCTGGAGTGTTCAGGAAAGTGTCTTAAGCTTCATTGTGGGAGAGAAAGAAAAGGGGAGGGAAGAATAAAGATCCTCTTTTATTTTCCTGCTAATGCTCTAAGCTCTTCAGTGTCTGAACTCTGTCTGACATGACTGAACAGCAAGGCAAAGCTAGAAATAGCTGCTGCTGAGCAGCAGCACGCTGTGTGATATAGGTTAATCTAGGATTAACCTGAACTGTCTAAAGATTCTTTGACACAGGAATGCTTAGAAAAGGGTCAAAATGGTTGTGGCTTTTTGTGTGCATTTCCTAGTTGCTCTTCACAAGGAGAGTTTCCTAAGCTCTTCCTGTGTATTACATTCAAAGCTGCAGAGCTCCTTTATGCACTAGTGCAAAGGAAATACAGTTTGGTTTTATTTTTTTGTGGCTTTGTTCTGTGTTTCAGGTTGAATACAGCCCAGATACCTTGCCCAGAGCCAATTATGCTAAGGAGTCATGTGCTTGTCATGGGCTTTATTGGTAAAGGTGATAGGTAAGTATCCTTAGAATATCAATTTTTTTTGTTTGTTTGGGTTTTTATTTTATTTAGTAATAGCTTTTCCCAAAGGTTTATTAAAATCAAACAAACCAATCATCTGAATTTAACTACAGTCACTCTAGGCCTGTGATGTGCATGTGATCTGTGGAATGGTCCCAGACATTTGTCAGCTACTACGGCAGGAAATCTGTGATTCTGAAGCCTCAGTTATATGCAAAATTAACTCATAAAGTGGTTTAACCAGAGACTAATGCTGGAAAGGCTAGCTAATCATCCATGAAGA
Organism: Donacobius atricapilla; assembly: GCA_013397315.1. NCBI lineage: Eukaryota > Metazoa > Chordata > Aves > Passeriformes > Mimidae > Donacobius > Donacobius atricapilla. The sequence goes on from WBMY01016111.1 coordinate 636,350, forward strand.
TAGTTTGTTGTTTTGTAGTTACTGACATAAATGTAGCGTGGTCCAAATTAGCTCCTGTTGGAAATGAAGCTCCAGAATCTTTAGCAAGCGTGTAGCAAAGTTTTGCTGCCCTTCCTGCTGGTTCCTTGCACTTGATTGCTCTTCCTGACTTGCATGACACACTCAGGGAGTGAAAGGATCAGGCGCAGCAATTAAAGCATTTGCAGCTGGTAGGAAGAAGGAAAAAGTATTTAGTTACTGTTAATTTTTTTTGTGATTTCAAGGCCTGCTCCTCTACTGAAGAATGCTCAGTTGTCTGACTCCAAAGTCCGGGAATTATACCTACAGATCATCCAGTACATGAGAAGAATGTACCAAGATGCCAGACTTGTTCACGCAGATCTCAGTGAATTTAATATGCTGTATGTTTTTAATCCTTGCTCTGAATTGTGACATCTAAAATGTATGCATTGGCAACCTCTGTGTGAGAGTACTGATGTACCTTTCAGCGAGGGCGGGGTCCTTGTCCTCCGTGGGTTTTGTAACTCATCTAATTAACTATGTAGCTTTTAACCCAGATCCAAGCTTTCTCTGTTAAAAAAAAGCCAACAGGCAAACAAATAAAAAAAACCCATTAAAAAAGATAGGAGAAAAAAACCCACAACAAAATCAACGCACAAAACGTCCTCACAACCAGAAAAAAAAAAACATAAGCTGAGGCAAAAACTAGTAAGCTATCATTTTTATATAAGGTATTTTCTATTAGTAAGATGTCATTTGACTGCTATATTTTTATAACTTGTTTCTTGTTTTTTTTCTTTTTCATGCGCCTCTCTGCTTTTTTTGTTCATGAGCAGACTATTTTTTAAAAAAGTTTAATTATACAGCTTGTGTACAGGAGGGAAAGGATTGCCTGAAAAATGCCACCCTGGCCCTAACATGCCAGGTGTATGCTGGAGAAGGAGAAAGAGGTTAAGATTTTTTTTTTTTTTTTTCCTGATTCTTAAGTTTGAAGCACGCTTTGTTCTCTGCCCCTCAGTAGTCTGGTGGAGTTGGTGCAGCTCTGTGTGGGATTTCCTTGCAGGTACCACGGAGGGGACGTGTACATCATTGACGTGTCTCAGTCCGTGGAGCATGACCACCCGCACGCGCTGGAGTTCCTGCGCAAGGATTGTGCCAACGTGAACGGTGAGGGGGCTGCACTTCAACCCTCCTTCTGACAGCTGGTTTGTTCAGCAGCATGGACTCAGTTCACCTTATGTTCTTTCAGGTGTAACTGACTGTAGAAGCTGTCAAAATTCCATTAAAATACTTCCTCTCCTGTGTTCTCGTGACTTTCTCAGGGAGCAGTGTTCCGTGCTGAGTTCAGAGTAGGGCAGCCTATTTTGCTAGAAATCATCTGTCTGAAATGAGTCACGTGGCCAAATTTCAGACTTAGGCTGGATCTAAGATCACCCCCAGTCTGCAGCAGTCCTCACCCCAGTCTTAACTTCTCCTTCTTAAAATGCTATGCAGACATACTGATGTGTTGCTTTCTGTGAGCTGAATCTAACTTCCTCAGCTGGCAAGACGTTTCTGTGTGTCATAAGGTTCCCTGCTCTTAAGGGCAGCTGAGAGGAGGCACAGAGTAATTAATTAGCGATGTTATCACTTGTCATAGTACTTCGATAAGTTAAGTTTAATGGTGTTTTTCTCTTGAGAATTTGGTCTTCATGTGTGAATATACATGTTGTGTAACAGATACACACCTCCTGATGGGGTGTGTGTGTCCCTGAGGACAAAAAATCTCATTACGGCTGCTTTTGTTCCCCCTTTCTTTTCAGATTGTCTTTTTTCTTATTTTAGAGACTCTTGAAAATCTGACGCTAAATTAGGAAAGAACTGTGTGCATGCTGTATGTCTGTTGATATCCAGTATGCTACTTTTTCCTTGTATTCCTTTTCAGTTCATGCATTTCTAGTAACTCCCTTCTGACTCAACTAGTTGCACCCTTGCTCTTTATTCATATTTTTTGACTTACTCTCCCTAGATATTCTACTGTCTCTGTGGTTTTGGTGTTGTTTTGCTTGTTTTCTGTCCCTGCAACTTTCTATGTCTAAACTTTCTACAGGGACTCTTGCGACACCTGGTTCTGCCTTAAGTGTGATCTTTGCAGAGATTTGTCGTTCCATAGGCACAGAGAGCTGCCTCCAAACTAAGTCATTTTTACTCTTTCTGTGATTAATTTATCACACTGAGAGATGCTCTGGGAATTTTAGTAGGAAATATTTATTAAACAGTTCTCAGTGTCACTTGCTGCTGCTTTTCAGAACAGAAATGCAGCCTATGAATTTGGTCATAATTGAGTTAAGAAACCAATTTTGAGTGTAGTGGTGAGAAATATTCTAGGACATCAGTATGTCTTCCCCTTTTGGGTGGATCATGATGAGGCTGTACTGTATTTCAGTGGCCACTTGTTTCTCTCAGGCAAAAAATTGAGATCTCCATTCTTTATTTGAAATACTTTTTTCTTTTTAATCTTAGTCCTTGCAAATACTACACCTGTCTTGAATTCTTTGCTTCTTATCCTGTACTCCATTAAGTTGGGATCCTGCTGAAATTGATTTGGCTTTTATATTTAGGCAGTTTTTCTCCTTTTAGTATTAGTTGCATCTGGGGGATGAACAGTTTTATTTCAGATGGCCAAGAGTCATCTGGTAACTAAAGTCCATATGATGTAGAACATGCTGCTGAGACTTTCCCAAGTCACAAAGTTGTTGGCTTGCTGGAATTGTCACTTTAACATCCGAGCTACGTATGTTAGATGGAATTACTTACGGGTTTTGTCTCTCCCTCATTTCCTGGCAGACTTTTTCCAGAAGCACAACGTTGCAGTGATGACAGTGAGGGAGCTGTTTGAATTTATTACTGATCCTTCTATCACAAGTGAGAACATTGATGACTACCTGTCTAAGGTAAGATTTCATGGCCTTGTTACAGAGTAAGAGGACAATAAAATCAGATCTAGTCCAAGCTCCATCATCTCATTTCTTCTACATCCTACTATAAGGAAGCCAGCACATGACATTGTTGTGCTAGTGCTTCAAAAATGCATATAGGTCTTTTCCATTTATACTGTTGTAGGGTGACACTACTTTCATTGTGCGTTTTCTCAGAAAGACTGTCTAATCCTGAAAACTCAAATGTCTGTTTGAGGTGCTGCAAGAACCAGAATGCTTTAAGTTAGCTCTTCCTTTCTGGCAAGGAGGAGCTCTGCGGAAATATAATCGTGCTTATATAGAGAGTGGTGTTGTATGTCCTGTAGCTGTACTGGGCCTGCCACAGTTTTATCTGGGGGGAGCAGCAAGTGTGTTTTTCTCTCTGTTATGGCCCTGATCTGCAGCTGTCAGTGAGTTTCGCAGCAGTGTGGTCACCATTAGGTGTCGCTGAAGGCGTTCCCATAGGGAAAGCTGGAATGCGTGTGAGTGGCGGTGGAGCACAGGGAGAAACGCAGATGGGAATGGTTGGATGTGATTCTAAAGGCTTAGTGGTGCGATTCTAAAGAATGATAACTTTTTTGTAATGTTTTGTATTTCTTTAGGCAATGGAAATAGCATCGAAAAGAACAGAGGAGGAAAGATCCAGTCAAGATAAAGTGGATGAGGAAGTGAGGATTTCTGTTCCTGCTATGAAATTAATATTAACCTTACCTCTTCTAAACACTGAAAAATGTTTTGTTTTCTTTGGAAAAATGTACAGCTGATGATAAGCAAAATATTGTTTGTGATACTGACATGTCTTGACCTAGTTGAGATGTGAAGTATTAAGGGATGCCGTGTGTAAAAGCTGACAGCGATAAGCTGTTAGAAGGCAAATATTCCATTTCCTAAACCAGTTTGTTTTCTCACAGCTAGGTGCCTTGATGTATCTTCCAGTTTAGGTTTAGTTAACAAAAACCTGAGCAGAGAGATCTGATTATGCCAGTGGTTTTGGACCAGTGATACAGAAGCAGTCTATTTGGATATGTGCATTGGCTGAATTGCCTATCCTAAGCTCCACTCCCAGTCTAATTTAGTTCTTCCCCTGCTTTTCCATTAAGTGAAGCCATCTCAAGCCCATTACAGAAAGCCGTTAATGTTCTGGAAATGCATGATGTAAAGATAGAACCATTTCTATCTTAGTCTTAACTATCTGTTTCAGTAGAGTTTAAAAAAAAAAACCAAAACCAACAACCAGCAAAAGTCTCTTCTCTTTGAGGTCAATACTACTTGATTTAGTCAAGACTTTACTGTCTTGAGGCTCAGCAGGTTTCATGAACTGCTTCATGCTTTGCCAAGGAAAGGTGTTTTTTGTTTCCCAGAGTAGCCTCAGCATAAAACTACTGAGCTGTAGAGTCAGACTCTAGTGTTTGGTAGCAAGCCCATCTTCTGCAAGCAAGTTCCTCCTTTGTTTATATGAGGTGCTAACCTGTACGAGAGATGGTTTCCTAGCATCTAAGTTCAGTTCATTTCTCTTAGACTTTCCCTGTGACCATGGCTAATTTGTGCCTCTTCGAGCTGAGTATGGGCAGCTCTGTGGAAGTGGGGGGCTGTGCTTTGTGCACAGCTCTCAGATGAGCAGTGATGATCAAGAAGTGTACTGAATCTGTTCTGGGATTGAACTGATGCCATGAAACAGAGAAGCAAAACACATCTCTCTGATCTGGTAGGGTTGTAAGCTTGCTGAAAGGCTGTTTCAAACGTGACAAATTTTAAGTATGTTGTTGATCCTGCAGTTAGTTGTTATTGTACTGTACTGCTACAAGAATCTTTTTTGAGTTGGACTGTAGGTTGAAGCAGGTATTGTTACATGGAGATTAAGTTCTAGCAGTGCATGTCAAGAGAGTTGCCCCCTGAAGGCATTGTAAACATTACAATAAAAACATCAGAAAAATTCTTAGGATACAAAACCTTAGGACTCAAATAGGCTAAGAGATGGTTGGAGAATTTTGTAAGTGGGCTGGTGTGAGTCATGCTAAGGAAGGATCCTTATTAATTGTGATCTATCAATAGTGTCTAGGTTGTCCATTATGTCTGCTCCTGAAAAAAATAACCAAACAAAAAACAATTCTCTGGTGCAAATGATAGTGGATGACTGCTATGTTCATTTGTTGTTTCTCTGATTGTAATTATTCTGCTAAGAATGCATTATTGGAGAGAAAAACATCATGACAGTATATGTTAATTAGTAAGTCTGTGTTTCCTTTCACTGTGCTAGGTATTTAAGAAGGCCTACATACCTCGAACTCTGACTGAAGTGAAAAACTATGAGAGGGATGTGGACATAATGATGAAATTGAAAGAAGAGGATATGGCATTGAATGTTCAGCAAGATAATGTAAGTAGACATGCTGAGGCCCCACAAAAAAAGAGAGAGGGAATATGAATTCTTAATGGAAACTGTTAGCAATAAACAAAAAGTGAAGCTTTGCTACCAAGGTGTGGAGTACTAAAGCTATATCATACTTCAAAATTGTCCAGTTAGTGCTTAATGCTAACATTCTGGATTTTATCCTGGTCTTTATTTTTTTAAATTTATTTTTAGATAGTCATTTTCTCTGGGCGCAAAGAATTAGGACATAATTTGATAATGTAGTTTCTTCTTCTCTCCCTTGGAGCAGATTCTCTACCAGACTGTGACAGGACTGAAGAAGGATTTGTCTGGTGTTCAGAAGGTGAGAAGCTCTTTTTGAAATCCTTCATTTTAGCCATTTTCAGGAAAGTGCTTGCAGGTAGCTCAGAGGATGCCTAGTCCTGCAGTTGGCACCATGAAAGAAGCCTCTTGTGTGCAGAGTGACCATTTGTGTCCAGGATGGGTCTGGCATGGCAGTGTGTCTGCACAACACAGAATTTGCTTCCCTGCACTGTGGCTGATGCTGGGTTGCTTGAGAATGAAATTATAATCCTTGCTGTGGCCATGATCTCTTGAACTCTAAAGTGAAGATGAAGATGAGGGAAAGTCTTTTCCTGATTATGGAAAATGTAATCGATTTAAACTGTTGCATGACTGCAAGTTTTGATATGTTCAGGGTATCTTTGTTGTGATGTTGCATAAAGAACAGTCCTCCAGTATAAGGCATAAAATGTCTTACTGTATTTCAAGTACTTGACAGTGACACTTCTCAAAAGTACATTGGATGAGAAGTTGGATACAGATCACTTGGAGCCATGTCATTCAAGGCAGAAGCCCTGTGTGGATTCCCCCTCCTTACTTTGCTCTCTAGCAGTAGTATAGACTCTTAATTTAAAGTGGAAATATAAATATGGGTGGGATCAGGCTGTAGCAGACTCCAGGCTTGCTTAAGAATAAGTGAGTGTTCGAGTGCAGGTATTTGTGTTTGCAATATAGAATACATACAGTGCCCCCAAGGTAGATTTGGGCATGATCCAAGGATAATTAAAAATAGGCTTCCACATATGTTAGCAAATTGCTGTTTAACTTAGGGAAATTAGTTTGGGAGTGCAAATAACACCATGCTTTGAGCCCTGACCTAAAAGAATCTGTGTTGTACATTATAGATTTCTTGTCCTTAGTTTGGCTTAACCTACTTTTCATTCTTTATCTTGAGACTCAGTGAGGGCAGTGGTAAGGGAGATAGCATCAGATTGCTCAAGGGTTTCTTTGCAGCAGATTATGTTTTCTTTTTTGTGAATATATATATACATTGTGCATATATGTGTGTGTGTTTATGCTGTCATTAGGTTTCTTGGTTTTGATTTGACATAATTCTTGATATGTCTTGCAGATTCCTGCACTTCTCGAAGAGGCAGATAATTCAGAAACAGACTCTGATGATGATGACGATGGTGGCAGCACAGAGAACTCTGATTCAGGCTGTAAAGAATCTGTACATCCCAAAGATAAACCTGCTGAAGTTATCATGGACAAAAAGGTCAGCTGGCTGGGAATTGTTTGTTTTTCCTGTCTTTGCTTATATGACACAAAAAAATTCAAATTCAGTGGTTCTTGCTTCTTCTTGTCTGAAACAAGCTATGGACTTTTCCTGTTGTGGAGAACAAGAGCATAGGCAGTGAATTTCATTGGGGATGCTTTATTAAAGGTGGTTTTATGTAGAGCAGTGGTTTTATGTCGACCGCAGCTCTCTGTAGCTTAGGCAAAGCTAGAAGAGAGATCTCTACAGGTGATTACAGGGATACACAAAGTGGGATTCAGTAAAGGCTGGGCAGCTTTTCAGTCCCTCTGGCTACTCTTCCAGGATTTGATGCTCAGGTTTGTGGCTGTGGTCCCTGATCAAACTCCTTATGCCCAGACAGCTAAGACCACTTGATCTGTGGAAGTGGAGCTTTGGTGGCAGTGTTTGTACCACAGTGGCTTCTGCAGTACCATTAGTACAGGCTGGCTACCTTTGCTGTGGGCAAGAGGCATAATGCAGTCCAGCAAAGGGATTATGGTTAGGGTCTGGGGTTTTGAGGTTTCATTTTCTGAACTGTGGAACAGTATGCTCAGTTTTGGTGAGGCTTTCCTGCAGAGTACCACTCTCAAGTGAGAGCCTTTTGGCAGCCTTTGCTGTGTTAAAAAAAAAACAGAGTGAAACTTGCAGGCTTAAAGGGGTTCAGGATTAGGGACACTGCATTTTAGGTTTTTGTTCCTAGAAAAGGTACGATAATATATTTCATATCTGTCAAATGAAAGTGCAGCGCTCAGCTGCACACTGCTGGTCTAGAGCTGCTGCCTTTCGGATGTGAAGCAAGGAAGTCTTGGCTACTTGTCATCCTAATTGATAGGTTTTCATTTGGATTTCTTTTTGTGTGAGATGAGAGGTTTTTTGTAACCTGTGTGTTTAGCTGTAGGTTGAACAACTGATTAGCATCAATTACTTCTACCTGCCCTTTCCACTTTGCTGACTTCTTGTTTTCTAGTTGAGTTTCGTCCCTGCTGTGTCTGGTGCAGATTTACAGTGTGTTGCAGTAGCATGGCATTCTTTCCTGTCAGTCCTGCTGATGATCAGCTTGCTCTGAGTTATCAGCACTTACTGGATCAATATTTTTGCATGACACATAGAAAGACATACTACAGTAGCCCTGTGGGTAGCAGAAAATGTAGACGAGACAACCTGTTTTAATCTTAGGTGTAAACAGCATGAGTTAAGAGTGCCTCTTGTTCACTTTCTTCAAAGGTTGCATGAAATTCTGGTTCTAATTAATTTGAATTTTGTCTTGTCATTACCAGTGTGTAGGTCTGGGCTCCACCCTCAACCTGTACTTTCTTTTTCCTCTCCCCTCACCATTCCTATTGATTTTAAAACTTTCTTTATCTTGATAACCTTATTTTTATGCCATATGTTAATTAACTTGTTAATGTAAAAATTGATTGATTTGCTTAAAATTCTTCATTCCCTTCTGGGTTTAAATGAATGGTGTTTGATTCTTTATAGGAAAGAAAAAAGATGGTTAAAGAAGCCCAAAGAGAAAAGAGAAAAACCAAAATCCCAAAGCATGTGAAGAAGAGGAAAGAAAAGACTGCAAAAATGAAGAAAGGCAAATGAAATCAGCTTTGGCTCAGAGAAAGGGATGATGTATTGTGGATTAGTCTGTCACCATCTTTTTTTTCTTTATTAAAAAAATTAAAAATCCTTTATTTATATATACAGGATAAACTGTGAGGGTGGTTTTGTTAATAACATGGTGTAATTATTTGAACAGAGTGTATGACACAGGTTTCTCTATGGGAAAGAATGAGTCTAACATTTGTGCCTGCTAAAATTCTTCACTTCTGCAGGTTTGACTTTTTGCTAAACTCACATTGATTTGTTCCTGTGTTCTTCTTGCTCCTCGCCTTCTTCACAGTATGGAAGCAAATTGAGCTCTGCAGGCTCTCAGTCCCTCTGGATAACCCTGCAGGCATTGTGGCTTTGCTGCCTCCCTGTGCTTGCATCACCATTGATGGCCAAGTGCACACATGGCTGCAATCCCCAGTTTGACCTTCACAGCCTCTTTGGTGCCTTTGGCTAGAGATCTCGTAAGAGAGGAACTGATCAGGGCTTCCAGATCTCTCTTTCTCTCTCTCTGCTCCCTTTCTCTATGCACACAGGGATTGAGTGCGCTCTCACGTACAGTACACACGTGAGTAGGCAATATCACCAGTAGACAAGCAAGACTGGTATTTTCTCAGCAAGTGGGGATGAAAGTGGGGACACTGAGATGAAATGCGTGCATTTTGGAAGTTGGCATTACATCAGGCGCAAGAGAGGAGTCAGCCTCTAACTTGATAGTGAAGGAAGGAGGACTTGCAAGGCCTATATCCAGAGGTGAGGGAGTACTGGTGATGGTTCTTTCTCATAGCACCAAGGGCTTAGATGCTGCCAGAAGTATGGACACTTTATTTCCTGCTTGTGTGCTGACCTATTCAGGCAGAGGTGACCTCTGTGATGGCTGCTCTGAGCCTGACTGGGTGTGTTCGTTAGTGCAGTGCTGAAGGTGACTGAAACAGTAACAGCTTTGTACACTTTGTCCTTGAAGCGCCATTGGATTGGAGATTCTCCCTGCTGACTATCAGGGCTGTGGTGGTGGGCCCATCTGCTGTGGCAGCTATGATTCATGAAGATAGTGCACCAGGAAGTGTAGGGCCTAAGGGTTGTGGATGGAGTGCGGAATTGTGTCTGAGTTGTTGCCTTTCCCCAGGAACAAGTTGTGCACTGAGCAGACCTCTGTTTTGGTGAAGTGGGATAAGCTTAAGTGACTGTGAAAAGCTGTGTGTGCTTTATTTTGTGTAGCTCAGCAGTGGATGACTCCACCAGGAGTCTGGTCCATGGCTGATCAGTGCGAGTCGGGTTGTCAGACACAAGAGACGGCCACCTTCTCTTCGGGTCTGGCTGCTCTGAAGACAGGGATAGGCACTGGTTCTTGGCGAAGAGCCTGGAAGCCGCAGAGACAGAGCATGTCCCACGGGGCAGTGTTTACCTCCTTACCTGAGGAGACACTTCAGAGAAAGGAGGTTGCTCTCATCTGCGCTTGATGGAAGAGGAAATGTCCCAGCCCACATAAACCTTGTCTTCCCTCCAGGCCATGCACAGCAGCCTTATCAAGTTTGCCTAGCTCTAGCTGTCCTGTGGCAGGAAGGTGATCCTGAATCTGTCATTTTTGATTGGAACCTGGCTTGCAGTAATGTGCAGCAGGACTGTCTGTGCAGGCTGTTCAAAGCGCGAGCTGCCTGCCTCAGGTGTTTGCTCTAGGACAGGTGTACATAGTCAGGGTGTTGGCAGGGGACCTGAGGTGAAGCACAGCCAGAAAAGCCCATGTGCAAGTGCAGATGGCCTGGGGGTGGCTGTTGCAGTGGGGTATGTGCTTGTCGAGGTGGGCTGTGAGTGCAGTTCATGTGTCCTGGTCGCTGTGGGCCTGGCAGGTACTGAAGGGAGGCAGTCCACAGGAATGGGGGTGGATGGGGAGCTTTTTGGGCATGAGCCATGAGATCACCAGAAGCATCTTTGTGGTGATCCCCGAAGCAAGAGAATGGTTGAAGAATGCTACACATAACTACCAAAAGGCACCAGTCTGATTGCATGTGGGGAGGATGAGGATGGGATGGCATGACTATATCATGTATTAAAGAAAAAGCTGCAAAGTAGCACAGATACTCAGTTATCCCCACTTTTCCCCCAGAGGTGAGGATCCTACAAGGTCCACTCTGTTTGCCATGGCAGTTTGTTTTTGCTGTGCCCTGCTGCTGGCACCTGTGCAGACAGAGCAGTGTCACCATATACCCTAGTTCTATGTATAAAAACAATAGGAACAAAACCAGCTCAAAGCTAATGCTTCCCCTTTTTCTTCCATGATTTTCCTCCTACCCCCTCTTTCTCCACTCCCCAAGACTGTACTTGGTGGTAGGTCTCTTGTGTCTCTTGTGGACTATTGCAAGAATCTCCATCATGGAGCTCACCTCATGTCACAGCACAAGCAAATAGACCCTGGAGAGGTGACCTGTGGGCTGCTGGTGGGCTGTGGAGCCAGGAGATGACCCTGAGATGTCACAGCAGCAGTGAGACTGAACTGTGCAAGTGTGATACCTACCCCTAAGACTGAGAATTCCCTTCTGTTGACTGCAAGCATGTTCTTCCTCTGCTCACTGGGTGTTCCAGTGTCAAAGTGGAGCCCTCAGATTACAATTTTTTCCCCTTTTGAATTAGAACATCTTTATGCCATAAACTCTCTTGCTTTGTCACTGAGGCTTTGGGAATGTTTTTGCAAGCAGGGCTTTCGAGACCTGTCTGGTGTGTTTTTCAAAGCACAACTGTTTTATTTTCTGTCTTCTCTGAAAATGGATTGGAGTCCAGTTCTGCCAGGCAATCAGAAGGAATTTTTTCAGCTGCAAAAGCAGAACTTTCAACTGCTTTGATATTCCTTTCTGGCTTAAAGTAGTGGAGGAAGATTGGCTTAAAAAAGGCAGGATAAGGTGCTTTATGCAGAGGGCAGGCTGTGGGTGAGTTGTGGCAGAATGCTGCTTGCGGTGTTTGCACCAGTGTGGGTAAGAATGGGCTTGAAATTTGCTGTCTAATATGGGATGCTCTTATTTTTTATTGCTATTATATATATGAAATGTTTTAGAACAGGCTGAGCATGTCAAAGACATCAAATTCTCAGGCACAGGTCAGATGCTTGTAAAAATGCATTTCTGGGAATTTGCAGCCAGAAGACTTAGTGACTTTAGAAAGCTTAAGTATGTAGAGTGAGAATACTTACAACTCTGTTATCAAAGATAAAAATGTACAGAAGCAATTAATCATATCTTCCAGGGCCTTTCCAAGTAGTCCTGTCTTTGCAGCCATTCACTGGGATTCAGTGGGAGAGGACTGGAAGGAGATAATGCTAGATAATATATGTTACGTTCCAAAAAAGTTCATTAGTGAGGTGGTGGAATTTTGGGGGCGTTCAGCCCCCCCACTCCCCTGAAGTTCTGCAGTGCTGTTTGGCTGGTTTGCACTCTGAGCAGTTGGCACTAGGCTTCCTCTCAGGTCTGAGGTCTGTGCCAGGCTGGTGCTAATTCGTTGCTTTTTCCACATGATATATTTTATTATATGTAGCAGTAGAAGCATTGGAAGGTGGAGTTTTGTGGATTCCTTTTCCCCGTGACGAATCCAGTAAAACCAGCTTTGTAAGGATGCGTCTGCTCAGAGGGATTTGATTTCCACGCTGAAATATTTTGATTAAACAATGCAACGATGCACAACCAGCTGTGGCAGGCTGCATGCTTGCTTTTGGCCTGTGTGCTCAGGCGAGGGTCACACCTGTGGTGCTTCAAGACACAAAAGAAGTGGGGCTGACATTTTCAGAGGACCAATGTGTCCTGCAGATTTTGGTCACAGGTTGTGGTGGAGCTGATGATGAAGAGCTGTGAGAGCTGGATTCTGGAATACCAGGTTAACTCAGAAAGTTAACTCAGAATTTATTTCGAACTTTCTATGGCACCGCTGTAAAAATAAACACATAACTTAATGACTCATTGTTTTCACAGCTGTAATTTTGGTCCTTCTAAACTGCTAGGAGACTTTCAAAGCAAAAATGCTGACCCTTTGCCTTAGCATCTCGTTACTTTTCTGGTCTTGACATGACCTTATGTTCCTTGTGCTAATCTTCATGTCCTCTAGAGGGAGAAGTAAGTTCATGCTCAGGCTGTTGGAAAGTGCCAAGTCTCCTTTAGTATGTGAAAAGTGCTAATTATGTGTCAATCAGCTACATAACTTTCTATCAATTTTGATGGAGCTGTACATGCACCTAGATGTTATTTGGGTTTTTTCTCCTGAATTTGTAGTTGTTAGACAAAGTTTTTTGAGGACATAGGGGCATAATTTGTTTTGGGCCAGGCCAGGCCTGCAGCAATGGTATTAATGCTGGGTTTGGGAAGAGATTCTAGATGGCACATGACAAACACCAAGGAGAAAAGAAGTCTGTACATGTGATGAAGACTCATGGTGAGAATCTAAAAAATATTAAGGATATCATTCTTTAGCTGTCCAAATTCACGGGCATAAACACCCATCATTTGTAGAATGCAAGAAGTAGCAGTCATTTTGCTGCAATCACTTGCCCTAAAGACAGTTGAGTTGTTGGCAGCTGCTGATTTTTTTCTCCCCCACCTCCCCTCCATGGTTGTTTATTTTCAAAGGACTGACATAAGAATAAACTTGGCCTTTTTGACATGCTACAACCTGCCTCCGACCTCTGCAGCCTGCCTGGAACTGTAAGCTCTCCTAAGCAGCAGTGCGAATGCTAGACCTAGCCTGCAGCAGTAGGTTTAAGGCTATCTCTCTAATCTAGCCCAGAGATCCATGTCTGCAGCAAAGGCCACGAGGCTGAGGCTTGCAGTTGGCAGGTATTGCTTGGGGGTTTTGTGTGTTTCTTGTTTCCTTTTTTCGTTTTATTTTTCCAAAGACAGCAGTCTATGGTTGTGACAGGCTGCTGCAGAACAGGATGAAGGATGGATAGTGATCCTTCTCCTGGCATTAGGACTGGGTTAAGGGCTGGCATGAAGGCCAGTGATAGGGACATGAGGACAGAAAGCCTGATTCAGAGTTATCTTCTAGAGATTCAGAGCATTTACTTGGCATTCCTGCTCATGAGCATTCTTTTAATCCCTTAGCCTAATCTGAGCCTCAACCCTTGAAGCTGAACATGAGCCCTGTGCTCTCTGCTGTCACTTTCCTCCCAGACTCAGCCAGGGCTGATTCTCTGTAGCTGACTGCAGCCCCTCATCCATCAGGTTCTGGGGACAGATCTGGCTTCTTAGTGCCTCCAGCCCTGAGTGCTAACCCCAGTTCCAACTCTAACCTTGCCCTGGAACAGGAAAGTCCTGTATTTCCCAGACATCATTCTGAGATGTATGATCACCACCAGCTGGCACCTAAACAAACAAGAAACAAAGCTGGTTCTGCAGCCCCTTCACTCCATAACCTACACCCATAATCAGATGGAGCCAGCAGCTTGCCAAGCTGAAAATGTCCAGAATCAGCCTAGTTTGGTGGTACTTCCAGGATCCAGAAATTAAATTCACGGTTCATTCCTCTCTGTCTTTAGCCCTGGTTGTGGGTTGTCTGAAAGATGGATAAGACTCATGATGGGCAGCTCTGTGAAGTCAAAATGGTTGTTTGATGCTGAATTCTGAGCAGGAAGATATTGCAGTTTCACCACCAGTGCTTTGGTTAGGGATGTGGACAGCAAGCCTGAAAAGGTGTAATATCTTTCTGGATTCTTCACCGTGCAGTCTGGCATTTGTATGGTATGTAAATTAAAGTTGCCCTATTGGTAAGGTTGCTGTTGACCAATAAGTAATCAAAGCAGGTTGGAGTCAAGGTTTGGACAGGGAGGACTGGGTAAGCAGGCTTCTCACTACATCTAGTAAGGATTGAGTGCTCAGGTGAGGTTTGGTGTATAGAGTTTGGTGTGTTTGGGGTAAGGTTTGCTCTAGGGTTGTAAGAGGAGCAGTTTTGATCTGCATGCCAGGGTTTGCATTTGGGTTACAATGAGCCCAGAGAACTACAAGTTGACAGGATGAGATGAAGGCTGATACTGACTAGGAATGGAGAGCAGGGGGTTTGCTGTTATTGCTGTTTAAAAGAAAAAGTCTAATTTATGTGCTTGACATAAGATGTTGCTTCTAATGCTTTTGCTTCGTGTTAGAAAAAGAACTTAAGGAATGGTTCTCTCTCCTTGTCACGTTTCTCATTCTGTGGTCCTCAGTCAGGCACAAGCTTGCGGAGCGTTACGTGGACTTGTGTTGCAGAACTGTGTCTCTCTGGGCTATGAAGAAGACTTTATGTGGACTTGAGAGCTGCCATTGTGCACTGTAGATCTCAGGTGTGACAGATATCTGGGCCGTCGAGGAAATGTAAGGAGGTGGTACCATACTGTGTGAAACAGACTCATATGTTTGCTGTGCTCTAATAGTGGTGAATATGGGAAACGCTCATCCTTTGGGTGGTAGCTCAAGTGATGGAGCAGTGGTATGGAGAGACAAAAGTAGAGGGGAAGGAGCAATTGAAGAGGGGAAGAGGTTGTTACTTTGTGGTTCTTCAGCCTCTTTTGCACCACTGCTTGTTCTGAATGCTGTGGCCAGTTGGTACTTTCCAGTCCCCCTGCCTTAATGATCCAACCTTGTCTCATCTCCTCACCTTCACTACAGGCTACACACCAGCTACAGATGGGGAAGAACAAAGGAACAGCGGGGAGAGTTGGAGACTCTTCTCAGGGCAGTTTTGACTCGTTTGAAAAGCCACTCCCTGTGGGGGTATGTGGCTGAGGTGGCAGATTTGCAGTGACTTGCCTCCGTGACATCAGGTGCATCAGTGCAGAGCAGGGTGCAAGTCATTACTGGGGATGGTAGGGACCAGACCAAGGACTCAGTCCTGCTGAAGGCTCAACTCCTGGTGCAACTGAAGGAAATGAAACTTTCAGCCTGACTTAAAATAGGGCTGAAAAGCTTGCAGCTGAAGAAGGGGTTTCTTGATCGTGTCACATTTTTGGTGTTCCATTTCATTAGTGTTGGTGGTGTAGAAGAAAGTGAATGGTTCCTTCAAAGTTGTTTTTAAAGCATTTAAAAGAAGACTTAAGAAGAATCCATTGTGTGCTTTTTTTTTCCTTTCCCTGAGTGTCTAAAGATTACTGCTTATAGCCCTGAAAAACTAGAAAATACCCTATTTGTGAATATCTTTTTTCAGCCATCCAAAGTGATTGCATTAAGATGTCATTCAACATTATACACAGGGTGGAGAGAAAAGCCAGTCCTGGTCTTTCCCCAGAGTTGAACAGGCTCCAGCCTGTAATGAAACTATTTATTTATTTGAGAGTGAAGAAAAGACAGAATTTGTTATTGTGTTAAGAAATCAAAAACCAAATTGAACTTGCCTTCAGTGTTGGCTTTCCAAGTATTTCAATACAAAACTTTCCCAAGATCCTGGAAAATCCCTGCCAAACTTAGTTTATGGACTATTTCCTTTCCCACAGGTGAATGAGGAACACTCTCATCATTTTTTTCACTGGGGAAATGAGTAGCAATGCCCCACAGATGCTACTGCAAAATGATTTTAACTTCAATAAATAGAAATGAGATGCTGGCTTTCTGTGACCAGCCAGGCCCTTTTATAGGAAGTCCATCAATTACATTAAGTGCCCTGTGGCTGCCTGTGTGTTGTGCTGTGCAGAATTAAAGGATTACAATTTGTATGGGATTAACGACCTGAGATTATCTCTGTTGGTCAGAGCATGGTGCTAATAACACCAAGGTTGTGGGATCAATCCCTGTATGGACCATTCACTTCAGAGTTTGACTTAATGCTCCTTTTGGGTCCCTTCTGACTCAGAATATTCTGTGACCTGGAAATAAGTTAAATATTTCAATAATGTTGGTGCTGCTTCCATTGCTCAGTGTATTGCTCTGTGAGATGTTTAACGGGTACAATTTTTTGACAATCAATGAGGCTGGGTGATGTGATGTTCTCTTGCTTTGTACTGGCTGGGATGGTGAAGTGCTAGAGATGGGAGCTGAGAGAAATTAAATCAGTTTAGTAGCAAGGCTTAAATGGAAGTGAAGTGCATTTTGATCAAATCTAAAAGTAGCTGTTACAAGAGGGCAGCCAGGAGAACCTATGGTTTTGTACTGAAAGGAAAGGGGACAAGTGAGGGAGAAAAATAACATGACACAACTGAAATCCTTAAATGTGAAGGTGCAGAGTGCATAGAGTCATTGATCAGTGTGTGCTGTGCTCTCAGCCATGTTGGCCTTTAGGGTGCCAGTGCACCTTCAGACTTGGGCCAGCTCTTTGCTGAAGCTTTTTACTTCCTCAGAGGGATGTTAGCCAGGGCCATGAAGAGATGTAAGCTCCCAGACCGACACAGCAGCTCTTGCAAAAGCCTCCAGTGGTTGACCCCTCCTGGGAGTTTGCTTTGTATTTGAAGGGTGGTACAGAAAGAAGACACAGAAATTCATGTGGGAAGGCAGCTAAGAGCAGGCATGTCAAAACTGTAGCTTGTTAGGAATGGTTTAACTTCCAGGGTAGCCGTATCTTCACATCATGGAGTAGTTCCCAGGCTACTGGATCTGGCAGAGTTCATCAGGCTGCACCAGACAAGGAGACTGAACTGCTTGTGCTTGGATGAGGCTGTGATCCCACTGTCTTGTGGCTGTACATTTTGGGGTAGTTTGACTGCAACACCTTGTCTGAGAGGAAAAGCTGCAGAGCTCTTCCAGGCTTTGTCAGTGTCAAGACCCAAAAGCTGAATGAAAGAAATGGCTTGATGGGCATGGGTGTAGGAGCAGCTACACAGTTCAGGGCTACAAAGGAGTTTTGGTACAGACAATTTACAGGCCAATTTAGTAGCTTGTCAGCATTTGTGGGAGAGGTGAGTGTGAAGGAGTGGTTTAAAGGACGATGGACGTGTAGGGTGACACCTGGAATTCCTCTCCTTTGTAAGAGGAGGATGAGCAACTTTTGTGGGCAGGAGATGGACAGCAGGGGATGCAGTGTTTCCATTTCAAAAGGAGGATTCCTCCCCATCCCTCTTGCCAGTCACAGTGAAACCCTTCCCAGTGCTACGGGCCAAATTTTATTCTCAGTTACACCCATGCAACCTTACTGAAGTCAGCAATTGTCTGTTTTGCAACTCTGGCCTGATGCAATAACTTGAGGGTTACGTATCTCAGGTGCTCAAGATGCGCTTGTGTTCCCAGCACGGTGACAGTGAATAGCGCTGGACGTGAAACTGCTGCTGCCTGAGTAACTGCTAAAGAATAACTGAGGTCAGTAGCATTGCAGGGATGTAACTGGCTGCATGAGGCTGGGAATACTCATGCGGCATCTGGGATTTCATTGGGACCCGGTAGAGACCGACCCATCTCTCCTTCCAGCTGGAATGCCACTTTCCCACATCAGACACTCCCTTCAGTAATTATACCCTTTTTAGACTCACCCTTTAGCAATTACACTCTAAGCCCTGCCTCAAACTGACATCATTGGAAAGTCCAATAAAAATACGGCAAGCTTTTAAACCATCCCAGGAAAGCAGAATGCTGTATTATTAGCAGCGTTTCAATGCAGCTGTTTGATGATGATTTTCTTAACCTTATCTCTTAACAGGAAGAATTTGAGTTCCCTCCCAGCAAACAGCCTGAAGGGTCAGCAAAGGCCCTGCCTCATCTTCAGTGAGGTACTGGCCTGAAAGGGCTCCTTGTCAGTTCCTTTGTTTTTCTTCTTTTTTAACTCATCTTCACAATCTTGAACATATTTTTGTTGAAGATCCAATCTTAAGCTTCTCAGACCTCAAAATATTTTCCATCACTAAGTCAGTAGCTGTCTGGATTCTTGTTTTTCAAAATGCTTCTATGATCTTTCTTTCAATATATTAAAGTTTTATTTTCAAATTGACCACTTCTTTGAAAACATAAAGGCATATTCAGAACTTGCATTTGCTCTGGAAGAGAGGAAACAACAGTAATTTGCTTTACTTTTTAAATTATATTTTTTTTTTTGGAGAGAGAGGGTGACAAAACTTCAAAATATTCCATTAATTGGACCCACTATAAGGACACAAGAAGTTATCACTATTTTCGTTATAGCTGAAGAGTTGAACCTGAATCAGAGCAGAGTTGAGAGTTTGGGGGTTTTTTTTCCATTATGATCCTGTCTGAACTGGCATATGGCTCATCCTAATGACATCAGAGTTTTGGGGGGGGGTTTTTTTTTTAATTCTTGGTTTGCATGGGAACAGTACTCTAGAAAAGAATTTTCCAAACAAATAATAAGAAAGGAAACTACAGGCTTTAAAAAGTCAAGGAAGCTAATTGGAAAATTTAGCAGGTAACGATTCCTGCTCTGTAACACCTGATGATGGAAGCATGAGGCTTTGCAATTGTAAACAGATTTTCTTTCCACCCTGCTTGGCAACCGTCTTCATTTTTTGGGTGTAACCCTTTAATGTACGCAGCTGCACTCCCCATTCCCACAGCGAGGCATGCCGGGTAAACACTTTGATCTCTCCTTCCAGCCTTTGCTCGCTTGCATTGTGTTTATTACAACTTTTTCAACTCCTCCAGAGCAGGGCGTGATGGATGAGCCTTGAGGATCTGCCCTCTAGATCTCTGTGATTGTACTGAGTGGATGGTTTCTCCCTGACAGGTGCAGGCATGTTGATTTAAAACCAAACCAAAACAAAAATCTTTTTAGTAAAGCGAAACCTACGTGGTGTTAACTCCTTCCTCTGCTGTGGTGCTCAAGGCAGGAGAGCAGAGGCTTTTTTACTGGGCTTCCATTTCTGCATCTGGCACCATCACCCCTTTGAATTGCAAATGCCTCACCCAGTACTGGCTCTTGTCATTTGGTACCAGCTGTAGCTGTTCCTCCAGAAGTGGGGGATGCACCAACCGCTGTTCCAGCTCTCTATCTCTTGGCAATGTACTTTTGCTTCTCCTTTGTTCCCTGCAAGTTGTTTTGACTAGTTTTTTCCTGTGGTACTGACCCACTGGTTGTGGGAGTCAAGGGGCTTCTCCTGCAGCTTGCAGCAGGCTAGAGGGAGGGGTTAGACCAAACCCTGTACTCATGGCACAGTGAAACTCCTGTTAACATAAATCTCCATGCTCTGTCCTGATAAATGCCTCAGACTGTTCAAAAAGGTACTGCTTGTCTTTCCAGCAGCTCCCCTGCCCCTGAACTACTGTGGTATTTGCAATTGTTCGTCATGTTTGCAAAACACCAGAAGCTAAAACAATTGTCCAATTATTTTTTTCCCCCCTCTGATTTATATACTTTAAAAACTAGTTGCAGACCTCAGGCTCTTTGCAAATCATTAGTGTTTCTTCTTGATGGTTTGGAGATTGTAGTGTGACTGTGATCAGCCAGAGCAGGAGGTTCTGAAAGATGTGAAATGTCTTCATTCCCTATTTTTGATATTAAAGAAACTTCTTAGTTTCTGCGGTACTACACATGTACTTTTCCCTTGTCCAGGGAAATGCAAGAGGCACACAGGATACTTTGATACCAGGGAGACCTAAGCACCTTTCCCATTAACTCTGTGCAGGTGTATTGGTAAAACTGTTGTTGTCTGTTGTAAGAGAACATGGAGCCATTTTCTGCATATGCAATTTGTGAAGCAATATCAAAAAGTACTTAAAAAAAAATGTTTTCTTGACCGTTTATACAATTTGGAGGGAGGTGCTTTCTGTGCTTTTGCGTGGGCACACATCACATCAAGCTGATCCCTTCAAAAACCATATTGTGGATTTTTCTTTAATAATGGAGGAAAAAATAAGTCACAACCCCTGTCCACCATTTGATGCCTGAGGAGTTTGGATTCAATCGTACATTGAAAGAAGATGATATACAAAGAACATGCGTCAGCTCAGCTAGTTTTTAATCTGTTCCATGATTTGTCCACACTCAGCAGCTTTTTTTTTGGCTGCAACAGAAAGCCAGGGCAGTGCTTCAGGCAAAGGCGTCACCCAAGCTACATTAGTTGATGAAACTGAAGTTGCTTCCTGAGCATTACTGTCCTGTACATCGCTGGATGGGTTGGCTCTGCATCTGTGGCCAATTTGGATATCTGCAAGTGATTTACTGTGCTCTGAAATGCAGCTGCTTCATGTACAGCATCTGATCTGGGACCACCACTGGGAGTCGTCCTTGCTGAAAGTGAGGGAGAGATTAAAGCCAGCTGAAGAAAAAAGGGTTTATTTTTATGGACGTTCTGGATAGTGTTTTTCCATTAATTCTTTTCATGAAAGATGGAAAACTCAAATTCTCTGAAACATCTGAGCTTCAGTTTTTTTCTCGTGGTTTCCTTTTGGTAGTGAATTATTGGGAGATGGCAGAAAGACATGCAGTGGGCTGCCTCTTCTGAAACCTCTGCAAGAGATTTCAAAATAGGAATTAAAACCTCCAGCATTTTGAGTCTTCAGGCCTGAATTAGGAGGGCAAACTCATTTGGATGCATTTGATCTTGATGATTTGAAGGCAGCAATCCTTCAAGGCCTTGCAAATGGGGAAACCCCATAGGGACAAGCTGAGAAACAGCAGGAATCCCATCTCCCTTTCCTCTTATTTTCTCATAGTTATCTGAGATACATTAACTACCCCTCAGAAAGGTTTAGTTATCATGTTTGTTGGCAGCAGAGTGTATGTCATGTAGGTACATATGAAAGTATCTGGTGTGAATATTACCAATATTCCCTGAAGTGTTACCTAACTAGTACTTGGATAGCAATCCTAGGTACAGTCCACAACAAGAAAAGTATGGCCTGTCAGGTATGAGTGTGGGTATTAATGCAGGGATTAATACAAATTTTTGTTATGCAGTGAGGTGCTGACCTTGTCTGTGCTGATTTGAAATTAAGTATAAAATGACTATGACCAAAGAGGTTCATCAGATAAAAGTCAATGTGGAACAAGGTCAGAAAATACCATGTTTCTTAATTTTAATGAAAACAGATGGGATTTTTCCAACTTTTGAGTCTCTGTAAGAAAGAAAAAACCCAACAACTATTTTTCATCTCTCTCAGTGAAAATTGCTCTGTGTAAAAATGTGCTATAAATGTCCTTCTTCCAACCACAATTCATTAATGTAAACCTCATGAGTCTACTATGTAGGACATATCCAGCTTTGACTATTTAGACCCTTAAGAAAAAATCCCTTTTGATATTTTTGCTGGCTAAGAAGTGAAGATAATAAAAATAATGTTAACATATTTACAAAATCCAGCAGTGCTGGCGCAAATATGAAAGTGTCCTGAAAGGGAAAAACACATGCAAATGTGTAGCACTTAGCGCCAGAGTGTTAACATTTTGGAAAGAAAGTAACAGACTTATTTCTTCGTTATTCCCATTCTAAGTTAGCACAAAGGGCGCTGTTCCACAATGATATTTCTGACCTGATTATGACTCTTTGTGTGCATGTGCTTAACACTGAGATGTGTGTTTGCAAACTCTAAGTAGCAGGGAGGGGGGTGCATGAAATAGGTTCATGTCTCCTGCGTGTTTTTGGGTATGAATGTGTATCTGACCTTCGCTAAATCTGATGATGTCAGAAGAGCCTGTACTCCACACGGAAGGGCCTGTATTCCACACATGTGCAGCTGCTGACAAGACAAGAATTCCTCAAGCAAATGTCATCCTCAGTTCTGTGTCTGACAGAAAAGTCAGGTTTCCTCTGGAAGAGGCTGTGCTGCTGGATGCCTGGTACCCCTCTGCTTGGCTGGTTGGTTGTTCACCCTCTGGGGAAGGGATGGGATGGGGAAATCAGTTAAAAATGATGATGATGGTTCATTGGACTGGACTTTATTTTAGTCACAGGGAAGAAATGCTCACCAGAGTCAAATGCAGCACAAGCAAATGTGTCATTATTCAAACCGCTGGTCTGCTGGGAAAATGGAGCCTCCAGGAAAAACACAAGGATATCTGTGGAAAGCCTCACTCAACTGGGAGGTGATGTACATATGTGCTTACTGAAATCAGCGTTTGGGTGGAGTATAAATCCTAATTTTTATAGGTACTCTGGATCTGTTGTCCTATGTGTCCATTACACGTATAAATACCTGTACAGTGTAATTACTGGAAGAGCAAAGTCAGTTACTGGGAGATTACTGCCATGGTAATGAAAGAGTTATAGAAAAACAAGCAGCTTTCACCAATTACTAGGAGAGATGTCACCCCTAGGGTAAGGCAAAGTGAATGCAGAAGCATGACCATGGAGGGATGTCATCAGAGGGGTGAGAAAATCTGCAAGCGATTCTGATGGATGGATGGATGGATGGATGGATGGATGGATGGATGGATTGTTGGATGATAGATGGCTGCTAGAGGCTTCCACCAACACCCGTGACAGTAAGGAGAGAGGGAGGCACTGTAGGTCACTCCTGCTTATGCTCTTTCGTAAGGCCCTGTGTAGCCACAGCAGCCCATTTTGCTCCCTATCAATGGCAAGAGAAGAGCAGATAGGAAGAGCAAGACATTGCAGTACTTGCTCCTCCATTCACAAATTTTATAGTACTATTTCCTGCTTAGTAGAAAGGTTTAAGCAAGTTTGGTGTGCTCTTTGTGCTCTAGGAGCCTCTTTCCAGAAGAGTACAGAAGCTTAGTAGGTGTGTGAAAGCAAAACTTGGTGGGGGAGAAGAAACATTATCACTGTCCCATGTTGGTATGTGAGATCTCACTGTGGTTCATCTGGGGCTGGG
Source organism: Donacobius atricapilla (assembly GCA_013397315.1). NCBI lineage: Eukaryota > Metazoa > Chordata > Aves > Passeriformes > Mimidae > Donacobius > Donacobius atricapilla. The sequence goes on from WBMY01016111.1 coordinate 659,513, forward strand.
TGGGAGCTAGGCACACAGAAAGGGATTGGTCAGCATCTTTCCCAGCCAGATAAGAAGGTTTTCAGAAAAGGAAATGGATGAAATAAATCATCAAATCCAGCAGGCATGAGCATATGCTGGAAACTGTCCCTTGCCTTTTTGTTCCATTTGGGAAAAAGGAGGTAAGAGTAGGATGGGGCTCATAGAAGCAACATCCTGAAGGACTGGGTTTACAGACAGCATGGGGATGAGTCACAATCTGGGGCGTTGTAGCAAAAAGGACCGGATTCTCCTGACATCACCTGGAGACACAATTCTTCCCCATCCTTTCCCGAAATGGAAGATACTGCTGCTTTTATTTTGGCTAGCCAAGAGTGTAGCAGGTCAAGACTCGTAAAAGAATGTGTTCATCCATACCAAAATGAAACATTCCAGTGAAAATATTCTTGTAACAGCAACTTATCTGGCCATCTTAACTAGAAAAACCTTACTGAGCATTGCAGTGACATTGTGGATTTTCCCTCTTTCCCTCTTTTATCTGTTGTGTCACTCGTAATCTTTGCAGGCAGGGGACAATGTCTAGCTTGGTTGAGATCATTCTGTGATATAAAAGATATTCATAGAATGACAGTGCCCATTATCAGTATTGTTTGCTTGGATTATATTGTCTTTCCAGGTTGAATACACAGTACATTAAAAAGCACACAGTAATAAAAAGTAACAAATAGTGGAACTGTAAATTTATTTTGGCCCACTCTTCAGCTGTTGTAAATTATTCTGTATGCACTGAAACCTCCTGATAAAGTGCTGCCTTTTTACATGGCATAGTAAAATATATGTTTAAGCAGGTTTAGGAAGATACATTAGTAAAGCTAAAACCATGTGACAGGCAGTTTGATAAAGTGGCTTCATATAAAAAGCTTTTGACAGAGGTATTCAGCAGGATGGGTTTATGAGCTTTCTGTGCTGATTATTGCCTGTGCTTTTTGAGTCAGAAGGAAGGCAGGTTTAAAACCAGAGCTTGCCTGAGAACCAAGTCGAAGGATGACATTTGGTATTGGCGGGAGGCAGCAACATTAAATGTCATTAAATGCTACACACCAACCGTGTTGCTTCACACAGAACTCCTTGGCATTGGTTACAAGGCACGAGTGGAGCACTGAGTCCTTCCCTGAGCTTCTTACCTTTTTTCCCTTGGCCTGGTATGCTAATGAAAGCCCTGGTCCTGCTCTTTCATCTCGTCCCACATTTTCATTTGTTGATGTGGAAAAGGAGTGAGGGAGGGGGGCTGGACTGGAGAAGGAGAGATAAACCAAGTTTGTTTTTGGCTGAGTCAGAGGACAGTCAGATGAAGAGTTTTCTTTGTAACTTAATAGCTGCATTAATCACTGGAACTTCAGCTACTCCCACTGATGGTCAGAGAAGGGCTTCGATTTCTCACAACTTTGCTGATACCAAATGAGTTGTCTGCAAAAGTGCTCTCCTAGCAGGTACAATTAGAGTGCTTTAATAGGCATGCAGGACATGTGGAAAGATTTTTAATTATATTGCATTAAATACAGCCCAACCTCATAGCAGGAACAATCTATGTCATTTCAGATTAAGTGAAATTATTTTGTATAGTAGTGATGTGATAAGAGCATCCCTGGGCAACTAGCTAAGAGTGGCTGTTTAAAGGAACTAAGGTCTGGATTTGTCAGTGCTAGGTACATGGTTAGACTTCACCATCTAAGAGGTCTTTTACAACCTAAATGAGCCTGTCATTCTATGATAATGCTAATACTTTATCACACTGCATGTACTGACAAGGGGCTTAGTGAGAAGCAATGAGTTTGGTTGGACTGGATGAAATCATGGCTTGAACTTGCAGAAATTTTTGACTGTTTAAACACACTTGTGTAATGTAAATCTCTCCCCCCATTTTTCTTCAGAAAGAAAAAAAGGGAGAGGTAAGATTTCTTTGGTGAACAGTTTATCCCCATGGAAGGAAGTTCAGCACTTTACCCTACTGGGCTTTGGCAAATGCCTGTCTGAAGATTTTTGGGCTCCTAATTTTCATCTGTATCCATATCCCTGGTTTCCAAGCAAAGCTTTTCTAAAATAGCTGCCTGAGTAACTATAAAACCTAGTGAAAACAAATGGGACTTACTAAGACATCTCTGAAAAGTTTCCTTTTAAGCAGAGGAACACTTTCCTGGAGTGACAAAAATGACAGATTATTCATTTTTCTGAATGAAAATAGCACAAGGATGAGGGAAGGTGGAGTAAAAGATCACAACCCTCTGAATTATCCTGAAGTCCTACTCTTCTTGTTGATGTTGCCAGCATTAGATCCCCAAGTGCTGAATTGTCCCAGTTTCTTGTTTGGATGTGCTCAGCCCCTGCTATGGGCAGGGATAAGTTCAGAGCCTCTAGAACCAGTTCCTTTACTTTCTCCCTGTTGGGTCTCCTGGCAGTGCTCGTGTAGGGGACCAGGTTGCAGCAGCAGAATCTTCTCAGGCTGATCCTCTCTCACCTCTTTGTCTGGAGCTTACCCTCTTCTCCCTGACACTGCTGGCAGTTGTCACCTAAAAAAGCCTAAAGGCTTTCCTTTCTGCCTGCCCTGAGTTTGCTGTAGCCGATGTAATGTCTGAATATGCACAGCACACAGGCTCCAGTTTCTATTTGTCTGATTGCCCAGAGCATATGTGGGGTTTTATATCGCCCTGTAAAAGCTGTATCTTCTCAATCTCTGTAAGTCCCACAGATGAATGCAGGCAGTCCCACCTGCTCTTAGCACCACAGTCTAGCAGTGCAGGCATTGCTCCTATCCAGCTCCATTGCTGCAGGGTCTGTTTTATACCACCACAGGCTTTTTTGGTTTTTCCACCCCTCTCTCTCTCTCTCCTTTCTGTTGTTGTCAGTGTGATTGCTAACCTGGGCAGTGATTTTCAGTCTGGAAGGTAAATGAATGTCAGGGAGGAGCTGGAGGGCGAGAGAGTGTCATACGTTCCTGGCTCGCTGGTAAAACACTGCAGCAGAGCAGACTTGTAGCTGCCAAGGGAAGTGGGCATTTCCTTCTGTTTGGAAAATGGAAAGCTGACTGGATGCACACTGCAAAGCACTCCCTCTCCTCTGGTGGTTGTCCATGTTGGTTTATTTTCAACCTTTATTGTGGTGCCTTCTATAATCACAGCTTGCTAGACCTGTAAAAACAGCAACTCGTGCTCTCTGCAAGTCTGACTGATAATTACTTGCAGCCACCAGAGGCAGAACCAAGGCAGGCAGCCAGCCAGGGGGCATGATCCTACCTGCAACTCATCCAGGGAACATGTTCCCACCTGCAACTCAGCATGAAGGATGGTTTATTGATAGTGAGGGGATGAGAGGGTAGAAGCTACCTGCCTCCCACACCCATTGCTCTGTGCGAGGGTGGCTCCACGGCAGCTGCGTCAGGGATGCATGTGAGAGGCAAATTCTCCCCTCCTGGCCCAGGAAAAGGGCCAGGATCTTTGAAAAGGTCAGATGCAGTGTGACTTTGGAGAGAGTCAGTGGGAAATAGTGGGAAATAATTCCCAGGGGAGTCTGGCTGGCATGTTGATGTGGTTTCTTGTAAAGATGGCTATACTCTGAGACAAAACTCTTGGCTGGCCAGTTGAAAGTCCTTCACAAGTAAGTGTGTGATGGAAACACCTGTGCTTTAAGGCAAGGGCCTGGAATACATGAAACTTGTATGTGCAACCTGCTTTTCTATTCTTTTTAAGCTTACTCTGTAAGTTCTCAAATATCACCTACCAGAGGATCTGCAAGATTCCTTTCAAAAGATGGACTTCTAGACCATGGACTGTTTCAGATCAGTTCTCTTTAATATAAAGGAGAAGAAAAATGATTCCTTCTTTTCTCATCAAAACAGATGATTCTCAGCACTGTAACAATCATATTCACCAGAGCATTATCTGAACTTATTTTTCATGAGCAATGTTTCTTTCTGAAGATCAGTGCTGAGGGGAGAGTGCTGGAGCTAGATGAACAAAAAGTCTGGGCAAAATTTGAAGCCTTCATGCTTTTTTACCCATTGAATGCGCTTACCCAGGCTTTCTGCTTTCCACACTGATGGACTTTCCTAGCCTTGCTATTCCACAAGGGCATGATGCTCAATAGCATTGCTCCAGCCGTCACATGAAGAAGGGAGGTGGGCCAAGGCCAGCAGGGCCAGGACAATATAGGCATAAAGGAGATAAACTCACACAATATTGAAAACAGAAATTTCTGCAATCCAGTGGTTAGCTGCAGTGCAGCAAATCCATCCCTTGTGCACAGCTACTGCTACGAACAGATTTAAATGCAAGATGCTTTTGGCTCAGTGGATGGAATCGAACATTTCTCTAAGCTGGTGATTTTCAGATTAGCATCCAGGATCACAAGTTGCAGAGAGAAACCACTATCCTCCTTGGACCTCCCAAGCAAGTGGCAGGAACCTGGGGAGCAGGGCAGGGGCCTCAGCTCTGCCAGGTGATGCCAGAAGGGGCAGAGGGCCAGATCCTTGCCTTCTTCTCATATCTTTTAATTTGCTGGAACTCAAACAAGCTGTTTGAGGACTGGGATAATTTCATTTCATAAGTTGGGGGGTGGAGGCCTGCCCATATTCCCCAGTTCTTTAGGACATGTGTGAAGACAACAGATATAACAGCAGGGACCATTAATGGAACGTGCTGTAAAAAGAAGGTAATTGTCTTGATGAGATTGCAGTTTATAAATATAGCAACTCTATAATCCAAAAAGAAGTTTCTGTGCCAAATCCTTCTATGTTAGAAATAAACCTATTTCATCATAAATCAAATATTTCTCCAGGCAGCATGTTTATACAAACCGAGCTTATTTGCCAGTCACTAAAATTAGTTTGCAGTTCTTTTGTACCTCAGGAGACCATGGTTCTACTGTGCATAAGTGGAAGAACTAAAAATTCTGCCTGTAATGTGGATGGACACTGACATTTCTTAGTCCAAGTCAAGAGATTTAGATACAATATTACCTAGCTGGTGTCAGAAAACACCTAATGTTCTGCTAAGTCCTCCAGGGTACCATAAGCATGGAGTGCTATTTCACAGGATGAAATTAATTTCCTTTTCTTATACCAATCTTGCTTATTTCAGTCAGAGCTCCTGGAGGCACAGGAATCATGCTGCAAGAGGACCACCATGAGGATTTCTTGGGTTTGGCCATGCCCCATGTTACCCCTCCTCTTTTCAGGAGGTAAGTTTGGCCAGAGCCAGTTTTCCAGTGTGCCAGCCCTCCCTCAGGATATGCTGCCTGGCAGAGTTGTGAGGGGAGGGGAAAGGCACAGCAGCTCTCTGTTGAGGCAGCACCACTTGAATGAAGCATGCCTGAAAAATTCCTAACCACAGACCTGCTGTTAGCTGCAGCAAGATAAAAGGTGTATTTTATGAAAGTAACACATTCCAGTGTTGCACGTGTGAGTCAGGAGATAGACAGCATGGACATGAGTGCTTGCTCTGTTTGAGTCCATCATTGTGCATCGACAGGATCAAATGTTTACTATTTCTGCTTAAAACCAGATCTTGAGACCATCCTACTTGGCTGTGAGCCACAAAATAGGGGTGTAATATGCTTTGTTATTTTACTGTGCTTTTCTCTTATGTTGAAAGACATTTTTTGGAGTATGCTCTTTTCTGAGGTCAAATGCAAGATGCAAGAGTAGAACTGTGGTAGCTGGGATGATTTAAGGGTAAAAGAGAGAAAACGGTTTTTTTCTCTGAATCCCTTTGTCATGTCTCTTTTTTTCCCACCTAAGCTTTCCTAGCTGGTCCCATACAAGGTGCCAATTCTCCCATAGCAGGGCAGGACTCAACTGCTCTCACACTACTTGCTAATCCAGGGATAAGGGGAAGTCAAACTGTCAGCTCCATAGACCTGTGATCCAAAATGATCCTTTGAAGATGATCTTTCCCTCTTGAAGCCCTTAACCACCTGACACAGAGTCATCTGAAGTAGAAGTGGAATTGCCTATCTTTCCAAAAGTTATGCTTTAACTCAGCCACAAAATGTAGGTTTGATAAAAGATTAGATTTACAAGGCGAGATTGCATAGTTTGCCCTGTGCCAGCGACCAATTATATTATCAAACCAGTTCCTTCTGTCTTTAAAATTTCATCTCTGTGAAAAGTAGCCCACTGTTTTAAGCTATGACTGTATGCAGGAGAGAGCATACTTAAAAAATGGTCTCTGTTGCATCTCTTTCAGCCATCTTGTGCTGTTTATTGTGTTTGCTGTTTTCCTGCAAGGTAGTGGTTTGCTGACCTTCTGACAGGGTGTTTGCAGATGAGAAGAATGTGTGAAAAAAAGAGCCTTTACCTGAAGCAAACTGAGATCCTTGCAGGTGCAGGGCTGCCAGTCCAAAGCTGGGTGAATTTCCCTGTTCTCTTGTGCTGGAGGAACAAGCTGCATTTTTTCAGGCTATGGGAGCCATGAAAGATCCCGGGTCTCTGTAAACAAGCAGCAATAAAGTCCACTTTGAACCCTGTGCTTACCCATGCCTGCATTGCTCCTGAATCTCCATGTTGCCTTACAAGGTTTTGCTGCCAAAGCTCACACTGTACTACAGTTTTACTGAAGTAAATCCTTAATACAGGGCCAAACTGCCCTCTGCTAAAAAACTTATCACATTCATAGAAAGCATGTATATCGTATGCAGAAATATGTTGTGTGGCTCTTTTCTGCAAGAGGTGACCAGCCCTCTTCTTGCAGGTATTAAAGAGAAAGATAATAGGTCAGGAGAGGTAAGATCTGCAACTCATACACAGAATTTTTTTCTTGAATCCCTTTAAAAAATGACAAAATGTATTCTTTCAACAGAAATCATCAGTATTTAAAACTTGCAGGAAAAAACCAAAATGGTATTTTTGTAAAGTCCTTCCTTCACATCATGGATTATCCTAAGTGCATCCATTGCTGAAGCTAACCTTCCTTCCTGCCATGCTGCCTCCTCACATCCCCTCTCTCCAGGTTTCCCTGTCTCTGCACTGAGTTTTGAGCCTCTTGCTTTCACAAGCAATGCCCTTCCTGACCCCTGTCTCTGTATCTGTTCACACATTCCTCCCTTATCTTGCTCTCAGGCTGCTCCAGATTCCCTCCGGACCATAGACCATACTAGACCACATGTGTTTACAGAGCCCAGCTTGGTGCCTTCTAACAAAACTGGCTTTCATCCTGACACAGTCATATGACCTTTCTCTCTTTTTTCTTAAACCTTCTGTATATGCATGAACCCTTTAAACGGCGGCATCCGAAATGTTTCTCCATCCATCTCCATATTTGTAAGTCTGCATATATGATCGATGTTTATATTAGGTAGCTTTTATGCTCTTCTGAGTCTGTTCTAGCTGTATTTTACCTAGACTGTGGTGACCTCCAGGCAAAGGCTCTGCTGTGCATGTTTATAAATCATTCAATATGCTGTTGATGCTCAAAAAATAAGAACATTATTCATCTTTGAAAGGACTTTGAAATTAATTTTATGTGTGGAAACAGCTGAAGAAAAATCTGTGGGGTGAGAATTTAGTCAATAAAGTCAATGGGAATTCTGCCACAGGGTGTTTTTGAGTACAGTCTTACAATTATTGTTGTCCTGTTGCAGGTTTAGGTTATTAGTTTTCTTTGACTTTATTTTTATATAGATAAATATTGTCTATATTAAGCTCCCTTTCTCTCCTAAATGTCACATATTCAAATGTCTTCTGGCTTTGTAAATTTGTAAAATTGACTACATTTTGCTTGTTACAATAATGTAACCTCAATGAAGCACATTTTTTTCTCAAATGCGTCACATGGGGCAACGCCTCCTCTTTTAGGGCAATGTTCAGCTCCAGAGAGAGAAGACTCTAAAATACACTGAATGCGTGTTGCTATAACACGCCTATGCCTAAATATGTGGTGCTGTTACAAACTTCAGCCCTGTAGAAACCCTATTGTTTATCATTGCGAGAGGCTCCACCTCAAACAGTAATTAGAGCGAAGCTCCTGTCATAAATCCACTGGCATCCCAACTGAAGCGAGTGCTCTCTGGAAACAGAGGTTATCTCCTCCTTTTGCTGCTGGTCCTTTGAACTTCCTGTGGTCAGGGAATCCTCCTGGTTTCAGCTAGAATAACCATTATGAAACTATCCCTGCTCTCTTGGCTGGGGTTCATGTCTAATTAACTTTAACAGGAGTCATAATTTTAAGAGTGATTTCTCAAAAACGTTATAACTCAAGACAATTAAGGCTTGAGAGAGAGCGCGCGAGACAGGGAAGGGAGGAAAACAGAGGCACTCCTTGGGGCAGGGCACTTCATGCGTATTAAAGAGACGTGACTCATTCCTGCCTCTAGTCCCTGCAGAAGTAATACCTTCTGAATAAGTTCTGCGTGCTAGATAAAAACTTGTTTGCTGATGCAAAAATTGTATCGCGCGTGTTAGAACAAGCACCCTGATGGGCAATTCCCATCAAAAACAAGGCCATACAGCTGTGGATTTTTCAGTATGTTGGTGGAAATTTTGCACAGGGTTTTCAGCTGTGAAGACTCGTCAAAGTCTGCAGAAAAAAAGGGATTAAGGGGAAGGAAATGCAGACCAATGACTGAACGAATGCAGTCACTCTTCTGGAGCAGGATGTTTTTATTCTTGTTATGCATGAAGTATGTGGTAGCGTATATAGAATACACCCATCAGTCAATTTGATAGGCAAAACCTGATTTTCTTGAGGACATGTGGAACTAGAAGGGAGATTATAGCAATGCAGAACATGAAAATCCTGGGGACCTCTAGGTCTGACTGTTTGTGTGTTTATTTAAAAGTAGCTCTGCATGCAGTACTGTATATATGATAGGTATTATCTTAAGCCAGGGCATCCCACAGACCTCTTATAGACGTGATACCAAAGAGGACAACATCTCCATGCATGAAGGATCCAGCTTTCTGCAAACATACAGGAAATCAGGTCTTGTGGCAGAAATCTGAAATGTTTGTTTGAAATCTGAAATGGTTTTAAGGAAAACTCCTGCTGCTACTACAAGGGTGATCCCTCTCATTACGAGTAGAATAAGGATTCTAGAGGAAACAGGGTGGTTTTTTACCACAGAATTGGCTCAGAGAAGCTTAACTGAACAGAGCCAGCCTGCATCAAAATCCTAACTGATGTTCCTGCGTTGCTATACCCACAGTGGACTATTCCACTGAGGGACTCTATCCGCAGTTTCCCCTGGAGCAGCCTTCCAGTAGCCACTGCTCCTCTGCTCCAGATGAAGCAACACAGCAAAATGAATATCTCAGTATGACAAGAGACTATGAGCGAGCCTACACAACCCGTGGTCTGCTTGGGAAGCAAACCCTGACCGCCTCGGGAAGAAAAGTCTGACCTAGGCAGAGCATCTTGTGTCCTTGGAGCTGGGACCTGGGAATTTTGTGCCCTCTGGGAGGGAGAGAGTTAATTTTCTCAATGTAGGAGCCTGAGGGCAAACCAGCATATAAGTGGTATGGACAATCAGGGGTCAGGAGTGAAAGAGGGAGCAAACCGCAATGATAGCGTAGATGTGTCCTAAGGATGATGTCTAATGGTTTTACAACATACTGTTGTAAGCAATGAACATTCATCTTCACCTGCAAATCAGCTTGTTTGCCGTTTACTCATAAGAATTTTGCATTGTTTTCTGCTTGTTACATTTCTAATGTTAGCATAGCTGTTATGTTATCTCATCTCATTAGTTTTTTGGCTCATTTGGCACCTCTCAGAGACACCAAAATACAGGGGAGATTTTTGGAAAGTATGTCATCACTACTGTTACTGGCAAAATTATGACCAGCTCTAATGTTTTAGCATGCTTGAATGTGAATATCATTAACACATGGACACATCGATGTCCCTTATTCTTCCATTATAAAAACAATGCTGACAGCTCCATCTTCTCCTAATTGCTATCATCCAGTAACAAGAAATAAATTTTAAAAGAACATGCCCTAGGAAAAATCTTGCCTTTGTCCACACAAAAGGCAGAAGTATCAGGGTCTCTACTGTGTCTGTCAGAATTTGTGTGTATGCTACTAAATAATAAAAGGAGGTGATTTATACGCTTTGGAACGAGGACATTTCAGGGCAGATGTGGTGGGATCATGCACTAGCAAACCTTTTTGAGGGACAGTGGTGAATTCAAAAGCTTTGTTGCGTGAATAAGAAGATGTTGGTTGGAAATAGTTAACATAGATTTACTAATGCTGGATCATCAGATCACACAGGCTTTGCAGGACCTCTAGAGGTCTCTCATCCCACCCCTCCACAAAGTAGGTCCAGGTAGAGCAGGTTGCTCAGGGTCTTGCCCAGCTGGATTTTGAGTTATCTCCAGGGTGGAGAATCCACAGCCTCCCTGGGCACCTGCTCCAGTGTTTACCCTCATGGTAAACTTATTTTCCCTAATATTGACTGGGAATTTCCCCTGCTTGACAAAACTGATTGCTGTGTGTGATAAGGGAAGAAGAGTGGTTGTTATCTGCTCTGAGTTTAGGTTAACGCTGGGCATGGTTTCCTAGAGCATCTTTGTATCTCGGCTGGAACATTCTGGTCTGAACAGGTGGATTAGTAGGTGGGTGAAAAATTGCCTTGTTTTTTGAGCTTAAAGGGTTCATATTCTACCTGGAGGCTTTTAGAAGCAGAATTCCTCAGGGATCTATTTGGGCAATTTAGTATCTTTGTCAGTGATGTGAAAGTGGAGACGTGCACCCTCATCGAGCCTGCAGCTGACACCGAACTCACCAAAGGAGAGTAACTGACATGTGCCAGGGTGGAACAGCCACTCAGAGAGACCCGAGCAGCTGGAGGAAGAGCCAACAGGAACCTCATGATATTTGACAAGGACAAATGTGAGGTCCTGCAACTGGGGTGAAGCAGCTCCTTGCAGCACTACAGGCCACTGCTGAGCTCTGCAGACAACGCTCCTCAGCCAAACCTGTCAAGTACATACGAGAGTCCCTTCCTCCTCCTGCCCAGCACTGCTGCATAGGAGCTCTCCTCGGGCAGTGTCTCTCTCATGCCACTTTCTGTGTGCCCTTTGCCCAGCTCACAGAAAGGTGGAGCAAGACCTGAGCGCTCCTGCCACTCCCAGAAGAGCCAGGTTGTGCTTCCTCTAGTCTGCATCAACAAGGTGCATTAGGTACAAAAGCACAAGAAAGCACGGTGCTCTACACAGCAGTCTAATTCATAATTATTATTTTATTGCTTTCTTGCAGACAAAACTTTTCTCAAGGATGCGGCTAGAGTCTGTCCTGGAGGTGAGGCCATACCAGTCATGCAACTGGCAGGACTGGACTTGTTCTTAGTTTAAACTCCTACTAACAGAGTGGCATGGGCAAGTGAAATTTCTGCTTCTATTGAAGGAAATCATGTATACAGTGTGTTTCATAGTCTTTCATATCGAGTGATTTTATAGTATCTGCTCACAGGTGGTTTCAACCCTACTTGAGCACACTTGGGTCACTGAGACCTATGCACAAAGCATAGGAGGCATTTGTAGAGTGAGCTGATTTGGATTCCTATGATACCATTTGGAGGTAATTTTCTAGGAATCCATGCAGAAAAAAAATAAAACTGTTGGCCCCTCAGTGCCAGCATAGGAGCTCAGAGCTATGCCAAGAAAGTTAATGCTAAGTAATCATTTTTCTTCCTTGTTTCCCATCAGAGTAATTTTGTATGTAGAGGGTCGACTCCGGCTGGATGCCAGGCACCCACCAAAGCCATTCTATCACTCCCCTCCACAAGTGGACAGGGGAGGGAAAACAGAATGAAGGGTTCATGAGTTAACACAAGGACCAGGAGAGAGTTGACTCACTGAATACCATTATGAGCAAACCAGACTTGGGGATATTAACTGCCTTTATAACTAACAAAATCAAAGTAGGATAATGAGAAGTAAAACAAATCTTTAAAACACCTTTGCCCTATCTCTTCCTCCTTCTCATTTCTACCTCCTCTGCCATGGTGGTACAGGGACACAGAGAATGGGGGTTATGGTCAGGCCATCACAGGATGTTCCTGCTGCTGTTCAGAGAGCAGCTTCCCTGGCTCCAGCTTGGGATCCCTCCTACAGGAAACAGTTCTCCATGAACTTCTCCAGTGTGAGTCCATCCCATGGTAACAGTTTTCCACAAAGTGTTCCAACATGGGTCACCTTTCCACAGGGTACAGTCCTTCAGGCACAGCCTGCTCCAGCATGGGTCCCCTATGGGGTCACAAGTTCTACCAGGAGACCTGCTCCAGTGTGTACTCCTCTTTCCACAGGTCTACAGGTGGAAAGTTTGCTCCAGGGGGTTTCCCACAGGTTCACAGGCATCCACCTGCTCTGGTGTGGGTCTCCTCCATGGGCTGCTGGTGGATCTCTGCATCCCCATGGTCCTCCATGGGCTGCAGGGATACAGAAGCCTCACTGTATTCTTCACCCCAGGCTGCGGAGGAATTTTGGCTCCCGGAGCACCATCTCCTTCTCCACTGACTTTGAAGTCTGTAGGGCTGTTCCTCTCACATATTCTAACTCTGCTCTTCTCTGACTAAAAATTACTTCTGCGATAACATTTTTTTCCTTCTTAAATATGTCATCTCAGAAGTGTTACTTTCATTCCTGATTAACTCAGCCTTGGTCAGTGACGGGTCTGTCCTGAAGCTGTCTGGCACTGGTTCTGGGGAAACTTCTGGCACTTTCTCATAGAAGCGACCCCTGCAGCCCCTCTGCTACCAAAACCAGGCCATGCAAACTCAACCAATATCAGCCTTGCTGGTTCTTATGCTGCTAATCATGCAAAAAATGAGCATTTTTACAGAAACAGCTGATGTTTCCTAAAGGGAGATAAATCACCCTAGCAGAAAAGTGGATCTAAACAGAAAAAAAGGGGTAATAAAACAATAACTTTATTTCCTATGTATCTTACTCAGACCTACTTACATAGAGAAGATGTTGTAGATACACACACATCCAAATCAGATGGAGAGCTGGGAAGAAAACACTGATGCAAAGTAGCTTCTTTAGCATCTCATCATGTTAGGACTTCAGTTCTCTGGTCTCTTTATCAGACTTTCATAATTACACAGAGCAGAGAATGAGAAGGCAGAAAACTAAATGCAGTTGCTTCTGTTATTTGAACTACAAGGTTCGTGTAGGTGTTTGGGGGAAGGAGGCAAAGCACAGCAGCTCCTGAATGCTGAGCAGCAGAACTATACTGATAAGTGAGGAGGACAAGGAAGAGGAGAAAATTGCAAGTCTGAGAGAAACTTAGGCAGCATTGGAATTTGGTCTAGACTGGAGAACACTTCCATATTTACATCACCACATCTTGAAAGCTGTGGAAATCACAGATGTTTCATGATCCCCAGGGGCTGCCTTGTAGTATTCTGGTCCCTCTGATGATACCTGCTTAAGGTTTAAATGAGTTCTAGCAATGGTTGTGCTTTTATAATGGAGGAAAATACAGCTGGAATAAAAGAGCTCCCATTTCTTATCAATACGACCCAGCTGGAGGGAGGAGAGAGGCTGACTTCGACTTCTCACTTCTGAATTTGTCATTAGAGAGTTAAGGGGGGGTGCGTGAGAGAGAAGGCCGCCTCTTTTTCCTTTCTTTTCTCACTTGTACTGCAAACTTGACAGTAACAAAATCCCCTGTTGAATGGTGAGAATAAAAAAGACTCTTCGGAAACTTTCTGAAGTCATGTTTTATTTGTTTGAAAAGGCTTTTCCTTCACCCATCAATTCTTAAAGCTGCCTTTGCCAAGTGGCGCAAGGCCCTTTGGTGTGGTGTGCTCTTGGCACACAGCTCTGGCTGGGTGTACAAGCACACACAGCTGGAGCACACAACACTGCGATAACATCTGGAATTTGTATGGAAGGTATCCTGTTAAAGAGGTTTCCAATTCTACCAGAAGATAAATTGCCCTCCATAGCCTCAGGGTTTTGGAGAAAAAAATATTCCTTTAAGGATGACACCTCCAATCTTCAGCTGTGAGAAGCAGAGCTTCTGGCACAGTAAAGAACTGAATCTTTACTTTCCCTGGTTGTTATCAAAGTAGTTGTGGTATGACCCACAAATTGAACATGCAATGACAGGTCTGCTTGCAAAAACTAGTGCAAAGTGAGTTAATTGGCACTCCTTTATGTATATTAGATCCAATTCTCCATTATCCTCCACAGTCTTATATATACCATAAAAGTTCAGCAGAGGGGAGATGTGCATGAAAATCTTTTTATAAAGTTCTCTCCTCCATTAAGTTGGTAAAGATACTTGGAATATTTATAACTGCTCTGATCTGGTATTCCCTCTTATTTCAAATTATTAAGGTATTTTAAATTATGGTGGTAACATTTAAATAAGGCTATCAGTGCCTCAAGCCAGTGCCATAACCCAGTTATCTGAGATGCTGGGATGACAAACATCTGCTACGATGTGCAACCTTGCTGATGGAAGATTCACTCTAATGAGGGGGAACCCCAGGTGTCTGCAGGGCAACTGTAGAGGCTCCCGTTTGATCCTTCACTTTCATTTCAAAGAATGAGGGCACAAGCAGAAAAGGGATGAGTGTCAATAAAATCATGGCACTCCTTATCCCCTTGGGCTTGAAAACACCTGGGTGTAAATTAGAGCAGTCCCAGTGTGAAGCAAGTGTAAAGATTGCTCCCTTGAGAGCTTCGACTGTCCTACTTCTCACCTTGTGCTGTGTGTGGTTGAACAGCTCTGTGGTATTTAACACCAATTATCAAACTGTCCGAATAATGAGGGGCAGATACACCTTGCCAAAAGTTCATATTTTACTAAAATAATTAATTTTCATAAATGAATGCACTTTGCATGTACGTCATGTGACTGAAAAGATTTTTGTCCAACTACTAAAGAATAATTAGTCAGAAATAGCCTTGTATTGCTCTCAGCACTATTAAGTATCTCAAGATATGTTAACTTCTCAAGCTCTAGCAAACATCACCAGGTGTTGGTGAAAGAAACAGAATGGTGAAGTGAGACTTTAAAGGAACCATAATAATTAATTAAAAGTAACATTAAACATTTGACCTTGTACAGTCACTGTTCGAGTGCTCTACTTGAAGCAATATGAAATCAACAGCTGTGTAGAAACACTGTGTGCATGTTCCGTGGGTCATGGTAGGACCATGCTGGAAAAACAATGTCCCATGCTGGTCTCCTCCACCTGAAGCTGAAGAGTGAGGCATCCTGAAACTTTTTGTCTGAGTAGTCAGTCAGGTTTGACAAGGCTGACACATCCCTTACCACACCCTCTACTTTTGCATGGTACAGAAGGAATTGTGCAGTCCTCAGCTTTGTTCCTCTTGATGAATTCAAAGGCTTTTTGATTTTTTTAACCCCGCCAGAGACTGAGATGGTAATATTCCAGGGGTTGTCTGAAAGGAGCACGGTGGCTGTTCGGGAACCTGGAAACGACAGCTCTTGGCAGGCAGTCCTGGACTTGACTGGACACAGGCTCACAGTGAGCACCTTGTATGAATCATACTCTGCCCTCCAAAAATTCTCCAAACATTCACTGGGGCATATCTACATTTTAAAGTGTATTTTGCTGCAGGGCCCTGTAAATCTGCCCATAATTAGACACCATTTGAGTGTATTTAAGATACATCTTCCCCATAACAGGGATACAGCTGAATAAGGTGTCTGAGCCCTCTCAGTTTATTATTAATGACATTTTGGACTATGTCTGCTGTTGCTCAGAGGTCTTCCTACTGGCACCAGCCTCTCTGCACATGCATAAGACAGCTCAGACTCTGGAGTATTAACTGTCAGTTTTCTGGGGAGAATTCTGCCTGAGCAAAGGGAGGAAATGAAAATTCCCAGGACTGACTTTCACGTCATCATAAACACAGACTTTGTGAATGTTGCCACTCAGCCCAAGCTGCCTCTCCCCAGGCAGCCCCTGCACAGGAGGGCTGGTGCATATCAACCACCTTACTAAGACACAGCCAGATTAGTGGCTTGCAGGTGCAAACTTGTCCTTACTGCCCCAAACTGTAGGGGTTAGGAACACATACTGGTTTACCTGGATGATTTGATCTGTTTGGGAGGCCAGAGCTGGTTTTTTCCAAGCTACAATAATGGAAATCAGTTATCAAGTCATATTCAGATTTGTACTTTGAATGTCAGATGTCACTGGTTGTCAATATTTTTCAGCTACTTTAAATTTATTTGGTTCCTATCCAGGCAAGGAGGGCATTAAAGAGAGGACGGCATTAAATAAGCTCAGAAGAGGCCATGTGAAATAGGAGGGGGTGGCAACTACTGCCAAAAGCAATGAATTAACAAGCTGTTGAGGGGAATTTCAATGTCTCCCGGGAATTCAGTTCTTAAGATAAAATACAGAGGTTTTCCTGGTATAGACAGGGACCAACACAGCATGTTGAGTTCAGTTCAGGTAGTGTCCTGAGTAAAGACCCACAATCCAGCAGCCTAAGCCTAAAACAGGGCTTTTGGGTCCACTGTTTTGGGTTGGAAAGGAGCCTTTTATTGAAACTAAAGAGATATGCTGAGCACTAATATTATGTATAAAGGAGATTCCCTCTGCTTACTGAAGCAATCATCAGCTGCAGACGTTTTTCGTCTCTGGCACTGCTGTCCCCTAACATCCTCACGGTGTCTGCAATTCTAAGGGAGGAACATTAGGAAATAGGGCTGCAGCATGGACCCTAGCTCTAGTTTGGGTTCAGGTGCCTGTAGGGAATATTATATCTCCTTTAGACTAACTTGCTTGAAGAGGGGCTCCCAAGACCTACAGAATTTTAACAGATCCTTACCTTAGGAGACAGAACTCTGCTACGCGAGATGAACCACAAACTCCAAATTACCACATTTTATTCTCTCCTGCATGTAGTTTTCCTTGGGAGGAAAGTCATACAGTCATGGTTTGGTTTGAGTAGGAAGCTAAAGATCAGCTACTTCCAACCCCATTGCCATGGGGAGGGACACCATGAGGGAGGGACACTATGAGACTGCAGTTTGCAGTTTACTGGCCACTTGCACTCAAAAACTCTTTGATGTCAAAGAAAGTCAAGGAACTTAGAATGTGGCCTTAAGTATGTCAAGACTGGGCCTTTCCAGGAATAGTGGAGCAAGGTGTAAGTGAGATCATCCAGATATTACACTGATATTTTCATGCATTCAGATGAATTTCAAGCCATATCTATGTGACTTGATCCTGCTTCAAGATAAATGAGTCCAGATAGGGTAAGCACGCAAAAAACACTGACTGCTTCAGCAAATTTAATTATTTGTATTTATTTCTTTCATTTCTCTATCTATTAAAACACCTAAGATAGGAGAACTGTGCTGCTCACAATATCATCTCAGTCTTATCCTCTTGTCCTCATTTCAGTGGGACTAACTGTGCAAGCAGGACCACCAGAACTCAGTCATTATTTAAATATTTAAGGATTTTTCTATGTGTCCAGGTAGCAGTGACTCATCCAGGCCTCTGGGTGTATCACACACACGCTGTCTCCACAGATAATGGTGTGTCTCACTGAGCTGGCACAACAGTCCAAGCTGAAAGGTGGGGCTGATTGGAGGTGGTGTGAAAACTCAGCAAGAACTTCAAATCAGTGTAATACTTTTGGATCTCTAAATATGCATGAATATAAATGGACAGCTTTCAAAGGGACTTGCTGGGAAAAAAAAAAGAAAAAGCTTTATGTTTGTATGTCTAAATACAAATGCCTGGCTTGATACACCACCATGCAAAAATCTGACTTTTATGTATATTGGTGGTACTAATTCAGAGATCTGTATTTACGTTTCAAAAAGTTTGGACTGGAGTATCAAAGCACAGAGTTCAAGTTTCCCTCATTCTGCATTTCCTGCCTATTCTACATCTGTTTTCTACTTTTTTCCTTCCTTCTTCATAGCATTAAGCCTCTATATTTGTTTTTCTTACTCATCCTTGTTTTGTATTCTGCTCCCTTATGGCTTTGAAATGTAATGTCAAGCCATCCAATCGTGCAGATGTAATCTGTATTCAAAACAGCATTCCAAATCCACATATATACACAAATATATATGTATGTCTGCGTACATATATATATATGCATTCATATATAATGATTCACGTTACATATAATACAGCATCTATATTACAATATAAAAGTCACTGCATGACTTCACATATAATAAGCCACCTTGCATTCTTGCCTCTTCGTAGTGCTCTTTACGGCTTCGGGAAGTGCCACCAGGATGCCCTTCAGGACCAAGCAATCTCACATTTTGCTTGGAGGAGCTCTTATGCCTCTTCCATGCCACACTTTGCCCATCACCTCCAGCAGCAGGGCAGGTTCTCATGTGACCTGTGCCATGTTGCTCCTACAGAGTCCCAGCAGTTTCAGCAACACCAGGAAGGACTGCACTCGTTCAGTTTTCTCTTGTATAGTTTAGGAAGTTTTGATATGTTTATCTAGTTGTTACTTACTGTCCCATGACCTATCACTTGGGTTTAAAATACCAGGAAAATGAGGAGTGCAGAAAAGACAGAAACAGGCCCAAGAATTTATGCATGGTGTGGGCTGCTGGTAATCTCACACAAGTTTAAAAAACTTCCAGTAGGCATGTTGTTGCAGAGCATCAGGCAGCTGATATGGCTGGCTCATGTACTACATATTGGGATG
This sequence comes from Donacobius atricapilla, assembly GCA_013397315.1. Lineage (NCBI taxonomy): Eukaryota > Metazoa > Chordata > Aves > Passeriformes > Mimidae > Donacobius > Donacobius atricapilla. Next base: position 678,170 of record WBMY01016111.1, read on the forward strand.
AAAGCCTCAGGATTACTTCAGAAAAGCCTGGCACGGTTATTCATGAGTGACTCCTGCTTCTTGAAATCTGGCCATCTTTGTTTTCCAACACCGTGGACAAGTGGCAGACCAGCTGTCAGTGCCACTGACACTGGCTAAGGAATGGTGCTCAGTTGACACCTGAGACTAATCTGATGGTCACCGGCTGGCAACAAAGGCCCCTCTGAGCATCTTACCACAAACTGCCTTTGCCAACACCCTGTACATGCATGAATGTGTTAAAATGACTTTGTCTCCTAAGATATGGCCTATTCGAAAGTTAAACACAACTTCTAGAGCACCAGAAGGTGAGAATCAAGAAAATCTGAGAGGAAAAGACAAGTTGAAATGCCTCTTTCTGATTATCTTCTTTCTCAGGCACAAATGCAGTCAGCACATGCACTAGTCCAACATTTCGTGCACTGGGGCACAAGTTTCAGCTCTGTTTCACAAATGCACTGGGCTTGGAGTGCCCAAAGCCCTCCTGAATGTGGGACCCTGTGTATTGGAATCGATGAAATGCTTACTTCGCTTTCCAGACGTGTATCAACACCCTGCGATGCGCAGGGCAGAGGGCAGCTGCCAGCGGACCAGACCCATCCCCGACGGAATGAAGCCGATTTACCCTGCACTGCCTTGTTCAGGTGCCGGGTTCTTTCCGGAGAGGCACGAAGGTGTTTGGCGTCGAGGGCACCCTGGCCCGTCCATCTTCCCCGCAGCGCTCCCAGCCCTCGGGCGAGCCGCCCCATGCCCCGCGGCCTCGGCCGCCGCTCCAGGGCAAGCGCCAGCCGCGAACACGGGCCCGGGAGGAAGTTCCAGGTGCACTCCAACCTCCGCTGGCGACTCCCGAGGGCAGCACACGCACCGGGAAAGGCGGTGGAAACACCGGCGCCACGGTGACAGCGGCCGTGCGCTGCCCGGGCGGCCACCGGGGAGCGACACCGCGGGCGCGGCCGAGCGGGGCGGGGNCGCGGCGGGCGCTGCCGGCTGTGAATGCCTTTCGTGCCGTCGGGTGCGGCTCCGTGTCCCCGTCGCTTTGCCCCTCGCCCCGCGTCGCCCCGGGCGGCTCCCCCGCCGCCATGAGCATCAACGGCGGCTCGCACCCGCGCATCAACACCCTGGGCCGCATGGCGCGGGCAGAGTCGGGCACCGACCTGCGCTACGAGATGAGCTCCCATGTCGTGGGGGGCGGCGGCGGCGGCGGCGGCACCACCACCCACTCCCACAAGACCTACTACTACCAGAAGACCTATGGGGGGGACTACGCCTCCGACGGATACGGGTAGGTGCGGGTCCAGCCGGGCCCTGGCCCCGCAACCTCGGGGCCACCTTCGGACTGCTGCCGTGAGCCCGCTCGCGGGGGGATTCCCGAGGTGCGAGCTTGCAAGTTTCTTTATCCTGTGCTTCCCTGAGGCGTCTTAACTTCTAAAAGGCTTTTAAATGCAAGCGAAGGACTTATTTTTAAAAAGCCGCTTTTGGTGGTGACTCTCCTTGAAGAGAGTAGCAGGACTAAAAACAAAGTCTCCCATTTGCACTGTGGGCTGTAAATGGGTCTGTGCTGGCTGTATTGACCCAACAGCTCTGTGCTGATAAACCCCTGCTTTGCTCGGTGACGCAAAACAAGCTGAACTGAAGTGAATTGCTTTATACCTCATACACCCAGGCTCATACTTCCCCGACTACTTGCACAGCTAGGGCTATAAAACCATTTTAACTAGTGGGAAATGATCTCTAGTTAATTTTTGAGTTTGTTTCTAGCTTGTATGAGGCCTGGGAGTTTAAGTCATGTTCTTTTATAGAGCGATCCCTGACATTTGATGGGACGGGGCAATGACACATGGCAAGCAACATCGGTCTGCTCTCCTCACCTCTTACCTTTTTAATTTTCTGCTTGCCCTGGTGCCGTGAGCACAGTCAAGATCTTGTAGGCAGGGTGCCAGCTGTGAATCGTGGCTCGAGGAGTGCCTGTTCTCATGGATTCAGCCGTACAGCAATCTGTACACATCAAGTTTGACAAGGACCTTCTGCAGAGTGCAGTAATCATGAAGACTTCTCCATTTATCTCCTTGTCTGGGAGTTCACAGGACTGAAAAGCAGTTACAGTCACTGAAGAAAGCAGTGCTGATGTATGGTACAGCACCATCACAAAGCACAGCTGGTAATGACTGGTTTGTGTCTGTGGAATGGCTGTATTAAGTCTGTTGGTCTAACTATGGATGCCACTGACTCAGGAATTGATGCAGAAGCCCTGTCATGTATTTTGTGTTAGAATTTAAGCCCTAATTTTATGGATAGTAGATAATCGGATTGCAAAAGGGTGAGAATTAAACATACTTAATAAATAGCATATGAGAAGAAGGCAGGCTTTTTCATATCTAGCAGATCTATAAGTGGCTGTTGAGAATTAGGGTTGTCCTAGAAAGCACGGTGTGCCCTGCTTAGGTATGTCAGACCAGTTGCTAGAGGACCACGGCATGAATGACAAAACTTGCATTCTACAAATTTTTTGTTTGTTATTTTGCCCAGTTCTTAGTTTTAGTTCTTTCTTTGACTTTTGTTTTGTTGTGTGCATGGGTAAGTTGGTTACAATGAATTGCAGCTAGAACACATCCAGTTACCAATACAGTAGTATGAGAATATCTGTTTACTGCTATATAATAAGAATAATTCAGTACTGTAGCATTGGGGAGTGCACACACTAGGACTCAAAAATGCCGTTGCTGTGCTGCCTGTGTGAGGATTTGTCTTGCTAGTGGTACTTCATTGCAAATACCTTTACTGTTTACAAGAGACGGCCATGAAAAATGAATGGCAGCGTGTAATACTTCCTGACTGTTCTCTTTTTTCTCACTTTACACTGGTTGAACTCTGTTTGGATTCACTAGAGTGATTTCCGTATCACTCCCGACTTTCACTAGAGGAGAAATGCTTTCCTTTAATTTAGCGTTCTGTGGCTACAGTTACATATTTTAAGCTAGTCTGTAGTTTGTTAGGCTCTTCTTTCTGTAGCATTCCGTGGTGGTGTAGCAAGAGTGGAAAGGACAGACCTGATCAAGAGGTTAACAACCTTATATCAACATTCTTTAATTTGCTTTTTATAACGTGATATTCATATCTCCTTTTTGGGAAGGAATGTCTGGCAAGGAGGTTGCAATGAAAGTTCCTGTTCACTTCATTGTGAGACTTCTGAGTGGAACTAAAGACAATTATTATTGAGATTTAAAATAAATAAACAAATGTATATGTATGCATTTACATATTGTTTTATGTGAAAAAATCTGACCATACCAAATACTTTAAATATATTTTTGCAACAGAATGTGTGTGTTTGCCACCTTACTGATCTGCTTAGGTTTATTTTTAAGTAGTGTTGATATGAGTTGAAATGTGTCTCAAAACAAGTGGTTTATTGTCAGTTAATGAAACAAGTAGTTTTGCCTGATTTTGCATGTGTGTTTGTGTGCAGAAAATCCACTAAATGTTCTGCATGTTGTGCTGTTGGGATCAGGGCCATCATCTATGGAACTGGTTTTATTAATTGCATTTAGCCTGACATATTCAGTGCCAAAGTGTAGTGGCATCTACTGAACTCAGAAAACAGAGGCTTCTCTTTTCCTTGAGGAAAATCACTCTACTCTAATTTTTAAATACAGCAGGATTCAAGTTAGGGTCTAGTCTTGTAAGTTTTGGGGCGTATTCTGCCAAACAAGTCTGTGCTGAGTATTACATTACTCACAGGGCAATATGAGACGCTCCCTACCCTTAGGGCTCAGCAAGGTGCTTTTACAACATTCCCGGTTTCTTCTGGCTTGGGAACTCAGGATGAGCTTGGCCCGGAGTAGATTCTCAGCTTGACAGTGACTCACACGCTGCTAAACTGCCAATTCATCAGTCAAATATTTATCAATGTCTCTGCTATGGAGATAGAAAATCTGATAAACCATGAGAGAAAAGAAAAAAAATGCAAAGTTGTGCAGTTTTATTTGTCGTTGCTGAGATTAGGGGAAAAAAATAGCCTAGGATTCACGGTCACTGGGTGACATGAACATAAATTAATCTACACAGTTCTATTTAAGGATTAATGTAACTTCTGTGCTGTAAGTTAGAAAAGGAGTTAGAGAATTACCTCCCCTGCCCTGACAGTACTTAGAAGAACCAAGAAACAAAGTAAACGTGGAGAAAACCGACTCAAAGCCGCAGTTTTGCCTTTCCCATCAGTCTCGCAAGGATCTGTAGAGTCCTGGCTCAGCGGAGTGGAGGTAGAGCTGGCGTGTAACTTGGAGCTGCTCTGACGGTGAGGGAGGAATGTGTCTGGATTGCTGCGGAATACCTGCCCCGCCGGCAGAGCCTGCGCCGTGCTCTGCCTGGCCGGGAAATGGTGACGCTGCCACGCCGTCAGATTAGACTCGGGCTGTGCCTTTCCCAGCTCTGTGTTCCGTAGGGACGTGCAGGTGTGAAAGCCTCCGTCGGGAGAGCGGGGTTTGCTGCCTTTCGAGCGGCTGCTCTCCAGCAGAGGTGTATTTCCATGGTCCAGTCTAGAGACAGTGTTTGGCACCTCCCTGTCTCCCAGAGGCGGAGGTGGGAGAGGCTGCGTGTGAGCAGCCTGTTGCGTGGGGCAGGTACGGCCCTTGGGAACAGGTACAGCCTTTGGGAACGGTTCTCTTTGCTCCTGGTGATTCATACCAGTGGGAAAAAGCATAAGGACTTTCTGTGAACAGGTGTGGTACAACCCCTTGTGAAACCCTTCATGCTGCAAAGGCACTAAGCCTCGGGGGTCCTAATGATTCAATAATTCAGTAGTGACTACTGGAGATTTGCACATTTTTAGTGGTATTTAGAGCCTGATTGTGCCAGATGCAGAGGTCTTTCCAGCCATCATGGAAACCTTAGTCTGTGTGCATACTTAGCAGATGGGACTAGTTTGGTGAGCCTGTGGTGTGCCATAACTGGTCCCAGTTAGAGCAGAGACTTATCGGGAGAACTCTTGATGATCTGACAGTTTGTATTCATCTTCTTTGAGGCGGTAGGGGGAAAGCTGGACTACAGCATTTTAACTCCTGGTTATATTCTTATGGGCGTTGTGATTCACCACCATTATGCCGTTGCATTTTCCAGCATACACACACCCAGCTGGCAGGTGGTGGCAGATGGGAGGTGGTATGTGCACACTCTGTGCTGGGAATGCAGATTCCAGGTCAGGTTTTTCTTCTGACTTGCCTTCCCTGGGCATGCCAGGTAATCCCTTTATGAATCTTTTGCTTGTTCAAACAAGTTTGTGTGGAGGGGGGTGGGAAGTGTGAAGAAAAAGAAGCACTATTTTTTTGCTCTTGTTGAGTTATGGGAATCATTCAATATTCTGGATCTGCTAAAAGACTTTCTTTTAAAGTTTCCCCCATTTTTTGAATGAATAAAAAAAAATTAAAAGCTTTGAATTTTTAAAAGGCTAGAAATTTTGTGGAGGGCTTGGAAAATTTAACAAGAATTATTCTAATTTGTTTCAAATAGTATCTTTGGGACAAGAGCAACCTCTTTGTGCTTCCAAAGCTTTAGGAGCTGTGAAGCTATGGGAAGACTCCTCAGAATTACTGTATATGCTCCTGTGTCCTCTTTGCCTTGCTTCTCTGGGCACTGATCACACCCTGGATAACCCAGCAGCCTCTGGATGTGCAGTAGCAAAGACAGACACCAGTGCAGCTCCTACGGTCCAGGTGTTTATGCTGGGGGTGTGCAGGTCTTGGCAGCAGCAGGAGGCAAATGGGAAAGCAGAAGGTAGCTGGCTTCTTTGCCCCTTGGGTTCTGCATTGATGACTTCAGCTCCCACAGTGGGCCTGTGAGGATGCGAGCTGTGTTTTTAGAGAAGGTATTTGGTAAACCCATCACTTGGCATAATTTTTTGACCACTTGAATAAGTCGGTGCCAGCATTACTCAGCCCTACTCTGTGCTGGGGACGTGGGCACCACTGACATGTCTGTCTCTACTCTCATAACTCATCATGTGGCCTTGGGTGTACTTCTCAGCCCCTTTTGGGAAAAAACAGGAATAGTTCTATCTTGTTTCAGTAGAGCTGTGAGTCTTTTAAGGATCATGGGTACTGCTCATCAGTTAAACACAATTCCTAGTTCAGACACTGAGGATTCAACAGTAAAGTAATGACTGGATTTAGCTCAGTTAGAGTGTATTCCAGCAGGGAGGCGTTGCCTGCGCTGCTATCCTGCCCAGATCCCAGTGGCAGCAGGGGTTGGGCTGTCCTCTCATTTCTTAGGGAGAGCAGGAAGGTATTATAGCAAGGGAGCAATGTGTTTGTTCTGCCTTGACATGCATCGAAAAGGGTGGCTCCTGTACAGAATGACGACAGGGAGATGCTATGCCTTTCCTAGGGCTCTCCTGACAGTGGAGAGCAACAGGCCTAGATTTCAACATCCCAAGTTAAAGCAATTCATCTGTGTTTTGAAGTGTTTTCGTAATTTTAAAACAAAGACGTTACCCTCTTTTGTTTTCTCTTGTTCCTTTTATAGTTAATGACTGCTAAAATTAAGTTATTTCAATAAAGAACTCTGCTTAATAGGACCTTATTGAAATTCATGAGTTGCCTTCCAAATAAGTGCCATGGTATGAAATGAATTGTAGGGACAAATACATAGTTAAGGTCAGAAGCAGTCCAATCTGCTCACTCAGCACTGTTCTGCAGGGTTTACAAAACTAAAGCAGCACAGCAAATACTCAGGTTATTGCAAATGTATATATTTATTAATAATAGACCCTGCCCTCTTTTGTTATGCGTCCTGCTAAGAGACCAGCCTCCAATTCTTTCCATTTCTGCTGGAATGGTTGATAACATATCTTGCATTTGCAGGGGTGCAATAAAACAAATGAAAAATCTGCCCATATTTTCACTGCACGGTGTGCCTATGGTGTTGGATACAACAGGATCTTATTCATAGGTTTGAGGTTCAGATCATGCCAGAGTTAAATGAAATTGTCATAGCAGCAGTAGGTGTTACAATGACCTAACATTACTCTAAACTCATTCAGTTTCATGTAAACAAAATCAGACAAAACAAGAGAGACACTGACAAAATCCACTTAATCTGTGTACTCTGGGGATTGTTGGTATTCTATATTTTTCTAAGGGATACAAATATATTTTATATAGCATGTAGGTTACATGTTTTTACTTTAAAAATCCAGCTTTGTTCTTGCCTCCATGCTATGATGCTGTCCAGCATGTTCAGGGTTTGCCTCAGTTTCTTTGGTCCAGTATTTTCTATGTTGGGTATGGTTTTACTTTGGTTGTCTGTTTCCTACTGCCTCAAGGTTGGTTGTTTTATTACTCTGAATTGGAGTTTCTGCTTTGATCTTCTGATCCCCATTAAAGGCCTGTTGGCTTCGTTAAGAGGTAGTCAATACTGAGGGACTTCGAAACTGCTGATGAAGAACCTTCCTGTCACATGGGTGAAAAGTGTTGAAGATGTGTCCCTGTGAGATTGTGCTAGTGCCATCCGATGTATCAACATCAGTGTATGTCTGTTGAGGTATTGTCTCACAAAGTATTTTTATTTTTTAAGTTCAGAGATTGATTTATGCCTTTGGGCATGTTTGTACAGCTAAATCCCCTTCAGATTTGAAGTTATTGATTCCTGTTGGCTTGGTGGAGCTATGCCATCAAACATCAGCTCCTGTGCTGGCATCTGCTGTTTCTGATTGTGCCCCAATAACTACACCATGTAGCTCTCTTTGGTCTTCTGACAGATTTGAAAGCCAATGCCTCTAACAGGCCATGACCTTTTTATGATTATCATAAGATTAATCTCTGTATTTTCACTGGCAAAACTGGTCAGATTTTTAACAAGAGACAGCATTAATAAAATAGTGTGCTCTTTTCTGTTTTCAATTTATATGGCTCCAGCTTCTGCCATTATTTTGGTTATATCTTTATCTGCTGAATTGGAGAGCCCTTAAATATGTGCTGCTTTCTTCTTGTGAAGGTCCAAGTGAACTGTAAACAAGTAATTTGTTGTTACTTTATTTGAAGACCTAGATAGAGTGTACTTAAGCCTCTCATCCCGAGGCCTCTGCTCCTGCTTTTGAAACAATTTTGTGCATCTATATTTAGCCATCTTCAGGTTTTCAATTTTTAAAATTATTTGGACAATAATTATGGCTGTGGCATTCAAACATCATTAGAATGAACACAAAAGGCTTGTATTTCTACTTCTTTATATTTTAATTTAATACTTTGATTTATTCAGAAATGCCTTTTCTTCACAATTTCCTACCATGTTAACTATAATAGCTATTGTTTAGACCTCTTGTCATGATGGAGTAATGCCTTTGAGCTCAGTGAAGTTATCCTGAAGCCAGAGGAGATAGACTGACTGGTTACGGTATAAATCTGGTCACCTTCTATGCTTCATTTAGCTTTAATGGATAACCAGCATTGGTAGCTGCCATAACATGATGGATAAAAGTGATTCAAGAAAAAATACTCTTCCAGTGTTCTAAAAAGAGAAAATTGCTCAGAAGATTCCTCTCTCTTCTTTATTATGTTTCATTCATGAGAATAATTGTGAGTGTAATTAAATGTAAATTTCAGATGCAGTCAGATATTTCTCTATCTAAACACAGCAGTGATGCCTAAGGAGAAGGAATGATTTAGAAAAGGAAGCTGGCACAAAATCAGACCCGTATGTCATTTTTCATAATTGTTTTCTTTAAGCTGTTTCCAAGATACACAGGGGTGCATAGCACAGTGGGGTGCAGCATTTGTGCAGCCAGAGGGTCACAGTACAAGCCAGGGCTGCATGTGTGCAGCTTGTTTTATGTCACCCAGTGACTCTGCAATATTGTCTCTACGCCTCTGAGGCTCTGTTCCATGGTATGGGGGATGCTGCTGAAAAGTCACTCAAACCTTTTCTGTTTGTTCCAGATGAGCTGATAGGAGAACAGCAGGCTGCTGGTGCATCAAAAGTACATGCTGCAGAAGAGCTCTTAAAAATATTGAATGTTTCTCACCACTCCAGTGATTTTGCCAAGGACAGTTTTGCTTTTTCATTGTCACAGTTCCTTTTGAGAAGGATGGTCAGAATCTGTTAAAGTCAGTGGAAAGATTTCCGTTGAATCCATATTGCTTGCTGGCTCAGTTGGACAGGTTCACACTGGTATTCTTGTTGGCATTAGTGTTGTAAGGAATGTTTCTCTCTTCAGTGATTTGTAATGGAAAAGGTTACCTACTGTGAGCATAGGAGTTAGAAAACTAGGCAAGCCTTGGAAACACCTGAGCTCTTACTGTCTGTTAGTGGTTTATTTTAGTTTCACTGGCAAGTATTTAGGTTTAGGAGCCGCCTTGGCTTGCTTGGGAGGTCTGATCCCATCACCAAGAAATGGTTCCTCACTTGAAGCACTTCACCCCTATTCAACTACAGTGGCTCACTTTGATGACTGAATCCTAAATACTGGAAAAGCAACATTCTAGCAGTATGGATGCAGTACATTACGTGCAAGACAACAATAATGACCCCGTTACCTACGTTGTTCTTTTTCCCCCACTAGTGTTTCTAGTTCTGGAGATTTACTTGGAGACTCCAAACTCACACTTTATGTATTTGTAAGAAAGCATGTCCTCTGATTTCAGGCCCTACATCTATTTTTGTAGTAGCTTGTGTATCTTGCCATTCATTCTAAGACACTGTACTAGCTTTGTGCATTTCTGCTGATAAAAGGGCCCTTCTTATACTTGTATGGACTTGTGTGCCCCTGTGCTTGTCTAGCTGAGGATCCTGCTTTCCTTCTGTGCCCTGACATTTGATGGCTGGTGTGATAACATGAACAATTTCATCATACAAAGGCTATGCTCTAATGTATTGACTTTAACAAAGATTGTGAATAATTCATTCTCGTAATGTAACGTTGCCAAAGTTTTGTCTATCAAAGCTACAAATACCTGTGCTGGAAGAAAAACTTCCTCCTTTATGGCATGCCACTTTCCACATTCTACTCTATCCTATGGCAAGTCAGTCCATGCCTGCTGTTGCAGGACTATAAAGTGGCTCTGCCATTGTGGAATTGTCATTAAAATTTCACAGGCAGTTAATGTGTGTGTGTCTGTGTCTGTGAACTTATATGAGGTGGCTTATTCTGTATAACTTCTCTTCTGAATTTGTGTTTCTTGTATTTCTTCAAAACATGCAATTGTTCTGTATTTACTTCCTCTTCTTCTCCCCCACAACAGCCAAAATGGGACCTGTACCATGTCCAGACGCCAGAACACCATCCAGGAGCTTTTGCAAAACTGTTCGGACTGCCTGACGCGAGCTGAGCTCATCGTACAGCCTGTGAGTGCTTCTTGTTCTTCTTATCCAAAGTGATTATGAATATTATATACATACTCTCTGTTGTTATCTGGACTCACAGGCTCTGCCTCTTCATCTCCTTTCTCTCCTTTCAGCTGTTTGTGTGAAGCAGCTGGGAGTGGAATGACATACCTCCTTCTTAGGTCTTCTTCTTCCCTCTGTACTCTGTTCAGTAAAACTGATTGAAATGCATCTGGTTAATAAAAGGGGTCTTCTTGATTTTTTTTAAAAAAACAAACCCACTCTCCAACAGATTCTACTGCATCTTATTTTTCAGTTTTAGATCAAGACCACTGTCAGTGTTAACGCCTGTTACTAATGACTAATACTCTCTTAGTGTGTTTGTAGGATATTGTCATCATTTTCAGGGCCATAATGAACCTGAGCCACCTTAGGAAATACCTTCATTACCTTTGTTTTGTTTTTCCAGATGATTCTTTAAGAAGTAAATGAAACTCGATTAAAGTCTTCCTGGCTATTTCAGCTCAAATACATACAGATAATCTCTGCAGTATCTGGTACAAACCCAGAGTGCCTGGGGGTGGGTTGCTCACTTATGCTAACTAAATTCTCTTCTGGCAAACACGGGGTGTCCTCTGTTCCTGCTGAAGTCAGAGGAGGTGCAGGATGGTGAGTGCATCCTGCTGTTGAGGCCACTGTGATGTGAAATGCTTTCACAGTTCTGGCAGTAGATGTGATTTAATGTGCACTTTTGGACCCTCTGTGGACAGAAAATTCTTTCAGAACTGAACTCTGTGGTTAGGAGTTCATTTCCTTTTCAGAGATACAGGACGTGTGAGCATGTTTATATAAAAATCAATGCCAGAGTAAATACTGCCTTTTCTTCAGGATTAATATTATTCCAGTGAAGTTGAAAGAAAGAGATATTTATTTCCAGCTTGGTGCCACAACATGCATTGCTTGCTTTGTTTCTTTCTTTTCTTTCTAAGGGACAGAGCGATGAGGTCCATAATATTTTATTTGCAAAATCAGGTCACAGCTGCATTATGTTTTGTTCAGCATGGCTGTGTCAGTGTGGGATGAGGTCAAAGAGCCGTGTCTTCCTGGTTGAAATACCATGACCCTGCTGGTCCAACTGCACTGAGAGGGTGCATCGAGAATTTTCCTAGACTTTGGGTGATAAGGTGGGATGCAAATGTGATGGGGCATGGAGCTGGACCCAGGCAGAGGGTACTGCTTGAGTTTTTGCTGGAGGAGAAAGTCTTAGAACCTCGGGGAACCTTGTGGAAAATCAGGATCAATATCTACCATCTCCTACTAAGACAGTGTTCTTCTCATCTTCTGAACACAAAAGCACAATGTCTTAAGACATACACCATGTGAAGCCTTGACTCCACTGAAATAAATATCAAGATGTGCAACTCTTTATGAAAAATTTTGTTTGATATTACATTTTAATAATTTTCTTCCATATTTTATTTTAATAAGGACTTTCCAGTGGCTGTGTATCCTTTGCTAGTCAGCCTTCTGCCAATTAAAACTGGCAGTCAGAGACCTGGCAGTTGAAACTTATCATGCTTTCTAAAAAAACCCCAATCCTCACAACATCTCTTTTAAGACAACTGAAGGAAGCTTAGATGATGAATATTTAATTTAATCTTCCATTCTTTTTTTTATTAGGAATTGAAATATGGGGATGGTGTCCCACTTAGAGGGAACAGGGAGCTGGAAGACTGTTTTGCCCAGGCAAATGACCAAATGGACATCCTGGATGGGCTGATCAGAGAGATGAGGCAGATGGGCCAGCCCTGTGACATGTATCAGAAAAGGTATTGTCAGGGAGGGGTTGGGATGGGGAATGTGACTGATAAAAGTCTGTGGCACCTCAAATGCTCACCTTCTCTTGTGTTGCAGAATATAATAGAAATCAATAAGGTGGAACGAAATATTTTTGGTCACTCAGCATGGAGAAGGGCCTTGCAGTAATATATTTCTGATAGAAATTCACCCCTTAGTTGTCTCCATGAAATCTGAGTCAGTATATTTTTTCCACGGTCTTGGCTTTCAACACTTTGCTTTGAATAGTTGGTGGTCCAGTAGGAGAGATAAATTGCATTGTTTGTGTGTTTTCTGGGTGTTTTGCTCACAGACACTAAATGGTTTCTTCCCTTTCAGGCTGCTTCAGCTCCAGGAGCAAATGCGTGCCCTGTACAAAGCCATCAGTGTTCCCCGTGCCAGGAGGGCCAGCTCCAAAGGTGGCTGCTTCTCCTCTCAGAGTGGCTCAGGCTGGGATGAGTACACAAAACGTGTCACGAGTGAATGTTTAAGCTGGATGAGGCAGCAGAAGGTAAATCTGTGCAAAACCCAGGGACAATGCTAAAACTTGGTGTTGTTTATGAATGTCACCTCATATGTAGTATTGTTTTGGGTGCCAGTAGACTAGTAAAGGTACACATGAATGCTCGCTTGTTATTCCAAGTTCGTTTTTTTTTCCTCCCAGTATTGTAGTGAATTCTCACTGAAGTCCAAACATGGATTGGGGTCTTCTTTTGCAGAGGAAAAGGTGTGGAAGTTAGGTTTGAAAGCTAAGTGAAACACAGGTGTTAACATAACAAAAGTCATTGGCATATTTGTGTTAGAGATTATTGTGCTCAGTATTTCCCTCCTTCCTTCCTTGCACAGATTTCCTTTGATTCATATTTATTTTAACCCTTTACACAGAGAGGACCATCTTCACAAATTTAAACATTGTCCATTGTTTTTGAGTTGTTCTCCCCCTCTAGTCTGTCTTTGTCACAGAGAGGTAGAGGCGATTGCCACAGGACTCTAGGTTTTCAGATGCCCGTGCTGAAATGCACATGGAAGTGCTGAAGCTGCTGTTTGTTCCATTCTGAGAACAAATTTGCCAATGCACAGCTGTTGCTGATATAACCTGGGGTGCAAGACACACACAGTTTTTGTGCTGCTGAGGTGAAAGCTGTGTGTTGAAGTGAAAGTTGTAAGTTAGTGGTTGGACAGCCCTTTCTGAGAGACAGGTAGGGAGGATGGAACAAGGTGGCTGAAGTCACACTTTGCAGACTCCTTGTAAATTGAAATTGCATTATTTTTATCTCCGTTAGGTTGTTGCTTTGCGATCCTCTCGTTATTATCTGCATATGGCATTTGCTAGGTGGCTCTTACGCAAACCAAATGAGGACAGTAGAGCTCTGTAGAGTTGCAGTATTTTTAAGTGAGTGCTAGTTATAGTCTAGTCTTCAGTGTGTCATGTTTCAGAGGAGGAAGGGGAAGTGGAGATGCACTCCTTGAGTGGTAGTGTGTATAGGCATTGTGCCTGGACAGCAACAGCCGACATCATTGCTCTGCACATGCTGTTGGGAGAGGAGGCTGATTGTCAGACCTGCCATGGCTTGAGGAGTGATGTTGGACAGACTCTGGGCACGCTTCCAGCAATGAAAGATGGTGAGCAGGCTGCACCTCCCAAAGACACCATGTGATGCCCTGCTCAGACAGCCCTTGCTAAACGCAGGGAGTATAAGCAAGTGCTTTATAGCTGTGTTCCCACACTAAACCTCCTGTGAAAGTAAAAGGCTCTCTCTCTCTCTCTTTTCCCCTTCATCTCTACAGCAAAGCTGAGGTGGGACCAGTAAGCACTTACCTCACTGGGAAAATTTATTTTGAACTTGCCACGATGCTGCTTCTTTCCGTCGTGCCTTGCTGTGTCCCATTACTTGCTCACATTGAAATTAGGATAATGTTTCCTCTAGTAAATGTGGTGAGATGTGGGAAAAAGTTCTGAGCAGCTGCAGTCTTTTGCTGTTTTTCTGGTTTTTGTCTGGATGGTTTGCTGGTAGGAGAATCAGGTGGTAGGGAGTGTTGGTCAAATTTCCAGTGCAGAACTGGGGAAAGTGCAGTGAAATCCGGACAGCCTTTGTTCCCATATGGCAGCCAGCCATGACTGCCACTGTTACTACAGTCTCTTTAGACTGTTTAAATATAGCGAGAAGGGTCAAAGTCCTCTAACTTTTGAATGGCTGAATGAAAAATGGTTTCGTTTCTTGGATCGTTTTCAGCACTGCCTTTGAACCCCTACTTGAGTTCTGGCTTTGTCATCTGTTGACTCATAGAGATTTGACTCCAGGCTGGTAATTATCAAATTCAGTCCCAACCCAAGATTAGGATACCTCTTTCTTTACTGGGCATGTGCACAGATAGGCATTCAGAGTCTTAGTGTGTCTTTGCAGCATGTAAGAGGATTTGGAGTTTGAGGAGGTGAATTTAAAGTTAGGTGGCTTTTGATATTTGAAAAAAATGAAACAGGAACTGCAGTCAGTTTTTGGGTTAGTAATAGCAGGTATATTACTCTTTTTCAGGCTGTTTCTAGGCATTTTCACTTGGCATCCCACAGTAAATGTTGCCAAAACGCAAGATAAACATAAAATAATTTCAGTTTGTCTTCTGTGGAGTTTTTTTAGTGTAACTGCATTTAACTGAGGCTGTTAAAGTTTACATGAGGAAAATTAGAATGGAAATCTTGTGTACTTGGCTATAGAACTTTACTGGGCATTTTCACATTAATTGCATGAATAGCATTGTTTGATAAAGTCATGATTTGTTTTCAGAGTGATAAGAAAGTAGAACTGTAGAACATAAAATAATAGTTCAGTCCAAAGAAAACCAGATGAAAACACACTACTAAGTGTGCTTCCTCTAGTGTAACTATAAACAACTGAAATATTTTTCCTATTTTGTTTCTCCTGCTTTGAGAGCCTGTCACACAGTTTAATTGATGGCAATTTAAAGAAACTGCAAGTCCTTGTCCTGAACTTCTTTCTTTCAGTTTTACCCTCTACCACATAGTCTGTTTCCTTCAGTTGAAATCCTTTATGCTTCAACTTAGGCACTAATGTTGGAGACGAAAGACCAATCCTGTTTCTTGTGCCCAGGTTGAAATGGAGCAAGTGAAGTGGGGGTTTGATGCAGCATCCATTGAGCAACAAATTGGCGAGCACAGGAGAACTCACAATGCCATTGGAGACTATCGTTGGCACCTGGACAAAGTCAAAACAGATCTGGTAATTACTGTCCTCCCTTACGCGTTGCTTGGTCTAGGTATATAATAGCATTGGCTTACTGGTGTTCTACCACAAAAAAGGGATGTTGACAAGTTCATCTTCTTTTCAGAAAGCATTGATGTCATGATAGCAACTGCTTTCAACTCTTAATTCCTCGATAATTTTGTGTTCCACTTCTTTCCTCAGAATTTTAAAATAAAATATTAGTAGCTATTTAGCTTTTTGTTGTCGTGCACCAAGGCTGGCAAATAAATATTGCCATATTATTGAGACAAATGACTAAGAATGATTATTCTCACTTGCTGTCTCAGTATATTAAACAAGAAAGTGAAAGAATAAGGTGGGTGCTCAGATGCAGCCTTGAGTCATCAGGTCTTTTTCTGTGAAAAATGCCCAAATTCTGGGCTAAGATTAAAGCTTTTCTTAAGTGTTGATATTATTTCTCTTTTTTTTTTTCCTCTGAGACTCCTGTTGGCCTCTGAATTTTGTGATTGGAATAAAGAAGTGACTGAAAATGCAGTGTTAACTTTCTTTCCTATCAGCCCAGCAGTTTGGTATAGGAGAGAGGAGGCTTATTTAATTTCCATTCATCTTTTCTCTTATTTGGCAGGAGAGAGTTCAGTCTAAAGAAAAGGTAGTCTGTTCTGGAGCCCTGATCTCTCAACCAAGCTGAAGAGTGAAAAGCATTTTGCTCCCTTTTCCCTTCTGCTTCAAATAGGAAAGGTGATAGTCTGCTCTGTGGAATACCAGTTCCAAGGCTGGGCAGGTTCCATAGCCATAGAAATGGGGATAAAGACTGAAGCTGTCTGCTCATATCATATTTTATAGTAGTTCACAATCTCCAAAGCTTGCTCTAGGACTAGCTGGTGTAGGAGTTTGGTGCTGAAAGAAATCCAGTTTCGAATGTTGTTTTGGTATTACAGATTATGTGCAGACTTGATTATATACCAAGCATTCCTGAGAGTAATAAGTTTGTCCAAGCCTTGGTTTTGTACTTCCTGAGTCATCCAGTGGAGCAAATCTGCTATTGACAGATGTCTCTTGCAGGCATTTGCAGGTTACCACCTGCAATTATTATATTGACACTGTAAAGGAAATACCAGCAAATAGGCAACTTGTAAAAGGCTCACTAAGTATTTGCTGTCTCTGTTCCAGCGGGAGAAGGCTGCGGTTCATCAGCTGGAGGAAGAATATGAAGGCCTGCTGGTAAGCATGGGATGTGGTCATTTCTGAGACCCTGTTTGCTTTATTAACACCTGTGTAATTGTCAAGGGGCTTTTCAGGTTTTGACAAAGTGACAGATGCACGTTTAAAGAATTCTATTCAGCAGTAAACTGAAAGTGCTTTGTAGTTTCTGAAAGATTCATTTTGAGTCGTGGACTTGAGATTAATGCATTGCCTGCTGTATAATTGACTTACAGGGAAGTTTCTAGTTTGCACCTGGTGAAGGGAGTTGGTCATTAAGCAGGTAAAGAGTAGAACTCTACCTCCTTAGTGGGAGTAAATGTAGTGATGAAATTAGGCTGTATACGAAGCTTAAAAAGATACTCAAAGGTGGGACTAGAACCAAATTCTGTGTAGGGCTGTGCGTCTTGCTTGCTGTGTGACGCAGCACGTCACACACACACAAACACACACTCACACTTTGATTAGAAGGCATGAACTAAAACTCTAGTTTATTTGAAAGTCTGACTCCAATATATATCATATCTCTTAAAAGGCCAGGGGTTGGGGGAGAAGGTTGACACCTCTTCCCATCCTGTTGGTCAGGACAACAGTCCATCAGCTGTCCATATCTCTAATACAAAGATTGTAAACTATCTTGAAACTATGCAATAACATTGGCTGTGTTTACAGACCAGAGTGTGAGAAAGAACCCAAAACATGAAACTGTGAAACAGAAGAGAAGGCTGAAAAAATCAGGGCGACAGCTGTGGATCTTCATGTAAAACACAGCAAGAATCTTCTGTAAATGGTTTATAAAACACTTGGGATAAAAATCTGATTTCTGGCAATCTGATTTCAAGTAACAGGATGTGTATTATGATGTGAAAACAATGAATTTTTTTTTGAAGTGTCAACTGTGCAAAAGATGCTGCTATAACATCAAGGATGTACTATGAGCAGCAAATGCAAGTAAAAGAATGTTAAATGTTCAGACATTTCTTGTACATCCCTTCATGCCTTTTTGCTTGCCACCTACATGTCTGCTACATGTGTGTTTGAAATAACTTTGAGAAGCTGCTGACATCAGGTTGCCATTGTTCAATAAATCCTGACATCCACTGTCAGTTGGATAAATCCAGTTGTCCACTGTCTATTGCCAACAGGTTTCATGGTTCAGTAAACCATGTCTTCTGTCCATTGCCAACAGGTTTTACAGACACGTGGGTTTTACTGGTTTTTCATTAAAAAAAGGAAAAAAAAAAAAGCTGCGCTGTGCTCTTGGCTTCCCTTTCGCCACTCAGCTCAGGTACTTATGTGTTTATGGCTTCTCATTTCTGTACTTCCTTGCAGAAATATTCTTTTGAGAGAATGG
Organism: Donacobius atricapilla; assembly: GCA_013397315.1. Lineage (NCBI taxonomy): Eukaryota > Metazoa > Chordata > Aves > Passeriformes > Mimidae > Donacobius > Donacobius atricapilla. The sequence continues at coordinate 696,110 of WBMY01016111.1, forward strand.
ATCAGCTTCGCCAGTTCCAGAACCTCATCCAGGCCACCAGCAGAGAGATCATGTGGATCAATGACTGTGAGGAAGAAGAGCTCCTCTATGACTGGAGTGACAGGAACACTGATATTGCCAGGAAGCAGGAGTCCTTCTCTGTAAGATAGCTCAACCTCCCCATGCTTTCCATTGTCTCTCTCTTGGAATAGTCAGGGAGGAGCAGCCTCTCTTGAGAGAGACTCATCACAGGCTGTTTTGTCACTCTTTTGAAGTTTCTGGGGTTTTTTATCAACAGTTTTCAATAAAGTACTATACAATAACCTTTTGAGTCAGGACAGGACATTTTTTGGAGGATTTTGTTCCCATTCAGTGAGTTGTCATAGTTTATTTTGACCTCGTAATGTGGCCTCCTTAGTACAGTCCACTACAGACCAGTGATCACCACAGCTTGTGCTCACGCTTGTTGTGCTGGCATGCCAAACTAAAGGGACCTGAAACAAGCAGTTTTAATTCTCCCTGTTGGGACTGTGCAGGGGTCAGAGGTCCCTGTATTTGGCTCTGATTATCTGTCACCAGGAAGTAGAGCATCTCTTCCTCAGATGGTTCTGCCGGCAGCACACTGCGTACACGGTCAGCTATAGTTTTCCCTGCTCCTTGTAGTCTGTGGATGTGTAGGAAAATTGAGCATGTGTGTTTGTTTAACCAGTATTGGTGCTTATCACCAAATTGAAAAAGGAATGAAAGTTCACACTATTATGGAGGTGCCTTCTTTTTTTTTTTTTTTCCCACTTGTTCTGGGTGTTGCAAGATATAGTCATTTTTACTTCCATCGTTCTTAAGAAAGGCGCAGAACTTTGATTTGTGCTCTGAAACAACAAGCCAAAAGACTAGAACTGAGATGGTTGCAACTCTTTTTATTCTACTGTCTTCACAATTAACTTCAGTACACCTAATGGAAACACTTTATAGTGTTAGAGGGGATAATTTTACATTATCACAACTATCTGGGAAATTTTAAGGAAATTATCTTGTGCAGTGTACCTTTGGAGTTTGTTTAATGCTGTGCTTTCGTTATTTAGAAACGTATGAGTGAACTGGAGGTTAAAGAAAAAGAACTCAACAAGTTAAAGCAAGAAAGTGACCAGCTAGTGCTCAATCAGCATCCTGCTTCAGACAAAATTGAGGTGAGTTAGACTTGGTGTGATTTCACTTGCTCCTTTAGTTGTCACATGGGAATAGTTCTCAGTGAAAGTTCACATACAGGGTGCTGCATTTGGGCTCAAGAAGGGTTTGCCTGCCCAAAATCATGTCTGTTTTACCCAGCCGTATGAGCTGCTCTGATAAATGTTACTGCCTTCCTCTACAAAGCTGCCCATTAACAACTGCATGGTGATAGATACAAGCAAAAATTAATTCTAGTTTTAGGGAGTTATCTGAGTGTGCTGAAATTGCTGACTCTTGTTTGAGTTGACTACAGTGCAGAAGTTATGGTAGGGAGGCATGTCATTGCTGTTCTGCTGTCTTTGTAGGCATGTTTTGCAAAAAGCCACACCCTTTGTTGAGGGTTTATGCTTTATCCAGGTGCAAATACTTTCTGCAACTGAAATTCATGGTGCTCTTCTACAGCTTAGCCAAGACGCTTTTGCTTCCACAGCTTGGTGTACACTTACTTTTTAATTAAAAAGAGTGCAACAATTTGGAAGACCTCATTTTATTAGGAAGTGCTGTAGTTGTTGCAGTTTCAAGAGTGTATGAGAACTCTGCAACTGAAAAAGCTAAAACAAACAAACAAAAAGAAATCCTTTCTGCCTTTCAATGTGTTTACTTGGTTAACTGTTATCATATGGTGTAAAATCCTATTTCTCCTGTAGTCAGTTTCTCTCTTTTAAAGGAAAGATTCTTTTAAGCTCCAGCAGTGAAGTGAAAGTTGTATGGAGTTTTTTAAAGAATATACATTATGACTGCTTGAGTATTTTGAATCTAAAAACAACCAGCATAAAATACCATGTTCGGAGGTGTTCCCTGAAAGAAGGAGAACATGGCCACTTGCAGCCAAAATACTTTATTTGCACTACTGTTTGCATATTTCACCCCTTTTTGTTAACGCACTTGGGGCTTTATTTTGATCAAACAAATTCAGGCCATGAACAGATTTCTCTTTGTGTCTCACAAGGAGGTATTTGACTCATTTCAGTTAGGGAGATGCTTGAAAGTTGTGAAACCATTTGCATGAATTACATTGTTCTGGTGTGCGTGAATTTGTTTTAGCAGATTTTTCATTTGCATTTGTGTGGGGCGTAGATAATTTTGCTTGAGTCTAGGTGTGGGAGAGGGATCAGTATGGTGGCCTGAATTGTGGCTATTATATATGTGTATGTTTTTCTTAGGCCTACATGGATACATTGCAAACTCAGTGGAGCTGGATTCTTCAAATCACCAAATGTATTGATGTTCATCTGAAGGAGAATGCGGCTTACTTTCAGGTGAGTAGTGACATGGAAAATTCACACTACTTTAAAAAAAGTCTGAATCCCATCAAAGATATATTTATTGTGCATAGCACACTGTTGCCATGTTATAAGTTATGCCAGAGGTGAACTGGGATTTCTCATTAAAGGAGTCCATCAATTTTTAGCAGACATTTTGAAGAGCTATACACAGCCAAATTCACAACTTTTCTCCCGTAGTTCTTTGAAGAGGCCCAAGCCACAGAATGCTACCTGAAAAACTTACAAGACTCTATCAGAAAGAAGTTCATCTGTGATAAGAGCATGTCACTGCAGACTTTGCTGGAGCAGATCAAAGAGCTGGAGGTACTTTCACTCTTGCCTGACAGGTTATGTTCTGCTTTTCTGGGAAATCAGAAAATTTCCCTCTCTAGATACCAAATGTAAACCTAAGTGCACTGAAATGTTTAAATACAGTACTGTATGAACTTGAGACCATTACATTTTTAAGTCGAGAGCGAGTCCAACAAACTCCCAAGTTTCTGACATGCTAACAAATGAAAAGGAATGCTTTTATTCTTAGGTGGTGGAATAGATTTTGCCTCAAAGGATAAATGCATTTGATAAATGATGGATCATGTCACTCTATCACCGTAGTCTCTTTGAAAGGGTAGTCAGCTTTTTTAGCTGTTTTCTTATCATGAATTAAGCACTACAGTCCCAAATTGGAGAAAAAAACAGTCAGTCGTGTAAAAGGCCAATTGATGAAGTCAGGTTTTAAAGTGTAATTGTTCCCTTTTTTTGATAGCTTTCATTTTGTTAGATTCTTTCAATTTATGCCTGTGTTTCTTAAACACCACACTTTAACCACATTGAAGATCTATATGAAAAACCTGCTATGCAAATTTTGCAAACTTTGCATCTTGCTAGGGTTGCAAAGATACTTTGTTAGATGTTTCTCTGCTCTTCTTAAAACTGCAGTTTTACATTGTAGGCCAAAGACTCATCCAATTGGAGCTAAAGTAAGTTTTGCCTACTATAAGCTCCAGATGTAGTATCCCTGTCTTAAAACAGCGGGTACTAGATGCCTTTTCTTTTTAGAATAAACTTATAACATATAATTAATCTTTGCAGAATGAACGAGAGAGAATTCTTGAATACAAGAGGCAAGTGCAGAGTTTGGTGAATAAATCGAGGAAGATTGTGCAGCTGAAGCCACGTAACCCAGACTATCGAAGTAACAAGCCCATTATCCTCAAGGCTCTGTGTGACTACAAACAGGATCTGGTATTGTATCCATTTTTGGCTGTGAATGAACATCCTATAAACCAGAACATTGCAAATTACTTAGTAAGCGAACCATTGAGCTGATAGGTGTCATGCCTTGTCTGCTTTTGGTCAGCTTGAATTTCTTTGACAGAAGAAGCTCTGCCTTTCTTGCCATTATGAATAAACAAGTAGGTTCTTATTGGTTAATAAATCTAGTAAAAATTAGTATTATTAATCTAGCATTAATACTCATATTTCAAATTAGAACTTAAAAGTCTTATTGATAATAAGATTAAAATTGTCGTAGAGATGCCTCTCAGCATCCGCACCTTTTTTTTTTTGGTGATTGCGCACCTTTCTACTGCCTCTCTGAATCTTTAGGTGAAAAACTCATCTAACAAAAGTGAGGAATATAGTAATTCATTGGTATTCCCATTTCTTTTCTGGATGGGATGTGAAATGAATGGTGATGTTTTTTCTTCCTCCTCAGTACTGAGACTGCTAGGGTTTATTTCTGTATTTTTTCCTTAAGAGTAAGTTTAGATGTGCTTTTTGTTTATGTGCTTTTTCCTGCGCTGTGGCCACACCCCTGGCTGCCTGGTGTCAGGATTTCTGGCAGTTGGAGCCTGTGGATCTGGCTCTGCCACACTCACTCCCGGTCCCTTTGCAAATATGGATGCAGTGTTAAATATCCTCATGCCTTCAGCTCACTGGCTTAAAGCCAGGCATGGTTGCACGGTTTACCAGGCCATGTGTCCACATTCAGTCTTTGTTGGGGCAAGCCCCAGGTCTGATGATCTACCAGACTGGCAAGTGCTCAGAGTGTTCCCTGGCTCACTCCTGGGCTTTTTTGGATTTTCTTCACGGGGAAACCAGATTCAGGTAGAAGGGGTTGATCGGTACTGATCTATTGCCCCACCAGGAAGCTGAGATGCGCACCCAGACCTGGCAGCTGGGAAGCACTCCTGGGTCTGTGATTTAGGTGCATCTTCCTTGTCTGTCTCTCCTGGGAGTCCCACCTTGCTTAACTAAAGAAAAGCATTGTTCTGCATCCTTTACAGAAAACGGTGCGCAAAGGAGACGAATGTATCCTGAAGGACAACAATGAGCGCAGCAAGTGGCTGGTGACTGGCCCGGGAGGAGTGGATATGCTGGTGCCATCTGTCAGTCTTATCATCCCACCCCCCAACCCATTGGCAGTGGATCTTGCTACCAAGTGAGTTGCCGCCTGAGTTTGGACACTTGCCACGGGGTTTAGAATTCCCTCAAAATAGCAACTGGTCACAAAATATGTTCTGTGCCTTGATCAGGGTGCACTCCCCCTGCCCCGAAAGGTGGGGGATCAAGGACTAGACCCTTGACTTGAGGAAACTCACTTCTGTGAAACTTGCCGGGATCTAGGTTGGGGCCTAGAAATGTTTAAACATTAATGTCTATAAAGTTTTTCTCATCTGTACTAATGAAAGTAATGTATAAATTAATTTCCAAGATTTTTCAAGTACAGAATGAGCCTTAACACACTCCACATCTGGTGGATGTTTCTTGGGATGTCTTATAGCTGTGCTACAAGGACAGATGCATTTTGATCATGCATTTTTTTTTTTTCTCATGCCAGAATTGAGCAATACTATGAAGCTATTTTAGCTTTGTGGAACCAGCTGTATATCAACATGAAGAGCCTGGTGTCCTGGCATTACTGCATGATTGACATTGAGAAAATCAGAGCTATGACTATTGCCAAGGTAAGACACCAGCCGGCCTTGCCTGCAGATCAGAGACATCCATGACCTGATGTCAGCTGTACCAAGCAGACCCTGCAGTATCCTGTGCAGATGTATGTTCTACAAAACCATGGGCCTTCCTTTTGCTAGGTTGCACAAACACTCGCACATATGGAAGTTGGAATTTTATTAAAGGAGAAACAAAATGCTGTCCTTCTCAAACACAATACAGATAAGCAGGAAGATTAGCTAAGGGAATTGATTACATGCTTGCTGTATTTGTTCCCACTGTACCAGGGCATGGATAAATAGAGTAAGAGGTAGAATTTCAAACTGCTATTAAGGTAGTAACAAGGCTAGAGTAACTCAGATGGTACTCTTAGTACCATACTTTTAGAGGCTGCCTAGTTAGGATTTATTCTAAAGTGTGATTACTTTGGGTTTTTTACAGGTTTATTAGTTTGTTCCTTAATGATTAACTAATAATTAAACTTCCCCAATTGCTTTTCTTTTTTTCTTTTATTTCAAAATTCCCTTCTTCCTTATTTCAGCTGAAAACAATGCGTAAGGAAGATTACCAGAAAATAATAACTGATCTGGAGATCCATTATCAAGAATTCCTCAGGAACAGCCAAGGCTCAGAGATGTTTGGTGATGAAGACAAACGAAAGATGCAGACTCAGTTCACTGATGCTCAGAAGCACTACCAAACGCTTATCATACAACTGCCTAATCAACCACGACAGCCACAAACAGGTTTGTTCCCATCCTGGCTTTTGTAGGGTTTGGATTGTTTAGATTGCTGGGGTTTCTTTGTTCCAGAGGTGGCAGGTGGTGCATTGTTTTTATGTGAAAATGTTCTCTTCAACATATTAATGGGAATATGTTCAACAACTGTTCTGCAGTCTCCCAACATAACAAAACTGGCCATGCACAGGGGAAGATTTTGTTCTTCCTTCTTTTGCTGGGAATCTGGGGATAGTGCTCCAAAATTCATGGAACTTGCTGGGAGAATGAGAGGAATTTGGTCCATCTGATACATTTTCTGTTATTAGGAAGCAAAAGCTTACTGCTGCATTTTAGGAAGCAAGTTTATATTTTCGTGAAGGAAAGACTTCATTCCCTGCAACAGCTGCCTCAGGGCCCACATCTTCCACCTGTTCTCAGTTCTCCAGATTGGCTCAGTGCATGGATCACTTAGGCACTGCCTTGGCTTCCTACATGTTCCTGCTCAGTTCTCTGGCAGCTGATGCTTACCTAATTCATTTTGCAGTGGTCCCAACTGAGAGCTGTCCTGTGGGTTCCTCAAACACCATTATCGTTAATGAGAGAAACCGAGAGCATGAGAAGCAGGAGGCCTGGCTACTGATGGAGCTTCAGAAACTTCGGCGTCAGATTGAAGCTTCTGAGATTCAGATGGTTCAAAGAGCTCCTCTTGGAGTGGATCAAGGGGCTATGCATGACTTTTCAGCCAGAATAAAGGACTTAGAGGTAACTGTGGATGTTTGTCTTTGAGCATCTCAAGCTCAGTATGACTCTGTGCTGCAGTTCTGTTTATGATCAGCTGGGGAAGACACATGCCCTGTGCAGAAAATTCTCAGTTGAAAGCTAACCATAATGATTTGGATTAGAATTTACCTTCCAAGTATAAAAAGTTGACTTGAATTTTAAAAATCAATTTCTGCCAGGCAAGGAATACAGAACAACTGATGTCAGGTGACTGTGAGTTCATGTTAAGACTCATCCAGGATAAAGTAAAATTAAATCCATTAATCCATTAAATCCATTAAAATCCTTTTCCAAGGACTTCACTTAAGCACCTATCTGTAAAGTGCTGTCTGTGGGATACAGGCTGGATACACGAGACTTACTATCCCTCTCCTAGCTCTTCAGATTTGTAGAGGACCATGGAGAGAAGATTGGTACAAAAAGGTTCAGCCTATGAGAAATTTCCATGGGGCAATGAGGTTGCAAAGGTCTCAAGAGCAGAAGGACTTTGGCATGTCAGAGCTGAGTTTTGGAGTGCAGATGCTCAAAAAGACATATGGCCTATTGTGGACAAAAAAATAAACTGCACAGTAGTACTTGCCTTGAAGAAAGCAAGCTCAGCCACTTCTTCAGCCCTCAGCCAAGCTGGTTATGGAAAAGCAGACTGCTTGGATAAAGAGACCAATTCCATATGCATATAGAATAGAATGATCATTCAGCCAACCAAAAATGTGTAAACCAGGCATTCTCTTTTTCCTTAGGGTGTGCAGAATGACTCTCAAATAATGGCTGAAACCCTCAATAAGCATAAGGACTTGCTGCCTAACTTCAGAGGCTGTGAGAAGTATGTGTACTTGCAATCAGAGATAAATGCCCTCTTTCAAAAACTGGAAAATATTAATGGTGTTTCTGCTGGATACTTAGATAGGTAAGTAAATTCAGACTATAGCAATAAATATTCACTTTCTCCCATAATTCTTAGTCCAGAAAGCTGCTTTTTGTTACCACTAGTGTAAAATTACACCTTCTTCTCTGCAAATTGTGTACATGTTGATAGAAGCGGACACTTGGGTGAATTTATTCTCTTTTCTGTAACACTTTAAAAAAAGAAAGTGAGAAGTGTGGGTATCAGAGAAACTTCTTGTTACCTATTCTCTTAAGCCAACCATCTGCAATTAATTTAATTTAAAATATTATTTTTCCTTCCTTAGTCCATAATGGATTTGCCTTGTATCATTTATTTTAGCTTGAATGCACTGAGGTGTCTGCTCCAGGTTATTCTGCAAACAGAAGATGTGATCAGAGTTTTTGAAGTCAGACTGTCTGAAGAGGAGACTGTTCCTTTGGATCTTGATAAAGTAGAGGCTTATCGGGCTTGTCTGAAGGTGAGGGGCCAAAACCCAAGGACACAGCAAAGCAAAATTGGTAGCTGCCAGTACTGATCTATTGACGTGGGGGAAACCCTTCCAAAACCACAGGAGATAGAAGTGCTGATCCTGTTGTGTTTTATGTATAGACATACAATGTTTTGTAAATCAGGCACAGTATTGCTGGCTGGTCAAGGGAGGGGATTGTCCTGCTCTGCTCTGCGCTGGTGTAGCCTCCCCTTGAGTCCTGTGTGCAGTTTTGGGTGCCACAAGATAAAAAATATATAAAGATATTAGATAGTGTCCAAAGGAGGGCTGTGAGAATGATGAATGGCTTTGAGGCAAAGCTGTATGAGGAGTGGCTACAGTCATTTGGTCTGTTCAGCCTGGAGAAGACTGGGAGGAGACCTCATTGCAGTCTACAGCTCCTTCACAAGGGGAAGAGGAGGGGCAGACACTGATCTCTTCTCTGTGGTGACCGCTGACAGGACCCAAGGGAACAGGAAGGAGCTGTGTCAGGGGAAGTCTAGGCTAGAAATCAGGAAAAGATTCTTTATCCAGAAGTGGGCTGGGCACTGGAACAGGCTCCCCAGGGAGGTGCTCACTGCACCAAGCCTGACAGAGGTCAAGATTGCATTTGGACAGTGCTCTCAGGTGTGTAGTGTGACTCTTGGGATCTTCTGTGCAAGGCCAGGAGTTGGACTCAATGATCCTTCTGGGTCATTTCCAGCTCTAGAAACTGTGATTCTGTGAAATTATTGAAAGTAACATACAGGTTATTCTTCCACCCCTTGGTTGTTGCTGCCCCCACAGCAAGGGCAGCTGCATGGAAGGTTTCTGTAAGCCATTTCTGTAGATTGTTGTCTGTGTTTATTTATATCACTAGTGAATGTAGATTTGAAGGTAGTATCTCCTTTCTTGGATACAGCCTTTTTAATTGCCCTTGTTGTCCTCTAGGTATAACAAGTAAATTTGAGTGTTACTGAGTGCCCTGGTTTTGCTACAGAGTCTACATCAAATCTTAAAGGGAAAAGTATCTAGCCTGTACGAGGGAAAAGGGAAATAACTGCTTTGCTGAGCACAAAGTTGTCTTGCAGATCCGGTCTTTTATCCGCATTTATCTGCTGGTCCTTTTGTGCACAGAATGCATTTGGGAGAACAAGAACTCTAGCTTTAGGAGGGAGAAAGTGCATTGGTGCTGCAAATGGAGCACAACCCAGTTACCTTTTTATCATGTCCAATGAGAGCTGCAGTTCAGTTGCTGGCAGTTGTTCTTAGCTGGTGTAAATTTGAGCTACACAAAGACAAAAGCAGAAAGCAAAAAACACAAAACCCAAACAAACAAACAACTTGACAAAACCAAACCAAGACAAACAAAAAAAGCCCCAAACCCAAAAAAAACAGGAAAAAAAGCTTGAGCATATCACTGAAGGCTGTAGCCATCCCTGTGACTGGGTGATGCAAGGCAGACCACTGCCTGCGCTGTATATTCCATTTGGTGATGCCCATAGTATGTGACTATGTGTACCTAAACAAGTATATGTGTGTGAATAAACATCTCCATGGAAGATGTTTATAAAAATGTAAATAGGAAAAAGAAAATCTGTGCAGATTTTTAGGTGTTTAGAAACTGGATATGCCACTCCTGAGGTTTGATTCCACAGCTGTTACAAGTGCAGGAGTCTTTTATACGTCAGTGAAATTTTCTAGTCAGTTGTTTCTAGGAACAAGCAAGGCTCTTATTCTGCTGTGATAACTGCTCTGTGGAGTTCTGAGAAACTGAAATGTTGGCTTCAGAATATAATAGCAGAGGGCTTTGGTTTAGCAGATTATTTAGTCTAGCTTTAAACACATTTTTGAGCCAAACTCTTTACCAAAATAGGTGTTTCACTTTAAATAGGTTAAGTCCAGCTGACATCACTATACATACCTTACTGAGTTAAAAACAAGATCTTTAGTTCCCAACATACTGTGCATGCTGTTAAATTGGTTAAATATCAGTATCTTCTCAAGAACAAATTAAATGACAACGTTTTGTTTTTTTCTCCAGAAAATGAAAGCAGACCTAAATATGAAGAAGTCATTACTGAATACCTTGGAAAATGAGCTGCAGAGAACACTTCAGATTCACTCACAGTCTTGCCAGTCATATACCCTGTATGACATGGACATTGGAAAGTACTGTGACAAAGTTACCCAGCTGATAGACCGCTGGCAGAGGGCTGATAAGCAGATAGATAACAGGTTTGTTCATGTTTTCGTAGCATTATCCTTATTGCTATTACTACCAAGATCATCTTAGCAGTGAAGTCTAAAAGAACTGATGTGCACTAATTTTTGCTTCCAAAGGACAAATGGTGACTTCAGGGCAGTAAGATTCGAGCAATTGTGAGTAGGTTGAACATACTTCAAAAGGGCTTGTGTAAGACCAAGCAGAAAAATGTAGTTAGCCATGCAAATGTCCAACCTATGTGCTGAAGAGTTGGTCCGATTTTTTTTTTTACTTCTTGCTAATGTTTTTGGATCAAGTGCTTCCAGTCAGCATTTTTCTCCTCAAAAAGGCAACCACGCTTATTCCTCAACACCCTACACTTAAGGGTTAAAAAAATAACACTAAGAATTAAGAAACAAAATTGAACCTTAAAGCTGTGTGGACTGAAGGCATATTCTGATTGTTTGAGGGAAAGAGATGGAGGTTGGAGTATGGCTTGTTTTAGTTTGTTTTATTTTGTTTTTGTCTGAGGACAAAATGTAGTCCCAGCTGGTTGCTGCTTCTTCAGTGACGATAGAGAACAAGAGTACTGAAGTTAGCAAACTTGATTTTTATCACTGCAAGTTTTATTCATCTCTCACTTTGACAGGAAGGCCCAACCTCTGTGTATTAAAGAGTTACTCAAAAGTGAGGTATTTTGGGGGGACTAATAACCACTACAATTCTCATTTATTTAAAATTTTTGTTCAGAATCTCCTTTTCAGAGCTTCCCATAGTTTTATTCAAATTTATTTCTGTGTCTTATTTCTGAAAACTGTGTAAAGAGAGAGAAAGAGAATGCACTTTCCATTTTGACAGGTTTTTCCCTTTTTTTTTCCCTAGATCATGGGATTTAGAAAGGCAGATCAAACAGCTGAAAACCTACCGAGATCTCTACCAAGCTCTGTGCAAGTGGATCTGTGACGCCAAGCGCCGGCAGGATGCTATTGAGTCCATGAAACTCTGTGATTCCAACACTATCATGAGATACCTCCATGACCAGAAGGTATGCAGCACCTGAATGAGTTGTCTTCAGTTATCTGGATTTTAACTTGTTTTGCTATACAGAAAATATCAGTATCAACGCAGTCTGCAATACAGTGGCCTGTTTTGAATTATAAAGTATGCAAGCTACCAAAAAACACCACATATGTAGAAGGCAGGAGGGAGGAAATATTACTGTCCTCATTACTTTCTGTCAGCACTGCAACAGATTATGAACAAGACTGTGTTTGGCTCCTACACATTCACTGACACTTTTACACATCAGCTTTGAATTAAAAGGAACTGTAAGATGGTGCAACTTATGGGACAAATTACAGCACAAAAATAAAAATCAAGTAAATACATCTAAGCCTAAAGTCAAGGAACTCTGCCTTCCCAGCTCTGGGGATTTTTCAGTTGCTGGGTGTTTTTCTGAGAAAAGTCTTCTCATGCCCAAAGAGCTTGCTGTTGTAAATCTGCCCAGCTACAGGTCATTTCAGGTCTCAGCCTCAGGGGCTGCAGTAGTCCCCTGCTGCAGAAAGACTCTCCTTTCTGATGAAGGCAGTGTGTACAGGAGGAAATATTGGTAAATATTACAGGAGTTTCACGGCTCACTTTTCTCTTGACAGAACTTGCACAGTGAAATCTGTGGGAAGCGAGACAAAGTCGAGGAGCTTCTCAAGCATGCAGATCAGTGCTCAGCTGCAATTAAGGTACTTGGATCTCAGCATTTTTGTGGGGTGTGGTTTTCATGGTCAGGCACATCCCATTGTCTCTGCTCTGCTGATGGGTGAAGTCAGCTCCCTGATGTGTGTGTACAGAAATTGCTGGGGTGAAGTACTTCTGAGTACAAAACACAATGAAAGCAATTTGTGTACTTGCCACCTGAAGACTATGGGATCATGCAGCAGATATCAGTGAGAGTATCTCTTCAGGTGAATCAAAGCCTCCTTCTAGCCAGACCAAACTTTCCAGTTCACATGTTAAAAAACATAAGGAAGTCAAGAACAGATTGGTACTTAACAAAGGTCTGATTAGGGTCTGATCTAGGAGGCAAGAGAAATGCAGATTAGCAGGAGGAAGGGTGTGCAACAGCCATGAAAACCAATAACATACAGAGGGAATGGTATTGTGGCCCTTGCATTTTTATGTCACCTTTATATCTGTGCTCTCTCAAGCTCAATCTTACTCTCTGTGACAAAGATTTTGCAATATATGTGGCCTGGCATATGTGATACAAAAGAGATGCAGAGACTCATTTCTAATGAAATTTTGGTGGATACCAGTACTTAGACCAGTTACTCCCATGAATCTTTTTCATCTGTGTAGCCCTCAACTTACAGAAACAGTTGTCTTCTTGTTTTTGTAAAATGTTTTTCCTCTTTTTCCCTTGTCATTCTCCTCCATGAATCTCCACAGGGGTTCTTGAACTGATAAGCTTCTGTTTATGACAGAAATATAAACAAGGGAAAAATGTAGCTTTTCATTAAGAAAACAAAACCAAGAAAACCCCAAAACTTGCATTTTCTGATAGCTTTACATAGAATTCTTCGGCAGTTTCTAAATGGGTCTTTCTTTTTGTCTTGTTTTTCAGGATTATGAACTACAGGTTGCTTCCTACAGTTCAGGATTAGAAACACTGCTCAACATACCTATCAAAAAGAGTGTCGTTCAGTCTCCTGCAGTGCTGATTCTACAAGAGGTACCTCTCTTTCCTCCCCTTCAATCTTCTGAATACATTTGTTTGTCTTTGTGAGCCCTTGTGAGTCATACCCAGCTATACTCTAATATTTAGCACCTTCACTGTAATGTGTGCTAAGCACGTAAGCACAACAAATTAGTGCAGAGTAGTCACTGAGCTGCAAAATCAGACCTGGGCTTGTTTAGACATTAGATTAGCCCTCAGGAATTTATCTCATCCCTATGCAGTGTCCGCTGCATACATACTGTGAGAAAGGTAGATTTGTGCCCCAAGTGGTTTAGTCACTTTCAGCCTGGGAATTAACTGCTATTAAAAATTTGACTTGGGTTACTTGTAACTGTCAGACAGGAAGAGCGTGATGAACTAGGGGATGAAGGCTTGAATTTAATATCACGTCAGCAACGGGGGGCAAACAATCCTGAAAAGCCAAAAAAGATGTGGATTTTTCTTAAGGAAGAATTTACACTTCTGGGGTCCTCAGAAAGTTGTGTGAATTTTTGAGGAGGAGAATCTGCTTTTTACTTTGCCAAGTGATGTGTTTGCTCAAGTAGATTGGAATCCTTTAAATGATCTGAACATAGGTATGTTCATGTCTAACTCTAGTACAAGCTGCTAACAATTCTCTTTGTTTTCAAGGCTAATGAGGCTCAGTCCCGCTATATAGAGCTTCTTACAAGATCAGGAGATTATTACAGATTCTTGAGTGAGATGTTAAAGAGCATGGAGGATTTGAAGGTATTCTAACTTTTATTTTCTGTAGCTTTCATTTTTATCACAGATAGAAAACTATCACTGATCAGAGGCAGAAAGTACAGTGTAAAATAGCTCACAAAACTATATCCAGAACTCAGAGGTGTCCTACAAAGGAAGCATATTAGCAGCATCGTGCTTCTTTTGTGAAAGAGTACAGTGTTTTACAAACTGACTTCCAAGATCGTGTGTGAAGTGAGGTAGAGAACCGGTCTCCTTGGTAAATAAGGAGGTGCTCATCAGGGCACACTAGCGATCCTACCCTGCCCATCCCAGCCTTGACCTCAGTGACAGCACAGCTACCTCAGTGCTGCAAACTTGCTCCTCATGGCTGGGGGAACCTCATTTTAGACCATATTCTAAAAGTCTTTTGTAAGAAGCAACTTCTGATTTGATACAGTGAAACAGAGAGGCCCATTAAAGAAGTTGCGTATACGGAACGTGATTTTCACCTGTTTGAAAACTGGGGAGGTTCTAAAGGTGACTATTTCATACTCTGCTGGTGAACTTCGGCTACACCACATTTTACTATCAGTAATGCACCTCCCTCCGCCTATCAAGTATCTTTTCTCCTCTGAAAATCATTATATGCTGGTTTCTGAAAAAGGTTTGACTCTGAATAAATAAAGATTCCAGAATTTGTCTTGATGACATTAAATAAAAAAGAGGGTTTAGCTCTCATTGAAGTAGCAAAAAAAAAAATTTTAAAGTTGTCAGTGTTACAAATGTATATTTTATTGCATGTGATGATTCTGAAACAGTTGTCACAAATATTTATGGGAGTTTTTCTGTTCGTTTGTTTTTCTACTATCATATTGCAGATGAAAAACACCAAAATTGAGCTCCTGGAAGAAGAACTCAGACTTGCTAGGGATTCAAACTCAGAGACAAGCAACAAACATAAATTCTTGGAGCAAAATCTGCAGAAGTACCAGATGGACATTTCTCAGCTCAAGGCAAAGCTGATGAGTTTGGAAGAAATGAAAAGACAAGCTGAAATGGATGGAAATTCTGCTAAGCAAAACCTAGACAAATGCTATGCCCAAATAAAGGATCTAAATGACAGAATAACCAGGTTGACTTATGAGACTGAAGATGAGAAAAGGAAAAGAAAGTTGCTGGAGGATAGATATGAGCAGCAGAAGAATGACTATGACCAGCTACAGAAAACAAGGCAAAATGAGAAAGACAGCCTTGGTTGGCAAAAGTTAGAGTCTGAGAAGGTCATCAAGGAGAAGGAGTACGAGATAGAAAGATTAAGGGTTCTTCTTCAGGACGAAGGCACACGGAAGAGGGAGTATGAAAATGAGCTGGCTAAGGTAAGAAACCAGTTTAGCGAGGAGATGAGTAATTTAAAGAACAAGTATGAAACAGAAATTAATATTAAGAAGACAACAATCCAGCAGATAGCTGCACAAAAAGATGATGATGCAAAAGGCCTCAGAGCCCAGGTTGACAGACTGACAAGAGAGAACAGAGACCTTAAGGATGAGATTGTGAGGCTGAATGATGCCATTCTGCAAACAACAGACCAACGGCGGAGGGCAGAAGAAGATGCTCTCCAGCAGAAGGCTTGCAGTTCTGAGGTGTCACAGCAGAAGCATCAGTTAGAGCTGGAGCTTAAACAGATCATTCAGCTTCGTGGGGAAGACAACTCGAGATATAAGCAGGCTCTTGAGGAGGCTGCCTCAACTATTCAGGATAAAACTAAGGAGCTGGAAAGGCTAAAGCTTCAGCTTCAGGAAGAGGCTAAAAGCCGATGGGAACTTGAAAATGAATTGGCTAAGGTAAGAAACAGTTATGATGAGGAAATTATTAGTTTAAAGAACAAATATGAAACTGAGATTAATATCACAAAGAACACAATTCACCAGGTCACCATGCAAAAGGAAGAGGAGACAAATAATTATAGAACACAGCTTGATAATGCCATGAGAGAAAATAGGAATTTGTGTGAGGAAATTAGGAGACTGAAGAATACAATAAGTCAGACAACAGATAATCTACGGAAAATAGAAGAGAATGCTCAGCAGCAGAAGGCAGCTGGCTCAGAGCTTTCTCAGAAGAAACAGCAGCTGGAGATTGAGCTAAAACAAGTTATTCAGAGACACTCTGATGAAAGCATGCGGTACAAACAGTCACTTGATGATGCTTCTAAAACCATTAAGGAAAGAAACAAGGAGATTGAAAGGCTGAGAAAGTTGTTGGATGTAGAAACAAGTCAGAGGAAAGAAGTGGAGGATGAGAACAGTCAGTTGAAAAGAGTCCAGTTTGACCTGCAGAAAGCAAACACGAGTGCAACTGAGACAATTAACAAGCTGAGGATCCAAGAGCAGGAACTGGCCAGACTGAAAATTGACTATGAAAGAGTTTCACAAGAGAAAAAAGGCAGGGATCAAGAAAGTGCAAAGTTCCAGAGCACTGTAAAAGACTTGCAGATCCAGAAACATAAGCTGGAGGAGGAACTTTGCAGACAGAACAAAAATTTAATGGAGGAAACATCCAGGAGGAAAAAACTGGAGGAGGAAATAGAAGGCATGAGGAGATCTCTGAGAGACCAATCAGTTAAAATAACTAATCTCACACAGCAGATAGAGGAAGTATCTATTGTAAAGAAGAGGAATGAAGATGACCTTAGACACCAAAGAGAAGTATTAGATGGTCATGTGAGAGAGAAGCAAAGATACATGGAGGAGTTAAGAAAATACACATCTGATGTTGAGGCTTTACGTCATCAGTTGGTCCAAGAACAGGAGCAATTAAAGCAGGCTCACCTACGATATGAGCACTTGCAGAAAACCTCTGAGGAAAAAAGCAAAGCCTTGAATGAATGCAAAATAGAGATCGAAAGGCTTCAGTCTCTCACCGAGAACCTTACCAAGGAACACTTGTTACTGGAGGAGGAGCTGCGAAATGTTAGATTGGAGTACGATGACCTCAGAATGGTCAGAAATGAAGTTGATGAGAAAAATACCACCATTGCTGAACTAAAGAATCAGCTTCAGATGAGCAGCAAGCAAGCCCTGGAACTTCAGGGGTTGCTTAATGATTTACAGAAAGAAAGGGAAAAATTGAGACAGGAAATTGAAAAATTCCAAAAGCAAGCTCTAGAGGTATTCACACATATTTTGATCCCAGCTTTACTGTTTCTCAAATATATAATTAATTGCAGTGTAAATTTCAGCAAATTAATTCACCCTTTGCTGTTTGAAGTCACTGTACTTGTGACTAATATCCCCTTTATGACCCTTCCTCTTGGTTAAGTTTTATATAAAAATGGCAGGATTTGACCGCTTCCTTAGCCTCTTTACTCCCTGGGAACTGTTCTAGGGAGCCATAAGCTCTCATCGCCTAGGAGAGCCTTGTTCTCATGCCTTATCCCAGAAGAAATATGTGTTCTGTGCCAGTGTCTGGCAAACCATCCTAGGGAAAAATGGGAGCGTGTGGAATACCGCTGTGCCTTAGCAGTTCCCTGCTGGCTGTATGCTTCCCAGGCTGTTTCAGCCAGGATGGGTTAAAGCTGTTATTTGAGGCTGACCTGAGTGGTGTCACAAACTAAACTGGCTAAAAACCCCAGGAGCAACAAGCTGTCAAGGTGCTGATTAGCTGGGTAAGATATTGACTCCAAGTGAGGATTAGAAGTCATGTTGTCAGCTGTACTTAAGGTACTAAAAGTCTATCTTTCATGGACTGCTTTGGGAATTTATGTTCCTAAGTCACTAAGGGCATTTGCAAATTTTACTATTGGCCCTTATTTCTTAAACTTTAGGCGACAACATAAACAAGTGTTGGGGGTTAGATTTAAGAAAACATGTTTTAGTATTTTGTTCTTCTGCCTGGTTTCTTCTACAAAGAGCTACTCTTTAAATACATACGAGTGAGCACTTGTGAAAATGTTTTTTTTTTCCTAGACTTGTCCCTTATATTTCTTTCTCATATCCTTTATTATAAAAATACTAATGCTGATATTAAAAAAATACTAATATTTGGGATTCTATAACACTTGTGCATATATATATATATACACACACGTATATATATGCATATATTACAAGTAGTTAAACTTGTATTCAGTTTAATATGGATTGCATACAAATGTGCATGCTTGTGGGTGTTTGTGCATATATATACACAAAGACACTGGGTGAATTAAAATGGAAGGCAATGCAGGTAAAATTGTTTGGAGTGACATGTGAAACAGGAAAGCCAAAATTGAGTCGTATGTTTCCTTTTTATCCATGTATGACCAGTCCTTAGCTGATGCAAATTCCCCTGGATTAGTAGGACTGCCAGGACATCTGATGAGCATCAGGCTATTTATGAGTCTTCAATGCACTGTGTATTTGTCAGTGTAGTACTGTGACAAGTATCAAAAAGTTACAGGGAACTAAATCAGCTGAAGATCAAGGCTGTGGGTAACAGAATGAAGTCTCTTAAGTGTCTGGCAGTACTGGAGACACTGTAAGTGAAGGGATAATGTGCCTTTTCTGGTTTATGTGTGTCCATAATCTTGGATAAGGCACTGCTGTGACTAAAATGTTTTCCAGAGGGAGCTTGCTGCAGGTTAAATGACAGGCTGGAGAGCACTGTAGGCAGAGGGCCTAACTCTAACCAGCACAAACTCTAACCATCCTTTCTTGGTTTATTTCTCCTCCACAATTGTAGGCATCCAGTAGGATTCAAGAATCAAAAAATCAGTATAGTCACATTATGCAAGAAAGAGAAACCCTGCTGATAAAAATGAGTGCTTTGGAGCAAGACAAAGCCAGACTGCAGAGATTAGAAGAGGAGCTGAACCGTTTGAAAGTTACCCTGGAGTCAGAATCACGTTTGAAGCAACGCCTGGAAAGTGAGAAGCAACAAATTCTGAATGACCTCAACCAGTGGAAGAGCCAGCACTCCCGAACAGAGGAATCCATAAGGAAGATCCAGTGTGAGAGGGAGAAGAGTGAGAGGGAGAAGAACAGCCTGAGGAGTGAGATTGAAAGGCTGCAGATGGAAATCAAGCGGATTGAGGAGAGATACCGGTGCAGACTGGAGGAGACGGCTGTCAAAAACCAGTCAGAGTTGGAGTCAGAGCGTCTCAGGCTGCAAAGAGAGATTGAGAAACTCAAGCAGCGCCCATATGGGGCTCACAGATCTACACAGACCGAGGAAGACTTCTGTATTGATGCCTCCAAGCTAGTGTTCAGTGGGCTGCGGAAGAAGATCACAGCCATGCAGCTGTATGAGTGTCAGCTGATAGACAAACTCACACTGGATAGACTGCTGAAGGGCCAGAGGTCGGTGGAAGAGGTTGCGGCTGACATTGAACCTTACCTCAAAGGGGCAGGTGCTATTGCAGGGGTGTCCCTTTCACCCAGACAGAAGTACTCTTTTGTTGAGGCCAAACGGAATCAGCTGCTAACAGCAGAAAATGCAGTCCTGCTCCTAGAAGCCCAGGCAGCAACAGGAGGTGTGATAGACCCACATCGAAATGAGATATTAACAGTGGACAGTGCTATTGCCAGAGATCTAATTGACTTTGATGATAGAGAGCAGATCTATACAGCAGAAAAGGCTATTACAGGATTTAAGGATCCTTTCTCAGGCAAAACTGTGCCAGTATCTGAAGCCATCAAGAAAAACTTGCTTGATAGAGAAACCGGAATTCGTCTGCTTGAAGCCCAACTGGCTGTAGGAGGGATTGTTGATCCTGTCAACAGTGTTTTCCTACCCAAAGAGATAGCTTTATCTCGTGGGTTGATTGACAAAGACCTGTACAGGATGCTGAACAACTGCCAAGGCAATACAAAGAATTTCATTGATCCCACCACCAAAAAGGCAGTCACTTACATGCAGCTGAAGGAAAAATGCAGGATTGAACCACACACAGGTCTGCTCCTCCTTCCAGTGCAGAAGAGGAGTATGTCGTTCCAAGGGATCAGGCAGCCTGTCTCAGCAGATGCACTGCTTGAGGCTGGGATCATTAAGGAATCAACAAGGAATGACTTGGAAAGAGGTGCAATTACAGTGGAAGAAGTGAGTGAGAGAATCATTGATTTCCTTCAAGGCTCTAGCTGTATTGCTGGTATCTACAATGAGGCTACTAAAGAGAAACTTGGCATTTACCAGGCTATGAAAATAGGTTTGGTTAGGCCAGGGACAGCCCTTGAACTCCTAGAAGCCCAGGCAGCCACAGGGTTCATAGTGGATCCTGTCAGCAATGTGAGGCTGCCTGTTGAGGAAGCTTACAAAAGAGGCCTTGTTGGAATTGAATTTAAAGAGAAACTTCTCTCTGCTGAAAGAGCTGTCACTGGGTACAAAGACCCAGAAACTGGAAACATCATCTCTCTGTTCCAAGCAATGAACAAAGAGCTCATAGAGAGAGGCCATGGCATTCGTCTGCTGGAGGCCCAGATCGCTACTGGAGGGATCATCGACCCCAAAGAGAGCTACCGCTTGCCAGTAGAGACAGCCTACAAGCGTGGCTACTTCAATGAGGAGCTCAACCAGATCCTTAGTGATCCAAGTGATGACACCAAAGGGTTCTTTGATCCCAACACAGAGGAAAACTTGACCTACTTGCAGCTGAAAGAAAGATGCATAAAGGATGATGCAACAGGGCTCTGCCTTCTGCCCCTGAGAGAGAAGAAGAAGGTGGTGCACACCTCACAGAAGAACACTCTTAGGAAGCGCAGGGTGGTCATTGTAGATCCAGAAACAAACCGGGAGATGTCAGTTCAGGAGGCATACAGCAAAGGTCTCATAGATTATGACACTTACACAGAACTCGCTGAACAGGAGTGCGAGTGGGAAGAAATAACTATCACAGGATCAGATGGCAGCAGTAGAGTAGTCCTTGTCGACAGAAAAACAGGTAGCCAGTACGACATCCAAGATGCCATTGATAAAGGCCTGGTGGAGCGAAAGTTTTTTGAGCAGTACCGTTCTGGCAGCTTGAGTCTGACCCAGTTTGCAGACATGATTTCCTGCCGTAATGGCGCTGACGAGGTGTTCCGGCATGAGTCAGTGACTCGGTCTCCCACTGTGCTGAGTGTCAGGAGTTCTTCTTCAGTGATCAGGAGCGGTTCTTTCTCAGAGACCCCAGATGAGTGCAGTCCTATTGCAGCCATATTTGACACGGAAAACTTGGAGAAAATCTCCATTTCAGAAGCTATACAGCGGGGCATCGTGGATAGCATCACCGGGCAGCGGTTACTTGAAGCCCAGGCCTGCACCGGTGGCATAATATGCCCTACCACTGGCCAGAGGCTTTCACTCCAGGAAGCCACTAGCCAAGGCATCATCGATCAGGATATGGCCACACGCCTCAAACCAGCTCAGAAGGCCTTCATAGGGTTTGAAGGCATAAAGGGTGGACGCAAGAGGATGTCAGCAGCTGAAGCAGTGAAGGAAAAATGGCTGCCTTATGAGGCTGGGCAGCGGTTCCTTGAATTCCAGTATCTCACTGGAGGTCTCGTGGACCCAGAAGTGCGTGGAAGAATAACTACTGAAGAAGCCATTAGGAATGGATTGATTGATGGCCGCGCTGCCCAGAAATTACAAGACACCAACAGCTATCCCAAAATTCTGACCTGCCCCAAGACCAAGCTGAAAATATCCTACAAAGATGCAATGAACAGGTCAATGGTGGAAGACATCACTGGGCTTAAACTGTTGGAAGCAGCCTCTGTTTCTTCTAAAGGCATATCCAGTCCCTACAATGTCTCCTCGGCACCTGGCTCTCGCTCTGGCTCACGCTCTGGCTCACGTTCAGGCTCACGCAGTGGGTCTAGGAGAGGAAGCTTTGATGCCTCAGCAAGCTCTTCATATTCTTACTCATACTCAACCTTCAGCAGTGGGTCTATTGGGCGCTAGCAACAAGTGAGGAACGCATCTGCATTTTATTATTGTTTAGATTATCCTGTATTCCACCTACTAAAAGAAAAAAAAAAAAAACACCAACAAAGTAACTCAGAGCAAAGCCTTGAAGTCTTTTCTGGGTGTGTTACACTTTTCTTCTGAAAAAGCTGTAAAATGCTTGAATGCAAACTTATAGAATATAGATTAGGGAATGCAAAAGTAATATTTGTGAATTTTTCAATTCCCATTTCCTTTTAGTCTTTGGATTTTAATAGGTCTCTGTATATTTTAAATACTATGTCATGTGCCTTCTCCTGTTATCCGTAACTATCTACCTATAAGGTGATAACTGAGGTTTGAAAGTCTTGCAGTAGTTAACTTTTTTATCCACATAGATCTTTTTCAATTTGCTATTATGAAAAAAAAAGATATTAACAATATGGACAGAAAATACCCTTAATACTGGTTTAGAATCTATAGCATAAACATGAAACTGTCTTTCAGGTGCTCTACTTCTTTATGTTTGGCTAGCCATTTTCTGAAGTATAACTTGGTGGATGTAAAGGGCTATTATTAGGCTGGGCTTTTGTTTTACGGTATACATTTCTACTGTTTTGCTTGATTTCCCTGTAACAAAGAAAATTTTAAAAAATCTAACTGTACCATGTGAGGTATTCTGGACAATAAACTTCTGAAGTTTTAACGTATTTGGTGTGTACTTAATAATTTTATCAGTGGACATTCTTGGAAGTGCAAGTTAGAGAAAGAACCGTTTTTGAAAGAAGTCGACATTAGCTTTGTTGTAAAAAGTGTGCAGGCACAGTACATTTCATAATGCTGAGCCATCACTTTTATGAATAAGGACTTCTGATTCTGATTTTTCAGTAGGAAAATGAAGATAGCACAGAAAATGGAAGCTATGCCCCAGAAGCAGAATGCCTGTTTTCACATTTGTTTGTAGAGTGGATGATGATAATGGGAAGCATATTTCTTCTGCTTGTGATCCAGCTCATTGTCTTTGTTGGTACAAGGGACTGAGTCAGATTGTCCCTTACACATCCATGCAACTTGGGACTATGAGCAGAATAAAAAACTCGCTGGCTTAGCTGACCAACTGTGGCACAGGAACATCTTTCTAGACCTGAACATTTGCCTCTTGTAATGTCCTTCTGCCTCTTCTGTTGGCTCCTGAAAACCTGGGTTGAGAAAGTCATGGTAGTGTTTCAGTGCTTGCATGATATCTTGCTGTCATCAGTTTTTTGTAGGCTCCTGGCATCCTGCTGACTCCTTTTATCTGAGCTGGCAAACCAGAGCAGGACTAAATGACCACAGTATTAGAGGACACAAGAGTGATTTGAAACCACTTCAGCCAGCATAGAAAATGACTTGCATACATGAAGGCTGTCCTGTCCTCTCCCCTGTGGCACACAGTGCAGATACCTCTGGGTAGGCACTGTGTTCTTAGCAGAGTGATTGATCAGCTACAAGAATTTAGTATGGTTTTATACAGTGCTTTAGTGACAAAACTGTTAGTGTAATTTGCCAATAGCTGAAATAATTTCTTCCTTTAAGTTGTTCAAAGTACTTACCTCCTTTTAGCCATCAACAGTGTAGGAACTCTGCTGCTCTATGAATTTTAGTTGCTATAGATAGAAAGATGATGGGCATAAATGTTAGTCACTGTTAATTATGCTGCCTAATTTTTTTGTAGGATGTTTCTTTTCTGCAGTAAGAATAGCACATGTTCTGATCCTGCTGTCTCTGGATAAAGTTTACCCTCTTGTCTGAGAAGCATTTCCAGTGTTTCCTGAAGATGAGGGCTGTGTATAAAATCTCTGCCATGTATAAAGTATCTTCAGGTACTGGACAAAGAAATTATTTGGACTCTTACAGGTCAGTGTTGGAGACCTCCACAGAAAGGAGGTGAGAAAGTACATCCTGTCTTCTAGGGAATCTTCACAGCTTTGGGAGTTTCTCTCTACATCTGAGTTTATTAGCTGTTCCACAGAGGAAGAGTCAATGTCTGAAAGGCTTTCAGACTGTTAGGGGGAAACAACTCTGTAAAAAAATTAAAATCACTGCTTAATTGAATCCCAGACTGATTCTGCAGCTTTAAATGACTGTGGGCTTCCTAGGGTCTACAGTAAAGTGTAAAGCTGGTCATTACTAAAGGAAAGTTCACTGTTGGGTGCACACCCTCCTGCAGTTTGCATGGGCTGAGAAATCCTGCACACCTCACAGCAGACTGGGCTTATGTTATTTATTCAAGGCATTCTTGGCATCTCTGTCACATTGTTTAAAGCTCCATCTTTGCATACTACCTTTCTTACTGCTCAGTCAACATTTTGTCCTCTCCTAGTGACCAAAATAGGAGATGATATCACAGAAATTATGGTGACAGTGCTTTCTCCTTGCACCCATTCCAGCAGCAGCAGCTGCTAGCATGGTATTAGTGGTGGCTTTGTGTGTGAGATGTGTGAAACCCAGGTGCCCAGGGTCTGAGTAGCAGCTGAGCCAGAGTAGGCAGCAGGTGGGGCAGGACACTGCTAATGTGGGATGCTAAAGAGGGAAGTGGAGAGTTTTCCTCCAACATTAAAAGGTGCTGAGAAAGGAAGTTTGGAAGAAACTCTTTTTTTCCATTTGCAACCCTGTGGGGAGGTCAGCTGGCAGAGAGGGGCATGACAGGTGAGCACACCAGTGGGGCAGTGTGGAGACTGTGTTTGCAGCAATGCTCAGCATTTCTGGGCTCGGAGAGTTTGCCTGGGGGTTGAAGAGTAGGAAGGCTGTGGTTGTTGTGGTGGGGTGTAGCAGGAGCAGGAGCATGGGCATGAGACTGGGGCTGCTGCTGTGTATTTGGGGCAAGATGTTCATAAGACCTTTAGGTCTTTTGCAGCAAAGGTGGAATAAATGCCATTCATGCATTTTAAAAAGAAAGACTGGCAACTTTGGGTGATCTCTGCTGCTGAGACAGTAACTCCTTGATATTGAAAAGCCTGAGCATACCTGTTGGTTCAGCCTGTAGCTGTGAGCATTTCCTTGTTCAGGAGGAGTTGCTGAGCTGGGTGAACTTATTGGCAGCCTCATACTTTCTACCCAGTCCTCTGAATTTGCTGCCTCTTGCTTCCTACTTGTGCCTCGGGGTAGGTGATTCTCACCCTGCTCAATGGCAAATGTGTGCCCAGTGTGCTGACTCCGCTGCGGGTGGCTGGGGAGGATTCTTATTAGCAGACTCAACTCTTTAGAGAATTGGTCCTTGCTGTGAGGAGGATAGCAATTCATTCATGAAGGGTTTACTGACTGATTTAATGACCTTGATGTTGTGAATTTATTGTCCTTCATTTTGAGGCTGAGACACAACTGCTGGTTACAGCCCAAAGTGTTTAACGCACCGTGAGGTTTGCACAACAACAGCAGTGCTCAAGACATAGTTTTGTCTGTCCTAGGCTATTTGGAAATGTACACTGCTATGATAAACTAATAGTCCAGCCTTATGAATATGGAAGAGGGGTGGGGAGATTTACAGAATAGGAGAAATATGTCTTAGTATAACAATGCTTAAATTACTTGCAAATTTTAAGTATTTAGGCAGAAGTTGGGTTTTGGTCAGTTTTTGGGTTTAGTTTGTTCCAATTTTTATAGATTCTCATAAATCTGGAAGACTCATTTACTTTCTTGACATTTCTGTGATCCTCAGATGTTCTGAGATTAGCAGAATTTAGGTGCTGCGTAATGCTCTCAGAATAATACTACACTCAAAAGTGCTGTTTTTACATGGCCAAAAATATGAGACTAATTCCTGCTGCTTTGACCAGGAGTGACTCTGTGAGACAGGGTGAAACTGTAGTGGTGTAAAATTTGAGGAGATCTAGCACATGCACATGAGAAACGCCGGTGAGGATCAGGAGGTCAGTGGATACTGAGCAGCAAACCACTTGGGTAAGGGCATGCCTTCTCCTAGATTCTCCAGTATGTGCAGCACCCTCCTCATGCAAGTCATAGAATCACTGAGGACAGTAAAGACCTCTAAGTACTTTGAGTCCAACTGTTAACCTAACACTGTCAAGTCCACCGCCAAACCATGTCCCTAAGTGCCACATTTAGGTCTTTGGGGTCATTATCACTTAATCACCATAGGGCAGATGCTTAAGGGAGAGTGGCTGGGTTCCCTGGCACTGAAAAGACGGCTGGCATACAAAGCATCTTTCTCTCCTTTTATTTCAACGGGCATACTTGTGCCATTTCTCTCACCAAGGCCTAGGCACACATCCCATTATCTGCCTTTGTGGTGGGAACTGTCGGACAGACTCAGTTTCTTACGGAGCTTAAATGAGTACTGACATTGCAGCATAGCTACAACAGTAAATACATGGAAGCTGCTGCCCCCGAGTACTGTTTCTTGATTACAAATAAGCCCCATACTGTATACAAGGCTTTCCACTGCTAAAACATTTCATTTAATGGCTGAATTGATGGTAAATAGAGGAAGAAAGTATTCCCTAAGAGGTGGCTGTTATCCAGCGTGAACATTACCTCCAAGACCATGGCATCTGCCTAAGCCAGAGAGACCTCTACCCAAATTGCCCTTTTACCTCTTACAGCCTTTGCCTCTTGCAGGGCACAAAATAAGAGGAGAAGCCACAACTCTTCTTTGTGAACTGACCCTAGGAGCTTTTGGATTCCTACCCGCTTTCCCAGCTGTTTCTTTTGCTCCAAAAAATCACTTAGGTTCTCTGGGGCTAGGCTCACCATTAAGTCTAGGCAGATTAGGTTTCTCTTTTTTAAAATATAGCAGATTTTTAAAATTTATTTTTTAATTAGGCCAAGAGTAGTGTGGTTGTTCTTTTTTTTCCCC
>WBMY01016112.1:0-31680 GCA_013397315.1 Donacobius atricapilla
AAAGAACCTTCCCAAAAAACCTTCCTGAAACACCTTCCTGAAACACCTTCCCAAAATACCTTCCTGAAGAACCTTCCCGAAAAACCTTCCCAAAAAACTTCCCAAGACATCTTCCCCAAGCCCCTTCCCAAAGCATCTCCCTGCATCTCTCACCCAAATCTCCCCATCCCAAAGAACCTTCCCAAAAAACCTTTTCAAAAAACCTTTTCAAAAAACTTCCCCAAAAACCTTCCTGAAAAATCTTNCTTAAAAAAAAATATATATATATATATATATATTTGTGGGGTTTTACAGGTTCCCCTTGGAGCAGATTCCCACCCTCCGGAGCTGAATCCAGGCTTTTCCAAGGCTGCACCCGGAGCTCAAGCCGGGTCTGTGGGATGCCGCCACGGCATTCCCAACTTTTCATGGAGCCTGGGGAATTCTAAACAAAGCCAAGGGGCCGTGAAATCACGAACGGGGTGGGGAAAGCACCGGGGGAGCGACAATTCCATCGGGAATGGGAACGCCGGGATCTCGTCCCCCCCCCAGGATGCTGCAGCAGGTTTGGGGCTCAACCAATCCCAAATCCCGGGGTTCAATCCCGCTTTTTTCCCCACGGGGTTGGGGACCCCCGAGTCCAGTTTTGCAACACAAACGAGATCCTGAACTCCTCCCTTGGGAAAAACTGGGAATTTCGGTGCCAGGAGGGAACAGCCTTCCCGTAGGAAAAGCTCCCTCCAGGCTCTCCCTCTGCCTGGGCCATGAAGCACTGAAATTCCCTCTTTTTTTCCCTCTTCCCACCCCAAATTTCCTGGGATTTCCCGTGCCAGGGGTGGGCAATGCCCTCCCTGCAGCTCCTGAAAATTCCAGCGCTGTTCAGTTCCAGCTGGAGAGAGCAGCAGAGAGTCCCGGAGGTCGCACCCGGAGCAGCATTCCCGGGATATCCTCATTCCCAGGGAACTTGGGGGAGCTCTGCCTCCCCAGGTCATCCCAAAAGAGGGGCTGGAGTCTCTCCCTGCGCGCAGAACCTCCCTGTGGGAATTTTCCTTCCCTGTTTTCCGCTCCCTGGCCCAGGCAGCTGCACCCCCTCGGCTTCGTGGACGGGTTGGATTCCCTGAGAAAATTCCAGAGGCGCTTCCAGGTAATATTCCTTTTTAATTCCTTTTTTAAATTATTTTTTTCCTNACGCTGTCCCAATTGCCCTTTCCAGAAGAGCTTCCCGAAACACCTTCCCAAAGTATCTTCCTGAAGCCCCTTCCCAAAATATCTTCCCAAAATTCTTGCCCGAAGTGACTCCCAAAAGGATCTTCCCAAAGCACCTTGCACTCTCCCAACTCACCTTCCCAAAACACCACCCCAAAACCTGTTCCCAAAGCATTTTCCCAAAAAAAAAAAAAACCTGTTCCCGAAGCATCCTCCCCAGAGTTTTCCCAAAGAATCTTCCTGAAACACCTGCTCCGGGCACCTCACACCTTCCCAAAATGCCTTCCCCAAAAACCTTCCCAAAATACCTTTCCCAAAGCTTCCGGAAGCCCCTTCCCAAAGCAACTTCCCAAAAATCCTGCTCCAAGTGCCTCACACCTTCCCATGGCGCCTTCCCAAAACTCCTTCCTAGAAAGATCCCCGACCCCGGTGCCTGCCGTGGAAAACATCCCTGGAATTCCCAGCAAAGAGGCCTTCCCTTCTCCTTCCTTTTCCATGGAAAAAATCCGCGCCTGGGATGCTTTTGGCCTGCCCAAAAGCAGCGGAATTCCTGTCCTGAAATCTCCCATTTCTTTCCAAATGTGTGGAAAAGACCCTCCGAGGAGTGGGGATGAGCCACCAGCATGGAATTCCATAAGTATTTTAAGGGAATGGTTAATATTTCTTTTCCCGCTGCTGGAAATTCAAGGAGAAAGTGGGAAAGACTTAAAAAAATANCTTTTTAATTCCTTTTTTAAATTATTTTTTTCCTTCCCCAAAATCCCTTCTAAAATCAACATTCATTTTTCTTTTTGTCCCAGGCTTCCTCACATCCCTTCCCCCCTTTTTTTTTTCCCCACACCCCAATTCCCCCTTTCCTTATCCAGGAAAAACATTCCCAAAGGGAAAACTGTGAAAATTCCACTGAGAGGTGGAATTTTCAATTTTCATGTCTCACTTCATGACTTTTTTTTTCTTTTTTTTTGCCTCATCCCATATGTACTTTAAAAAATTTAATTCTAAAAAAAAAAAAAAATTCATCCAAATATCTTTAATTTTCCAGCTGGGATTTCCTGATAATGATCCATTAGGAATGTTGATCCCATTTTTTCGGTTTGATTGTGGGTTTTATTTCCATTAATCAATATTAATTAACGGTTTCAGAGCTGATTTATTAATCGGGGTGCACCACAAGCTCCTTTCCCGCTCTCACCCACCTGCACAGGTGAAGCTCAGGAGGGCAGAATCCATGGAATTTTACATTCCAGAGGAATCCCAGCTCCAGCCCCTTTGGAACTGAACCCCTGCCCTTTCCAGGCTGATAATGAGGAGGGGGAAAACCCCACCCCAATCCCGATATGAAAATCAGGGAATCCCGGATTGGAAGTGACCTTAAATATCCCATTCCGACCCCGTGCCCTGGGCAGGGCCAACTTCCACAATCCCAGGGATTTATATCCAAAAATATTTCATTTTTTTTAACTCGTCCTCCAACTTTATCGAATTTTTGCTCCCAAATCTCCAGCTGGGATTTTTTTCATCCAAACCCTCAACCGGAATTTCTGCATCCAGACTTTCAACCTGATTTTTGGTTTTGTTTTTTTTTTTTTTGCAGCTAAACTCCCAGCAGGAAGTTTTTTGCCCCCGACTGGAATTTTTGGCGGCCAAATTCCAGTTTTTTTCCTTTATTCCCTCCAAACTTCCGAATTAATTTTTGCTCCTTCCTCAGTTTGGCTCTTCCCCCCCCCCACTACCAAACTCTGCCAATTTTTTGGGAGCTGGAAGCAGAATTCCACCACTTCCCGCAGGGAATAGGCCCTCGTTCCTGCTTTGGGGCTTGGCTTCCCAAAATATTTTTTCCCGAACCAGGCGCCTTTCCATCCCTGAAATCTGGGAATTGCCATCACCTCTTTTCCCACCCTCTGGATGAACGAACAGCCTCCAGCCCCTTGGGCAACAGCAATCCCGCAGGGAAGGCCGCGGATATTCCGCGATTCCGCCGGCGCTCGGATCCCAAACCCCCAAACCCCACCCGGGACGAATATCCCCGGGGAGAAAAATCCGGATTATTTTCGTCACTCACCCAACCCTCCAAGTCCCACTTGGCCCCGGCGGCCGCTTCCCACTCCCGGGAAAATCCCGGAGCGTTTTATAGCGTGGGAGCCACCGTGGTGCCCGCCCACAGGGGGGACAAGTGCCGCTGGAAAAAAAATGAGGATTCCCAAGGATTTAGGGATGATGACGATGTCAGGCCTCTCCCCCCACCCCCGGAGCCTCCGGCCTTGGCTCCATCACCCCGCTCCCAAAATCCCGCTTTTTAAATTCCAAAGAGACTCTTCGAGAGGGGCTGCCCCACTTTGATCCCTCTTGGGGTTTTCCTCCTTTTCCTGTTTTTTTNCCGGAGTTTATCAAATTACATTTGGGGACAAAGAGCTAAAGTGCATTTTCTTGAGGGCTTTGACAATTGGGGGAGCCAGCAAGGAAATGAAAAGAATGACAGAAAACCAAAGGCTTTTGTCGGATGCAGATCGGGAAAAGCCGCCCTTGGGGGGGCCCTTTCTTTCTCTTTTCCTTGGATTTCCTTCCCACTTTTCCCAGGTGTTAAACTCGGGGCTGCGGGGGGAAAAAAACGTGGAAAATATCTTTGGATCAGAGGGGTCGCAATGCTTAAATTCAGGTTTTTTCCTCTTTTTTGTTTTGTTTTGTTTTGTCTTGTTTTTTCTTTACCAGGGATATTTGACATGGCCCCCAGTACAATCTGAGAGGGAATCAAATCAAATCATAACTGTGCTTTGATAGAGAGAGGTAGAGAGTGTGATCAGGGTCCAGCCAATATCATCCATATCAGCATCCCTGGGAAAGGACAAACCTGTGTAGAAACACCCTGCTGTTAGAGCAGGATATGAGGGGAGAAGGTCTAAGGTAACAATTTTTTTCACAATAGACTATTTCCTTCCAATGTAAAAGCTTCACAGAGGTGATTTACACAGCCACTGTGAGGTATCAGATTGGAGCATTTCTAGACAATCTTTTGGGCGCAGAAGTATTTTGATTTCCTAAAGACATTTTATTCAACAAATGTGTACCATGCATTGAAATGTATAGAATAAGGTCAAAACTCTAGCAAGAATAATGAACCAATCAACATTTGAATCTTCTGTTCCCTGTGTACTCATTCCTCCCTCTCTGTGTTTGTGAAATATTTCCAGTGTTTCAAATTGGTTCTGGAGCAGATAAGAAAGCAAGGCTTCATCTGCCTTTTTAGTAGCATAAGACTGGGGTTCCTCAGCACAATTATCCCCCCCAGTTCCAGAGATGGCTCTTTCAGAGGCAAGACAATTTTTCACTGCCATCCAAGAGTTCTGTCTTCCAGAAAGGGTTGGGAGGCTGATCCTGCATTGCAAGAATGGGGAAATAAATCTGTGTGTGCTCCACACCAGTTCAGGGGATAGCTGCAAACCAGTGTTTGCCTCTAGTCCTGGTCACATGGAACTCATGGAACAGGTTGTTGTGTTGTTTACTTATATACAGCCTTTNCTCTCCCCCCACCCCCGGAGCCTCCGGCCTTGGCTCCATCACCCCGCTCCCAAAATCCCGCTTTTTAAATTCCAAAGAGACTCTTCGAGAGGGGCTGCCCCACTTTGATCCCTCTTGGGGTTTTCCTCCTTTTCCTGTTTTTTTCCCCCTCTTCTTTTCCTCTTTTTCCCCTCTTATTTATCTTTTTTTTTTTAAATTTCCTCCTTCTTTCCCCCCCTCATTTTGTCCCTTCTTTTCCTTCTTCTTTTTCTCGTTTATCCATTTTTCTTTTTTCCTTATTTCCCCATCCTTTCCCCTTCGTTTTCCCCCTTTTCTTTTTTCCTCTTTTTCACCATCACCTTTTTTTTTTATACTTTCTCCTCATTTTTCCCTTCTTTCTCTTCATCTTTTTATCCCTTATAATCTTTTTCCTTCATTGTTTTATCATTTTCCCCTTATTTTTTCTCTTTTCCCCCCTCTTTTTCTTCTTTTCCTCCTCTTTTCTCTCATCTTTCCCTCCCTATTTTTTCCCTTTTTTCTCTCTTATTTTCCCCCTCTTATTTTCCCCTTTCTCCTCTTATTTTCCCCTTCTTCCCTCTTATTTTTCCCCTTTTTTCCCCTNTGTTTCAAAGGAAAATGAAGCCCCTTTGGAAATGTGAAGCTCCGAGATAATGACCGGATCGCTCCAGGACTGGATGGGAACAGGTGATGCTTTTTTCCTTCCTTTCTTGTTCCCATCTGTCCTTTGTTCCATGGGAGACCGAGGAGAGACAGAAACGAGATCATTTTGATATTCCCCCTTTTTGTGCATCCGCCTTCTCCCGAGGAGCGCGGACGCGCCCTGGGCCCGCTCCAGGCACCGCCAGAGGGAGGATGCCGGCAGAGCTGCGGAAAAACCCCGCTGAAATCCCAAAAAAATCCCAAAAAAAATCCCCAACCGAACCCCGCTAAGATCCCGATGGCACCCCAAAACTCAGCTTTTGATCTCTTAAAAATCCCAAAGTGGCCGGAGCTGGGGCCGCTCCGGCCCCGAGCTCTGGATGATGCTCCAGGGGCAACCCAACCCAAATCCAAAGAAATCCCTCCAAAAGTGGGATTTTCCTGCCGGGTTTCAGTGGGATTTTACTCCAGGGAGGGGTTTAATTCCAGTTCGGGGCTTCACAATGAACGGAGCCCAACCCGACCTGTCCCCATTCCCGATCCCTTTTCCTGCACTTTGCGGCTGCTCTCGGCCCCTTTCCTCCCCCAAAATCCTTCAGTTGCTCCTCCAAACCCAGTCCCAAGGCAACAGCCCGGTGGCCAAAAGCCTCCCCGAGCATCCCGAATCCCAAATTCCCAGCAGAAATCCCCAAGGGGGCTGCGCAGGGAAAGTTTTGAGCTTCTGTTCCCCCTTTTTTTCCCCCAACTTAGGAGAATTTTGAAGGATTTCCCCCTCGCCTCTGGATCGGATGAGCGGCGATGGAACTGGGAATGTTCTCTGGGAACAATCCCAGGTATCCAGAGTTTCTCCTTAAGGTCTTTTAGTTTGGAATTCTCCTCAGGAAGAAGAGATCCTTTTCCTGAGTTTTTAAAATTCCCTTGTATTAATTTTTGAATAATTTCTTTATTTCAGATCATTTATTTTGTCTCCCTTTCTCCGACAAATATTCCCGAAAAAAAAATCTCCTTTAAATCCCAACCTGCCACCACTGCCTGGGATTTATCCTGGTTTTCCAAACCTGGTTTTCCAAACAATCTTCCGTATTTATTTTTTAAACCCGCTACCGGCAAAGCCATCCTCCCAAATTTCAGCCCTTTTTCCAACCCATCCAGCTTTTCCCTGGCCTGGATCTCCCGATAATTCCCCAAAAAAGGTGGGATGTGAGGGGTTTGTGCATCCTTGCGAGATTCCAGCCTCCATTCTTCTCCAGGCCATGGAGAAAATTCCAAAGGCATAACGAGAACCATCTTCCCCTTCTCCAGAAGGAGAAGAAACCCCGAGGAGTTTTTTCCCTTCATTCCAACACAAAATTCCAGGGAATTCAAGACCAGGAAGGAGGGAGCGAGGGATCCATGGATATTTTAAAAAACGGGATTTGGGGGTTGTTGTTAAAACAATATTTGTATTCCAAATATTTGAACACAAAACCTGGATAAGGAGGCAACTCCAAAGACCCACAGGATGGGAATATCCCAAAGTTTGCTCTCTCCAAATCCAGGATTTCCTCCCTGCGAAGGGAGCCGGGATCTGTCCCGTTATCCCGAATTTCCATCCTCCTCCCTGTGCTGGAGGTTCCCTTCCACTTCTCTGCTCCCGCCCCTCTTCCCAACTCATCCCCAGATCCGTGGAAAAAGAGGTTTGGAATCCCAAGAGCGTTTGTGGAGCCGGGATTCAAGGCTGGAGTCCAGCCCGTTTCACCCGCCCACGGCTCCGCTCTCATCCCTGAATCCCGACAGTTTTCCTTCCCGAACCCACTGGGAAAACAGGGAAAAATGGAGGGGGAAAGAAAGGAAAGGAACCAAACCAAGCCCCAAATGCCAACCCCATCCAGAGGAAATTCCAGGTGGGATTTGCTGCCAAAGCAAAGGGCTCCGTGCCCTTGGACACCAGCCCGGGGCTCCTCTTTCCCTAAGGACTCCCAAAATTCCCCTTTTCCCTCGGGGATCTTTTTAAGATTCCCTTTTTTTGGGCTCCAACAGCCAAAGGTTTGGGCCCTCCCAGAGCCTATCCTGGCTGAGGGCCCCCCGGAGCCTCCAGCACCTCCATCCCACAGGCCAAGGAGCCTTCAAAACAGGGAAAAACCTCTGGAATGAGGGCCTGGAGCAAGGATGTCACCCTGAGGACCAGAGGTGGCCCAGAAAAGCGGGATTGGGAAGGGATGGGAGCATGTTCCATGTGGAATAAGTGGGGTTTTTTCCCAAAGCAAGGAGGGATTTTCTTCTCCATCCCTATTAAAAAAGAGGGAAGTTTGTGAGTGAGGAAGGAATTGGGGAAGAGGAAGAAAAGAGAGTTTTCCAGGTCAAATTTTTCCTGGTTGGGGGAAGTTTTGGGAAGTTTTCAGGGGGGATTTCCACCTCCCTTCTTAAAGGATGTGGAATGAGGCTGAAAGCACCACGGCTCCGTTCCTTCCCAAAATCCCTCATCCCCTTTCCAGCAGAACCACTCTGGACCTTCCCAGCTGCTGATGGGGCCTCGGGATTCCAAGGAAACACAACGACCCCACGGAAATCCATGGAATTAAATTGGGATATCGCTCCTGGGTGATGCTGGCTCCGAGTGTTCCTCCCTGTCCCGAAACACACAGGAAAGGTTTTTCCAGGTCATCCTTAGGATCACCAGGTTCCAGGGAGGTTTTCCCATTCCTCCCACAGAGTTTAGTTTTCCTCTGAAGGAAACTTGGAGAAACTTCCCTTCTTTTTAGGAATATTCAGAAACTTCCTTTCTTTTTAGGAATACTCACAGAAACCTCCTTTCCTTTAAGAAAACCTCACAGAAACTTCACTTCTTTTCAGGAAAACTCATAGGAACTGCCCTTCTTTTAAGGAAAAATCACAGAAACGTCGCTTCATTTTTAGGAAAATTGCCTTAAAATCAAAATCAATCCATGCTCCGAGTCGAAAATCAAGGAAATAAATCCACATTTAGTTTGGGCCGTTTTCAGGATTTCTACAAGGCAAAAATCATTTTCCCGCGTGGAATACCCCGGGTTGAGGACGGGAAGGGAAATCAGGATTTTAAGGGGACAACCGGGAGGCGTTGCCCTCTTTGAGCACCCTCAACCCGAATAAATCCCCAAATGGGCCTCAAACACTCCAGGTGAGGAGACCTCGGAATGTATCCTTCGCCCAGAGGTTTCCAGGGATCCGGGATCCAGGAAGGAAGTTGTTAACAATTGGGGATGAGGAGGCACCTTGCTCCTCATTTGCGTTCATTAAGAGCCCGGGGTGATTAGCGGAGCCCTGCCCCCCTCAGCTCGGCTGTCCCTCTCTCCCGCTGGAGCTCCAGGGATCGAGGCCGATCGGGTGACAGAGCAAAGAATTCGCTCTGAAAGAAGATTCATCCCCAGGGTCCGGCTCGGAGGCCGCGGAAGAGGCGGCTCCGCGCGGATTTGGGAGGCTCCTGCTCCACCGGGATGCGTCCGGGCTCTCCCAGTTCCTGCTGCCGCCCATGGAGCGGGAGATGGGGCCGGTTCCTGGGATGAGCAGGAATTCTATCCCCGCTGCTGCGTCCTTCCGGCCTTGGCGTGGGAGCTGGGGCCTGGGTGTTGGCATGAGTTGAGTGTCCGCTTCCCTGAGGCCATTCCCATCTCCCTGAGGCCACTCCTATCTCCCTGAGGCCATCCGTGTCTCCCTGAGGCCATCCCCATCTCCATGAGGCCATTCCCATCTCTGTGAGGCCATTCCCATCTCCATGAGGCCACTCCTATCTCCCCAAGGCCATTCCCATCTCCCTGAGGCCATCCCCATCTTCCCAATGCCATCCTTGTCTCCCTGAGGCCATTCCCATCTCCCCGAGGCCACCTCCATCTCCATGAGGCCATCCCCATCTCCATGAGGCCATCCCCATCTCCCTGAGGCCATTTCTGTCTCCCTGAGGCCATTCCCATCTCCCTGATGCCATTCCCATCTCCCTGATGCCATTCCCATCTCCCTGATGCCATTCTCATCTCCCTGATGCCATTCCCATCTCCCTGANCTGAGGCCATGCCCGTCTTCCCAAGGCCATCTCTGTGTTCCCAAGGCCATTCCCGTCTCCATGAGGGTCTCCAGGAAGGCCGAGATGCTTTCCCAGGTCTGGGATCAGGGGTGGGAATTGTCACCGGTGCTCCGTGCTCGGGCTCGGCGCCGGGGTGCTCGCAAAGCACAGCAGCCCAGCGATGGGGGTTTAAAACCAGACCCTGATCCCGAATTTCCAGACTCCAGCGTGGGTGCGGGACTGAGGATGGGCCCGGGGAGACGCATCCCCTGGGATCAGGATGGGAATTGCTGCCAGTGCTGCCTGCTCGGACTCAGTGCCGGGATGCTCACAAGGGCCAGAGGCGACGGGCTGGCACTTCCAGGGACGGATCCCAATGCTCCGAGCTGCCGTAAAATCCCCGGGATGTCCCTGTCCCGCCCCATTGTCCACCTCTGGCACGAGACGGTTCTCATTAAGGCCCGCAATTGATCTCCTGGCTTTGAAGGAAACAAGAAAGGAGGAACAAATCCAACGGGATCCTCCTTCCTCCGGCCCAGGGGAACGAATCTGGCTTTAATTTCTTTTCCTTTTGTCGTTCCAGTCGGGATTTCACTTTAACGATGCTGCCTTCCCCATCCCCGTCCCTCTCCTTCTGCTCCTCGAGAAACAGGGAAGTCCCCCCTCTGCTTTCCATGTTCCCTCCCTTTGTTCTCCACGGTTGATTTATGAAAGCACTTTTCCCTCCCCAGATCCTTCGTTTCGGGAGTCGAGGACCCCCAAAATCGGCGGTTCCCACCCCGGAGTTCAGAAGAGCCACGCTGGGGCTCCCTCAGATCTTCCTGACTGGCTCTGAACGTTCCAGCTCCGCTGGGAAGGTGCCGGAGGGCCGCACCTTTGGAGCTCTCCTTGGGGAAGGAGCTGAGGATTGGCGCTCCCCGATGGTTTTCATTTCCAGTTCTTCCCGGAGAAAAATCCGCTCCAGCTCAGGAATAACTCATGCCCAAACAGGTAAGGGAGAGGGATGCAGTGGGATTGGTTTCCCCAGGGGATTAAATCCTGCACGGAAAACCCGGGAGAGATGACAAAAGTCGCCTCCTTTCCCTGACCTCAGTGGCACAAATCCCGGTGATGCCCGTGGAGAAGCGGCTCCAAGGGAATGTGATTATGATACCTGGGGAAAATATGCAAGGATTTAGGGATTAAGGTGGAAAAAGGCACGGAGCATAATGGTCTTTTACTCAGCAAAGAGAACAAACTCAAGGTCCTTTAAGCAGAATTTTTTTTTTTATTTTTTCCCTTGGTGCAGGCATCAAAAAGTTATTAAAAGGGACTGGTTAAATATCTCATTAATGAAGATGAACGAGGCCCCAGATTTGTTTTTAAACACTTCAAAGCCAGTTTTTTTCTGACCTCCCAAAGTGTGAGTGTGGAGGGGGATCTCAGTGCCTTCAAATGTTCCTTTTTTCTGGAATTTTACAGCAGCTTTAACCGATTTCAGCGCTGGAGCTGCTGCTGCTCACCCTGGGAGGGAGAGCTCGGGCTGGGACATGAGGAAAATCCATTTGGTGGTGCAGGAACATCCCAGGGATCTGAGGGGCTGCCCTGCACATCCCAACGTTGCATCCCATGGGAGATGGCTACGGCCGGGATTGAGCCGGGCCCCTCCTGCCGGGGGCCCATGGGAGAGCCTGGGAAGCATCTCAGTCCCTCTAAAATCCCAGCTGGTCCTTCCCCACATGGAAAACTGGGAAGGAAGCAGGTTATCCCACCATCCCAGGATCCAGGCATTACAGTCTGGGACAACCTTGCCATGGAATCATGGAATGGGCATGGACACCCATGACATCAGTGGGACAGCTCCCACTATCCCAGGGTGCTCCCAGCCCCAGTGTCCCATCCGGCCTTGGGCACTGCCAGGGATGCAGGGGCAGCCCCAGCAAATCTGGGAATGCCAGCCCAGCCCCTGCCCACCCTCCCAGACAGCAATTCCTGCCCAAGATCCCAGCCCAAGCTCCNTGGCCTTGGGCACTGCCAGGGATCCAGGGACAGCCCCAGCAAATCTGGGAATTCCAGCCCAGCCCCTCCCTGCCCTGACAGGGAAGAATCCCTTCCCAAATCCAATCTAAATCTCCCTAATTCCAGTTTGAGGCCATCACTCCTTGTCCCGGGACCAGGCTGAGAGGGGGGTGAGCTCCGAGCTCTAATTAACGGGGCCAAACCCTCAGGCTGCCCCACAAATCCCCAAACCAACAGAATCCCAAGCCCCGGACACAAAATATCCCAGAGCCCCAANGATACCTGGGGAAAATATGCAAGGATTTAGGGATTAAGGTGGAAAAAGGCACGGAGCATAATGGTCTTTTACTCAGCAAAGAGAACAAACTCAAGGTCCTTTAAGCAGAATTTTTTTTTTTATTTTTTCCCTTGGTGCAGGCATCAAAAAGTTATTAAAAGGGCCTGGTTAAATATCTCATTAATGAAGATGAACGAGGCCCCAGATTTGTTTTTAAACACTTCAAAGCCAGTTTTTTTCTGACCTCCCAAAGTGTGAGTGTGGAGGGGGATCTCAGTGCCTTCAAATGTTCCTTTTTTCTGGAATTTTAC
Source organism: Donacobius atricapilla (assembly GCA_013397315.1). Lineage (NCBI taxonomy): Eukaryota > Metazoa > Chordata > Aves > Passeriformes > Mimidae > Donacobius > Donacobius atricapilla. The sequence continues at coordinate 11,942 of WBMY01016112.1, forward strand.
AGCAGCTTTAACCGATTTCAGCGCTGGAGCTGCTGCTGCTCACCCTGGGAGGGAGAGCTCGGGCTGGGACATGAGGAAAATCCATTTGGTGGTGCAGGAACATCCCAGGGATCTGAGGGGCTGCCCTGCACATCCCAACGTTGCATCCCATGGGAGATGGCTACGGCCGGGATTGAGCCGGGCCCCTCCTGCCGGGGGCCCATGGGAGAGCCTGGGAAGCATCTCAGTCCCTCTAAAATCCCAGCTGGTCCTTCCCCACATGGAAAACTGGGAAGGAAGCAGGTTATCCCACCATCCCAGGATCCAGGCATTACAGTCTGGGACAACCTTGCCATGGAATCATGGAATGGGCATGGACACCCATGACATCAGTGGGACAGCTCCCACTATCCCAGGGNAAAAACATCGCAGCTCCTGCCCAGGCCGGGGATGGGATGAGCCAGCTTCCAGATGGGTTTTTGATACACAGCCCCAGAGAAGCTCCCCGGTGCCTTATCTGAAGAAGGATGGCGTTAAAATCACCCTCCCCATTACCCGGCACTAATGGGGCGCAGTGCATTATTCCTATCAAAGTGCAATTTGCATTTACAAAGGGATCCCGGGAAGTGATGGATGGGGAAGGAATGGAGAAAGCCTTGTAAAGCCGAGCTCGCTCGCGGTGGAGGAACTTCCCGGCACCAGGCGCTTTTCCCTGCACCTTCCCCTCCACCCCAGCCCCTGACGCCGGCTGGAATGAACATTCCGGCCCTCGCCTTTCACCCCACAGCCCATCAATAAAAGCTGGAAGAGCTGGAGGAGTGGGAATACTCATTTATCTTCATTAGGACTCCGGCCAGCTCCTCTGATCACTACGTCGGTGTCGCCGGGGAGAGAAAAAGCTACTGTTCCTTTTTTTCCCTGGATTCCCGGCCCACACACCCGAGCACAGCGCTGGGATCCCGCTCAGCGCCTGCCCTGGGCGGAGGGAAAATGGGATTTTGGGGGGGATTTCCCTTCTCTCTGCTCCTTCACGGAAGCAGAGCTCCGGGAGAGGAGTGGGGAGAGGCAAGGAAAAAGCGAATGAGTGCCAGGAGATGCCGTCAGGGAGGGAGATTGAAGAGGAGGAGCCCTGTCAGACAGGCAGCAGGTGGAATGGGAGACTTGGGAAGGATCCTGGGCAGGTCCGGGAGTTGGACTCGATGATCCCTGGGGTCCCTTCCCGCTCAGCGCATTCCGTGATCTCTGGCTCGAGGATCTTAAAGGGATAAAAGAAGCTCTGGCCCCATCCCAAATCCCCACATTCCCGCCTTGCACTGCCTGTTTGAAGGTCCCATTTTGGGTGAGGGGGATAGTTTTGGGAATGGCAGTTCATCCTCCCTGCCCTTCCCGAGGTTTCCTCCCAGGGACACACGGAAAGTCCCCTCAGATCCTCTCCGGACTTTGCGGGGATGCCGAGGGACGGATCCAGCTGCTGCTGTCCTCAGGGATGTCACACATGCCCCTGGACACTGTCCTGCCTCTTCCCATGAAGGATATTCCTGGGACATGTTCCTGGGGTCGTGGAATGACCAGAGGTTCCAAATTCCTTCTGAAAGTCACCAGCAGCTCCCGGAAAATTCTTCTGGTGTGTGTCCAGAGGAGTTCTCTTGGCATCTGAGTGATGCCACCTGGAATGGGGGGACATCTTTGAGGGATCCCAATGGAAAAGTGACCCCAGGACTCCGCTGCTGCCGGGGCATGGGGTCCATCCCACCTCTGCGGATCCATAAACAAAGTGTCTGGTCCAGGACTGCTCTTTGGGATTCCCTGGGACTCTCGGAGATGGAGCCATCTCTTCCTGAGATCCTGGGCTCCGAGGGGCAGAGATGTCACGGTAGGACACGGAATAGATTGTCTCCCTATATCTGTCAGAAGAGAAAGAAGCTTTATTTACAATCCCAACAGTTTCTTTTAGAACACGCTGTGTAAAAAGGTCTGTTCTTGCTCCATGGCACTGACACTGCTCTCCATTGGGTCAGGAATAGGAAACAACCCCTGGGACAGTTGTTCTGGCAAAGGGAACACTGTTTGCTGAGCCTGTGCTGAGAAACGGAGAGAGATGTTTTGGAAAGAGAACTTGTTGGCAGCTTTCCCTTGGGAAAGGAGCCGACAATGGTCAGCGAGCTGAAATTCAGGCTCAGGAATGTCCAGCCCACAGGGCAGGATCTGTCCTCCCGGGGAAGTGACCACGCCTTGGGGTGGGATGGATCTCCTGGAAGTGCCTCGTGGCCTGGCATGGCCCAATTCCACGGCAGGAAAAAAGATAAGGAGGGATGAACTCGGCTGATCCACTCTGGGCTGGGAAAAGGGAGTGGAGGCTGGAAAAATCCCTGGCTGAGCCAGGACATTTGCTGAGAGGACGCCAAGATTCCCAAACATTTCTCCTGGCTGGACACAGACATTTCACCTGTCCAGGCTTCCTCCTGGCTTGGCCACCTGAACCGCCACAGGTGAACCCCAGGTGGGAGAGTCACCTCTTATCTTCCAGCTCTGGGAATATTCCAGGGATCTGAAGCTGGGTGAGATGAATCCCTCACCCACAGTCAGAGGAGGAAGCAGGATTTGGGGTCCTCAGAGCACCAACTTCCCAAGGATGAGGGAATTTGCTGTTATTTCTTCTCATCATAACTTCGGGATTGTTTTTCTCCGATGTTTTCCCCACCCTTGGTTTCATCTGGGGATCCTCAGCCACGCTCCAGGCTCCAGCCCCAGCTGAGGTGACAGAAGTCTGGAGCCAGGGGTGACCCCTCAGCCCCGGAGAGGAGCAAACGCATCCAGCGGGGAATTCTGGCACTAAAAATGATGGATTGGGAGCAGCGCTGCTCTCCCAGCGTTTTACAGGCTGCTCCCACAGGAGTTATTGCCTGGATTTTCCCTGGTTTATGAGATTAACAACCACATCAGCTCTGCCCTTCCCACCCCTCCTTGTGCCTGGTAAGGACCATTTTTTTTGTCTAATTACCCAAGCGACACCGTTAAGTCTCACTCAGCCATCCTTGGCCAGATTTGGGCTCTGCTCTAGACCCGTAAAAGGTCCCCAGGCCTGAAAATGTCCAAATCACAGCCGGAATTCGTAAAATGTCCTCCTCGTAGCTGAAATCTCACCTCGGGGCCTGCGGAACAGGAGAGAACAAACAAAACACCCAAACATTCCTTTTTCTCTCGCCCGCCCTTGAGATGGGAGCTGCGGAGGGTCCCACACGAGGACTCCACACGCTCCTCACGGGCTGGAGTTGGGTCTGGGGGGTTCAGGTTGGATTTATTTCAGGAAAAAGTTCTTCCCCAGAGGGTGCTGGCACTGTCCAGGCACATCCCCAACTCTGCCAGAGCTCCAGCAGGGTTTGGACAGCGCTGCCAGGGGTGCCCAGGGTGGGATTTTGGGGTGTCTGTGCAGGGCCAGGGGTTGGATGGATGAGCCCTGTGGATCCCTTTCCACCTTGGGATATTCTGCCATTCTGGGATGGATGGAAACGAGGAGTTCTGTGCCGGTGCAGGGCACAGGGAAGGAGGGATGGACGATGGCCAGGGGCACAAGGCCGGGAGTGGGGAGAGGTTCCACCGCACGGCCCAGTGGTGCAATCACAGAACCCTTTGGGTGGAAACACCTCCCAGATCATCCAGCGCTGCTTTTTATCTTCTTTCCTGCCAGGGTCGGGATTCAAAGATGGCATTTCATGTTCAGACTCAGATATTTATTAATTCTTATCTACGCTACAGTCTCACAGACCGCGAGTTCAAGCGAACAAAGTGGAAAATGGCCCCATCTCTTTCTCTGTCCGATTAGGGAATGACACCTAAATTATTTTTACTTTAAACCCAATTAACCAACCGCCCGTGGCCCGCAATGTGGATTTTTCCGCCCGATTACAAAATATCACCCAGACCCATGCAGAAGAAGGATAAAAAGAAAGGATGTAGCCTACACCCTAAAACCTCCATCTTGCTTCATATATAACTATATTCTAAAACCTTAAACTCTAATTTTTCCACTCTGTGATATCACACACTTCTAGTCAAACTACACCCCCATAATTCCAGTTCTGTTATTTAATTTTGGAAGCCTTCTCCACGGCCTCAGGTCCAACGCAGTGTTTGCTGGGGGGTCAGCACAGAGAGCCTGGAATTCCCAGCTCCCAGGGTTCCAACAGCCGAGCCCAGCCGCTGCCAAGGCCACCACGTCCCTCCCAGGCCTCGCTCCTGCTCCCTCCGCAGGGGTTTGCTCCTTCCCTTTCCCTGTTTTCCCATGGAGGAGCCTGTTTGCGCAGGGAATTTTCTCTGCTGACCACACGAGGGGCTGGGAGCAGCTCCCTGACCACGAGTGACCTTCAGCCCCAGGCCACAGGGGCCACTCCAGCAGCATCCCAGCCCGGGGGTCAGCACTGCTCCCAGGGATGGGACAGGGGGGCGTTGTCTGCAGCTGGGACAGGCGAGGCTCAGGGTGGACACCAGCAGGAATTTCCTCATGGAAAGGTGCTCAGGCCTTGGAAGTGCCCAGGGAGGTTTGGAGTGCCCATCCCTGGGGGTGTCCAAGGAATTCCTGGATGTGGCACTGGGGTGGCAAGGTGGGGATCGGGCACAAGACGCACTCGATGGCCCTGGAGGGCTTCTCCCAGCTCGGTGATCCCGGGATTGTCCACGGCTGTGAGAACTCAGCGCCTCAGGGAGAATTCCATCCTCCTGGAACAGCAGCTGGAGGCCAGGCAGGCTCCCAGGCCCTCCTCAACCCCAACCTCCCTGGATCCCATTCCAGCCAATTCCTGGTGAGCACGGAGAACATTCCAGAAGCCTGTGATGCATCTGGAGGCTGTTGGAAAACGTTTCCCTCAACCAAACAACTGCAAGCTTTCGGATCTTCCCTCCCTGGCCACCATTCCCAGCCCCTCTGGTCTCCCAGCAGCGCAATTCCAGGATGGCTCCAGCCCCTGCATGCCCGCCCAGTGCTGCAGCCCCAAATTTGGGATCACTGGCACCAAAATAACGGGATGGCTGGAGCATTCCCAGCTCACGCCTTCCCTCTTCCATAATTTTTGGTGTTCCCCCAAGCAAACGGCCTCAGCTTTCCTTGGGAGCGATTTCCCCAAGAGTGTGGGGAGAGGGAGGGTGGAAAATGATATTTAGGAGGGAACTGGGATGTGCCTTAGTCCTGGCCTTATCCATCTGGGAATGCAGGCAGGGCAGGCCACGGGTGCGCCTTTGGACCTCCACCCGCCTTCGAGGAGCGCCTTTGGAAAGGGGGAACCATCCAAGGTTGTCCCCCAGAACGACCGGATAAAAAACCTGAATAAAACCATAGCAAACCCCAAGGCGGGGGAGGAATCCGTCCCCTCCCGCACCGGGGAGCTTCCCGGTCAGAATTCCAGCACGCAAATCTCCACCGCCCATCCCACTCCGGGGCAGATGGGGCGGATCAGAGGTGCCCGGGAGCAGGAGGTTGCTGGCAGGGAAGGAGAGGAGAGGTCGGGATAATGACGGAATTTTTTTCCAGCACCGGCTGACACAGGCGCTGCGGGAATCACCGTTTTGGGAAGGAATCGGTTTTCATGGAATGGTTTGTGCTGAGNCCAAATTAATGGGATGGCTGGAGTATTCCCAGCCCAAAATTTTGGGATCACTGGCACCAAATTAACGGGGTTGCTGGAGCATTCCCAGCCCAAAATNCCTTTCCCAGCTGGAAATCAGCCGGAAAAACGAGGGATTCTCCCTGGCTTTGCTCCAGGAATTGAGCCCTCCCTGGTGACAATCTCAGCTGCTCCAGGCACGGCCTTAATCAGCAAAAAGGAGCCGTCTGGAAATTAAAAAAAAAAAAAATTAAAAAATGAAATTAAAAATAAAATAACGCAAATTAATGTTTGCAATTAGGATTAATGATTCTCCCTTAGGAATTCAGGGCGGCACGTTTGGACACGATCCAAGCTGGGAAGACCTGAGTTCGGGGAAGCTGGGCCTGCCTGGCCGTGGCAAATTTTCACGGGGATCATGGAAGAGTCTGGGATCATCCTCCAGGCCCAAGGACACCTGGCGAGGCCAAACCGTCAGCCACGGGGTGACCTCCACAAAAACAGGGAGCCAAATCCATCCTGCCCCTCGGGAATGCTCCGGGCACAGTCCCGAGCCGTGCCCGAGAATCACCTGGGCAATGATTTAGTAATTAAACCGTGAGGATAATTGGTGTCTGAACCCTGGAACTGCTTAATTCGCTGGGATAGACACAGCCCCGGGGCTTCTGCCCCGGCCCATCCCCAGGAAAGCATCCCAAGGCTGGGAATTATCCGAGCAGGTGTGAAACGGGGTCAGGGCTGGGGAAATCTCGCCCCGGTAACCCCACAAGGCCAGCCCTGACACATTCCCTGTTCCGTGTCCAACCCCGGGATGGGCTTCCAACAAAACCAGAGGAGGATGAGTCACGGAATTCGGGTTTGGGTTGGAAAGGACCTGAAAGATCTTCTCATCCCAAGCCTCCTTCCAGCAGCTGGGAGCCAGACCCCAGCCAGATCCTATCGCCATTCCCGTGTCCCCACAGGCCCCGGGCTGCTCGGGTCTCCTGCAGACAGAGCTCCCAAACCTCTCTGCAATCCAGGGAACATCGGAGCCGGGCGGGAAAGCTGCTCCCGGGGTTCTGGATGGGCGGGATGGCGCCCAGGGATTTTTGTTCCTGGGGATTTTCTGCCTGTCTCGGTGGCCGCGGTGGAGTTGTGGTGCCGAGGTGTCCAGGAGATGACCTTGAAAGCTGCCCAGCATTCCCTTAGGGATGAGCTGGATCTGCATCCCGTCTGCCTGGGGCTGCCTTTCCCCAACTGTGGGATCATGGAATTGTTAGGGAGGGAAGGGACCTTCAATCCCATCCCATTCCCAGCCCCTGCCATGGGCAGAGACACCTCCCAGTGTCCCAAGCCCCTCCAGCCTGGCCCGGGGCACTTCCAGGGATGCTGGAGACGGACCAGGTGAGTCCAGGCCCTTGGAAACAAGAGGCTGGAGAGGGCTTGGAGCGCCCTGAGCTGTCCCTGCCACGGGATTGGGGTGGGAAGGGCTTTCAGGGCCTCTCCAAACCCAAACCATCCCACGATTTCACAAGGAAAGCAGAGGTGGGGTTTTCACCCCCGGCTGGCCGCAGCCACCTTTCCACCTGGGAATTCCTGCGCTTCCCACAGCTCAGGCACCTGAGGGATTGCAGCCTCCAGCTGGGAATGCTGCCGAGATCCCTCCTTCCACCCCCTGCCCCGAGATGAACCTTCCCCATCAGCTGAGCCACGGAGAATCCAAAGGGATCCCAGCTCCAGGTGCCCGGGCACTCGGATCACCTCATCAACCCCCAGCTGGACACGGGCTTTGGCCCCACCAAACAATGAAATTCCCAACCAATCCCACCAAGGATCGAATTCCCTGTTGGAGTTTTACATCCCTCAAGCTGTTGCCTTTCCATGGAATGGAAGATTCCTTGGAGCAGGATGTCTCCGAGCAGGGAAAGGGTTGAGCACCATGGACACCCAGGGAATGCTCAGCTCAGGTTCTCAGGCTCTTGGATCATGCTCTGCCTCAAAATCCTGGTTTTTTCTGGCTTCTCCCTACATCCTGACCTCGGAGCAGATGGATTTGAGGGGACTTATCCCAGACTTACCCCAGTCTGTTCCCAGAAAGAGGCACTGGATGGGGTTTCACATCCCAGGCTGCCATGCCGGGGCCAGAAGAAAGGAAATTTCTGCCTAGGAAATTCCAGCTGGGAATTTCTGCCTCCAACAGCTCCAGTTCAGGGGCACTGAGTCAGCAGCTGCTCAGGCTCTTCCCACAGATTTCTGCTGTCGCCTATTCCAGGGGAGCCAAGGGCAGGAGAAGACCGGGATAAAGTTCTCTCACATCCCAATCCCTGGGAACCTCAGCCAGGATTTTCCTCTTCCCAGCCCAGGCAGGGGTGTCTGATTCCCACCAAAAGCTAATTGGGGTAATAAACCCGAGGTTCCCGTGATCACTCCCTGTAAAGCGAACCCCACTGCCTCAAAAACCCCAAAGCTGTGTCCCAGCGAGGAAGAATCCCGGATTCAGGCGGGTTGGGAATGCTGACGGAGGAGCAGCCATTCCTTGGCAGAGGGCTCATCCCTCAGAGCGGGCAATATAAAGAATAACCACCCCAAAAGCCTCTTCCCCCCCTTTTCTGCGGGCTCCTTCTGCTCTGAATCACGATCCTGCGGAGAAGGGGAAGGGCCAGAGGCAGGAAAAGAGGGAAAGACCTGTCCCGACAGGACGGCCTGGAGCCTGCTGCCCATCCTGCAGCGGGCAGCCGGGAGCGGGGGCATGCCCGGATGGAGACCCGGGGCCCTGCCCTGGAAAACCCGCGGCTCGGCCTCGGGAGAGCCCGGTGGGGCCGAGGGAAAAGGTCAGAGCCGAGGATCTGAGGAGGAGAGGAGCCAAAGGCTGCCCTCAGCCAGGGATTTTTGGCACGGACACTCGCGGAGGTTGGGGGTGGGATGGGGACGGAGCATCCCAGCGCCGGGGCCACCGGAGCTGGAGCCGGGAGAGAGGGAGAAGAGAAGCCCGGGGTGACTCCAGGTGTCCCCGGGAGCCCCGGGACGGGGGACGAACAGCACCACGCTCCCGCCACGGCGGCAACAAGTCCCGGGGGCCACCGGGCCAGGAGAAACCGGGTCCCACCGCTTCCCGCAGAGAGCCGAGGAGCGGCNGGGCGGGGCCGACACCTGCAGCCGGTGGCTAATGAATACAACCGAGCGCCCCGTGCCCCGCCGGGGGGTCTTTAACACTTCACACGTCCCGGTGACAGTGAGCGATGGCCCCCCGCATCCCGGCCCGGCCCCTCCATCCCGGGAGATGAATGAGCGCCCGGCAGACTCGGCCCCGCCGTCATTTGTCATCCGCCGCCTCCCTTGAACCTTCGGGGGTGAATCCCATTTGGGCTCGGTACCTGCGCCGGGCCCCGCCGGCTCAGGGAGGGGCGGCGGTGATCGATGGACGATCCCGGATAATCGCATCCAGCGCCGGGCAGATATGGATGGGCGCTCCCGCCTTTGATGCGATCATCCAATTAGCGCCCCGCGGAACGCAATTAGCGCGGCTGGGGCCGCGCGGGGCGCGGGACGGGGCACGGAGGGGGGGAATCCCTGTCTCCCTGTTCCCGGGATGCGGAGGGAAGGAGGAAAAGTCGCGTTTATCCCGGCCTGGTTTTGCCCCCAGCACCGCTCATTTCGGCGCCACCTGGCATTCCCAGATTTCCCAGCCTGGATGCGGCTGCCCCGCGCCTGCCGTGCCCCTTCCTCACCCCGCACCGCACCGCTTCCTCCTTATCTCGCTCCTTATCTCCGATCTGCTCCTCTCCCCTTGGGGCGCTGATCTGCTCCCACATCCTCCTTCGGGCAAGTGGCGACAGCTGGGGCTCATCAGCTTCCCGCTGCCACCTTTCCCTGGAGCTCCTGGGAGCCCTGGTGGTCCTGGTCCAGCGGCCGCCTGCCCGTTCCTTCAGTGGGGAGTTCACGGCAGGTGCTTTTGGAGCCACGGCAGAAGAAACCGTGGAATTACAGAGCGGTTTGGAAGGGGATTTAAATCCCATGCCGTTCCAACCCCCGTCCGCGGGCAGGGGAACCTTGCATGAGACCAGGTGGATCCAAGCCTCCATGTCCAACCGGGCCTTGGATAATTCCATGGATCCAGGGGCAGCCGCAGCTTCTCTGGGAATTGCAGCCCAGCCAGGAATTCCTCCCCAAGATCCCGTTCAGGCGGGTCGGGAATGCCGAGGGAGGAGCAGCCATTCCTTGGTGGTGGGCAATATTAAGGATCATCGCCCCAAATCCCCCTTTTCTCTGGGTTCCTTCTGCTCCGAACCACGACCCTGTGGAGAAAGGGAAGAGCCAGAGGCAGGAGAGGAAAATCCCTGCCCTGTTTCCACCTGGGCCAGCCCTGCCCGTGGGACAGGACGGGAAAGCCACCCCACGGGGGGTGAAGGCATCTCCTCATGTCCCCAACCTTCTCCTGTGTCCCGGGGGAGGCAAATCCCACGGAGCCCGACTCACCTGGAGGCGAGGAGGGGAGCCGAGGTCAGGGCTGGAAGGGACAGAGGCAGCCAGGAGCAGCGGCTGGAAAACCTCTGGCTCGCCCGGATCAGGGAAAACCAGGAGGAAATGAAAACCTCCCTGCTTGGGGTGGCTTCCGGGGTGCTTGGGGCGTCCTGGGCAGGGCCAGGAGCTGGGCTGGGGGATCCCTGGGGGTCCTTTCCAACCAGGATGTTCCCCGATTCCAACGATCTGGTGGAAACCGGGCTGGCAACGCATCCCTGGGGAAGGAACGGAGGCTCAGGGCTGGGCTGGGGTGTCCTGAGGACACCGGGGGGGACAGAGCAGACCCAGGGTGACATGGGTGCCACGGCAGCATCCCAAACCCAGCCCCAAACCCCACCCGAGCTGATCCCCGATCCAGGATGATCCCAGATCCACTGATCCAGGACAGTCCAGGATCCACCGATCCAGGATGATCCCAGATCCACTGATCCCAAATCCCACGATTTGGGAATCCCTTCCCACCATCTCCCGCGGTGCCGGGCCACGTCCTGTCCCCACATCTCCGTCTCCCACCCGGAGCACCTGCGCTGTTCCTGGCACGGCCCAGCTCCCAAAATTCACCAGCAGAAGGGGACAGGGATGACACAAAGGTCCTTAATCCATGCACTGGGGGGGGGTTTCCTGGATTTTTGGGTCCTCCCTGGACCTGCTGTGGGAGGAGACGGAATTTTCCCTTTTTTTTTTTTTTTTCCTTCTCTTTTCCATTACCAGGGAACTCCCAGGAATATCCTGGTTAAATCTGGGAGATTCCCACCCTCCTTTTCCCCTCTCCTGTGGGGAAAGGCCCCTGGCAGAGGTGGAGTCACCGACAACTCCAGGGAACGTTTTCCTTCCCACTGCTCCAAATCCACACCTGGGAATCCCCGCCCCAGGATCTGCCAGAAACCAACAGGGACAAACGGCCCAGAAAAGGGATTCAGAGGAATTCATGGAATACAAACCATCCCGGAACCTTTGCTATCCCAGCCCATGGATAGTCCCCAAATCCTCCCTCCTACCCGAACCCCGCATCATCTGCTTCAACCATTCCAGGAAATCTCCTCATCTCCAGAATCCTGGAATGGTTTTGGTGGAAAAGGGACCTTAAATCCCATCTGGTTCCATGGGCAGGGACATCTCCCACCATCCCAGGTGGATCCAGCCTGGCCTTGGGCACTGCCAGGGATCCAGGGGCAGCCCCAGCAAATCTGGGAATTCCAGCCCAGCCCCTGCCCACCCTCCCAGGGAGGAATTTTTTGATAGAAACCCATTAAAATCCCCCAAAATTTGGGTAAAACTTGGCTTCTGCTCCGGAGGGTGGGATCCAACGCTCATCCAGGGATTTTCTTCCCCTTGGATCCCCTCTAAACCTGAGTGTTCCAGCGGCCGGGTGTCCAAAGGAGGTGCGGAATTTTATCTCCCATGGGATTTAGGGCTCAGGTTTTTCCCCAGGGATGCACAGAGCCGGACGAGGCATTAATGAAACAGTTAAATGCTGTATTTGTTTAATTGGAATTACACCAGGATAAATGTCCAACATGCTAATTTCTAACAGAATTGAACCTGTAAACAACCATGCAGTCCTTTCTCCAGCCATTCCAGCTCTTTTTCCTCTTGGAATCAGTAGCTCTGCTAGCGAGTTTTAAGGAAAAACAAACAAACAAACAAAGAAAACCCCAACAAAATTCCCTTTAAAGTTAAACCTAATTTGCTAATTTTTTTCCCCTTATTGTGCAACGACTTGTGCAAAAAAAGCTGTTTTCACCACCTCGGTTCCCAAAATCAGGTCCTTCCACCCCAAAATCAACGGGAAAAGGCAACGCCGGCGGCAGGCGGATGGGGAGGGATGGGATGTGGGATGGGAGCGAGGGGGGTTTTCCGGGCAAAACGAAATCTGAGGGATGAGCCAAGGCAGCTTGGATGGGACGGGATTCCAGAGCTGCCCGCGGAATTTTTGGGAAGCGGCAGGTGGGGATGGATCCCAGCTTTGGGAAAAGCTTCCCAGATCCAGCCCTGGGGCAAGATTGGAGCAGCAGCTTTGGGGTGAAGGAAACTCCCCTGAGCTCCCCCGCCCCATCCCAATGTTTTTGGGGTGAATCCCGGTCAATCCCGGTGTGTTCCGGTCGCTTCCCGCTGATCCACGGCATTCCCAGCGGACAGCAGAGCTGGGACCATCCACTCGGGGTGGGATTTATGGGATTTGTGCTCCCTTGGAGCTGCCAGCAGTGGGAAAAACACGGAATTGTGCTGGGGGGGATACGAGGGGTCTCCAGGCCCCATGGAGCCGTAAGAAAAATGGGATGGAGATCCCAAAAATCCCGTGGCACCCAGGGATGGGACACAAATCCCATGGGAGCGTGGGACAGTGTTTGGATGCCCCAAACCCCTCCAAGGTCCCAGAAAAAAAAGCACCAAACCCGACGAAGAACTAAGGGGAAAGGCCCAGCGGAGGCAGGAGGCACCCAAGGGTGCGGGATCTCCGCCTGGGATTTGGATTCTGGCTGGAATTCGATCCCAAAACTTCAGCACGAGGGACTGTGACAGCAGCGATGTCCCCGCGGCGGCCCCGGCTCCGTCCCAGCCTCCCTTCCCAGCACATTCCAAGGAATTCGGGGCCACCGCGACCCTCCCCATGGCTCCTGCCTGGAATTCCTCCTTCCCCAGAGCGGCCAATCCGGGAGAAAACAACCCCCAAGCAGCATCATCCCAACTCCTCCCGGCCCCATCCGAGCAGGAGTTGGGATTGGATCTGGAACAAAGTGCAAAAATCACTGGGAGCATCTGGCTGGAACTCCAGGCCCAGGAATACCCCAAAAAATCCCAGGAAAACCCCTCCTTTCCCACCTCACAGGTGCTGATGGCTCAGGGAGAACATCCTATGGATGGGTTGGGCTGCAAATTCCCACTTTGGACACCTTTTATAGGACTTCTCCCAACTCCTGGAACGCCTGACAACTCCTGAATTAGGAAAGAAGCTTCTCGGGAAGCCGAATTTGGGGTTTAATATCATTTTTTTCCCACTGGTGCTGGAATATATTTGCTGGAGCCGGGAAAAATGACGGGACAATCCGATTTTCCTCTCTTAAAAAATAAAATCCACCAAGGAACGTCCAGCGGATGCGGAGCGAGGTGCGAGAGCAGCGTTATTTATTTTGGGAAGCTGGAAATCCTGGATTCGGGTCCTGCCCCTGTTTCTCACCCCTCTTTTAAATTCCCTGCAGCGACTTTTCCCTCCTAAGCAATTCCAGCCGTGTCGGAGGACACCCATCATTAGGAAGAGACTGAGAGGGGATTTGGGATGTCTTCCAGGGGAATTTTTTTTTTTTTTCTTTTTGGGGCAATCTGTTTAAAAGATTAATTTTGTTTGGATGGAGACTCATCTCTCGGAACAAAAAGTTAATTGGGACCAGAGTCCCAAAATCCCATTTTTCATCCCGGGCTCTGACTTGCGGCTCCGGCTCTTGACCTCCCGGGATCAGGAACTCCCAGAATCTCTCCCTTGGCCGGATTTGACTTTCCCAGCAGCAAATCCTCAGCGCCAGGAGCCGGTTTGGAGGATCCCAACCCTGGTTTCTCCAAGGGGAGCCTGAAGGAGTGAGGAAACCCATCCCAGGCTGCTGCTCCTGGAATTACAGCTCAGGGAGACGGGATGAGGAGCCCAGCGTGGATTTGGGGAGGTTGGGAGCCGCCTGGAGTGACTGAAATGAGGCCTTGCCTGGGCCGTGCCAGGGGTGGTTTTTTTTGTGGGAATGCCTCGTGGAGTGAAGTACAGGAGGGGAAAATGGAATTTCAGGATGGCAGCACAAAATCCCCTCCCTGTGTCCCGGGGGTTCCTGCTCCGTCTCCATCCCACTCCCGGAATTCCCGTCCCTTGTCCCTCTGGGTCATTCCCAGAGGTGTCTCCGAAGCCGATCCCTTTCCGGCCATGCTGTCTCCAACTTTCCTTCACCTGCTGCTTTTCCCTCCATCCCTCTTCCATATCCCTCCGAGAGGAGTCCACAAGGAACCTCCGATCCCTCTCCAAAACCAGGGAATCACAAATTTTCCCTCTCATTACTGAAAATAATCCCTTGGTCCCTGTAGCTGGAGATGGCTGGGACAGCCCAAGAGCTCCAGGGGGTCATTCCCGACCGTGTTCCCATTTTAACGTTGGGATTGAGCCAAACAAACCTTCTCCAAATGAAAACCAACCCCAAAATATTGCTGAAGGTAAAACCTCTGGATTGGTGCGTCCAGAGGGTTGGGAATGGGCACAGGAGCAGCACCTCCAGGGCTGCAACGACCACCAGGGAGACTGGAATTCCCTTCAAGGGTTTGGGAATGTGGCTGGATAATGTGAGGAATTAGAGGTAAAAGGGTGACAAGGTGAAAATCCCTGTCTGGAACTGGAATCCTGGGATTAAATCCCGCTGGGGGCCGCCTGGTTGGAGCGAAGGATTTTTGGGGACCTTCGGGACAGGGGGAATTTTATCCACAGGCACTTTTGGAGCAGTGCTGCTCCATGAGGAATCTCCCACTGCCTCCAGGAGAGGACCCAGGGAAGGTTTCCCTACGGAATCATCAGGAGGAGAGGGAAAATGGGACCCCAGCATGGGAAAGAGAGGGAAAAAACCCCTCTTGGACACGGGGAGATCCCAGTGTGCCTTCCTCCATCCCTGTGGAGCATCCATCCCCGCTGGATCCCCATCCATGGATGTGTCCGGGAGCAGCCCAGCCCCGGGGCGGTGCCTCAGGACACATTCCCAGATTATCCTTCGGCTGTCCCTTCCCAAATCTAACCGAGGAGGCCGCTCCAAACCCTTCCCCACGATCCCACAGCAGGTCCCGGAGGGGAGCTCAGGGATGGTCACGGACACGTGGGAAAGGGATTCCAGGGATTTGCAGACTAACGTGGAAATCAGCACGTGGAAGGGGAAAAGAAGAGGGAAAAAACCTGGGAAATCCCTTTTTCCCACCTAAATCCAAACCACAGGACACACTCAGGCTGACCCTCTTCCCAGAGAACACCAACCCACGGCTCTTCCCACATTTCTCTGTTTTCCAAGGGAATAAATTAACAGAAGGAAGGCAGGACGATCCCTTCAATTCGGCCTCGACGGAAAAAAAAAACAAAACAACAAACCAACAAAACAAAACAACCAACCCAGTCCGGGTGCGACCTTCTCCCAGGCTCCAAGAATTCCCATCACTTCCTAAACCCCTGAAAATAGGAGTTTATCCAGGAGACTCCTGCCACCGCCTCTTTTCCCGGGATTGTTCCACCGGGAGCGTTTTGCCGCCGGGGAGGGGGGGGAAGGCTCCGCGGAGACTTTCCAAGGCGAATAAAAAAATACAAATCTTCTTCTCCGAACGGGATTCCCGAAGTCCGGGCTGCAGGAAGGAGACCCCGAGCCCCTCAGGAGTGGTGGCTGTTGATGAGGCTGCGCAGCTGCTTGGCCACGGTGTCGATCAACTTCTGCTTGTCCCGCTCGTTTTTCCGGAATTGGGCGAAAACGTTGTTTTTCCTGCTGGTGTCCCGCATCCTGCACGGAGCACAAACAGGTTATGGAACAGGGACTGGGAATCCCAAGCCCTCAGAGAGGAGGACATGGAATTTCCAGGCTCTACACCAATTTTTGGGAATTTTTCAGGCTTCAAACCCCTCCAATCCCAATCAACACCACTTCGGAGTCTCCCCAATTCCCACTCATTTTTCTGGAATTGGGTGAAAACATTTTCTCTGCTGGTGTCCCGCAACCTGCACGGAGCACAAACAGGTTATGGAACAGGGACTGGGAATCCCAAGCCCTCAGAGAGGAGGACATGGAATTTCCAGGCTCTACAGGAATTTTTGGGGAATTTTTCAGGCTTTAAACCCCTCCAAGACTTTGGAGTATCCCCAATTCCCACTCATTTTTCTGGAATTGGGTGAAAATGTTGTTTTTCCTGCTGGTGTCCCGCATCCTGCACGGAGCACAAACAGGTTATGGAACTGGGATTGGGAATGCCCAGCGGTCTGAGAGCAGGACATGGAATTTCCAGTCTCTACACCAATTTTTTTGGGAATTTTTTCAGACTTTTAACCCCTCCAAGACTTTGGGGTCTCCACAATTCCCACTTATTTTCCTGGAATTGGATAAAAACATTTTCTCTGCTGGTGTCTCGCACCCTGCACGGAGCACAAACAGGTTATGGAACCGGGATTGGGAACCTCAAGCCCTCAGAGAGGAGGACATGGAATTTCCAGGCTCTACGCCAATTTTTTTGGGAATTTTTTCAGGCTTTTAACCCCTCCAAGACTTTAGGGTCTCCACAATTCCCACTTATTTTCCTGGAATTGGATAAAAACATTTTCTCTGCTGGTGTCTCGCACCCTGCATGGAGCACAAACAGGTTATGGAACCGGGATTGGGAATCCCAAGCCCTCAGAGAGGAGAACGTGGAATTTCCAGGCTCTACAGGAATTTTTGGGGAACTTTCCCGGCATTTTTTCTTTAAACCCCTCCAATCCCGATCATCACCATCTTGGGGTCTCTCCCTAATTCCCAAATGCAGGAATTCCTAAGTCCTCCCTCTTCCGAACAGGGATTTCTCCACCCCCATGTCACCTTCTGCTCCGGTGACGGAATTTGAGGAGGAAATTTAAAAATCAGCACGGAATCCAGAGAACTAAGGCGTTTTGCTTAAAACTTGCATGCACGAGATGCAGCTTAAGGGGAGGCTGGGAAGGTCTGGAGTTGTGAATGTAAATTTTGTGAAATATTCCAGGGAATCACGGAATGTTTGGGTTGGAGGGGACCTTAAATCCCATCCATTTCCAACCCCCTGCCGCGGGCAGGGGCACCATCCACTATCCCGTTTTTCCCAGTCAATAAAAAAATATGAATTATATAAATGGATATAATTTATATTAAATATAGCACAAAATGCTTTCCATTCCAGGAGGGAATCCAGCTGTTTGGAAGGAGCACGGCGTCTCCAGGAGGTCTCCATAAATCCAGAGCCCAGCGGAGCAGGAGGTGGGATGGGACCCCACATGCAAAGCCGGGAGGGGGTTCATGCACTCCTGCATTCCCAGATCCATATTTTGGGGGGGACACAGGGATTGGGACACGCTCCAAGGCTGCTGGGAAGGGAAAAAATTCCCACCAGGATCAAATTCCCCTCAGATCCTTAAGGCACGACCTCCCAAAATCCGACCCGCCGGGGCTCGGCTCCTCCAAATCATCCCAATTTGTGAAAGGTTTTCTGGGTAAATCAGATCTGGCAGAGGCTGGGGGCTTTGGATGCATCCCATAATCCCGGTTTTTGGCTTTGGGGACCTGAAGGAAGCGCTGAAGGGACAGGGACACGGCGCTGATGATCCCTGGGAAGCTGGCACTGGATCATCCCGAGGGTCTGGAGTTCAACTGGGCACAACCCAAACTTCTCCAGACTTAGGGCAACACAAACAAACTCCGAGGTTTTCCAGGCTCCTGGAAAGAGCCACAGGGAATCTGAAACGTTCCCAAAAACACCGGGCTTGGAACCGGAATCCCGGATAACAACTTTATCCCAAAGGGAAATTTTCTGGGGTTACCAGAGCCCAGAGATGGAGCAGCTCTCCCAACAGGAACAGGAGAGCTTGGAGCACTTCCAGTCATCAAAATCGGGATCTGTTTGTTTTTCCCGACTTTTTAGCCAGAGCAGGTTGGCAGCTGCTCCTCCAGGAGAATCAGGGAGCGACTGTGCCAACAGGAAATGGAGTTTGGAGTCGCCCAGGTCCTGCCATCGCGGATTTGGGGATAATTATCCTCCCCTGGAACCCCAAGCAGCTCCAGGAGGTCTCCAAGCCCTTTTCCAGGAGAGCTGGGAGCTCTCCCAGGTTCCAGAGGGAGATCCAAGGTGCTGGAAGTTGTCCTGTACCTTTGGACAGCTCTTCCTGCCCCTCTCCAGCCCTTCCACACAGCGGGAATTTAGATTGGAATTCAGGGCTTTTCCATCCGGGCACCCCCTGGGGCCATCTCCCGCCCTGTGGGACCTGCTGGGGCCCAGGGAATATTCTGGAAGCAGCGCACATTCCAGGCAAGAAAACCTGGGTTGGGAAGGAGCTGGGCGGATAAACCTCGGGGTCAGGATGGAACGGGATTGCAGCTGGAGCCCTGATCCCACAGCAAACCCACAGAGGTGGATCTGGAAAAGTCTGGGAGCTGCCGGGAGCTGCTGGAATCTCCGGACACCACGTGAAGGTGCAAGCACGGAGATATTAAAAATCATTAATTAATTAAGATACAGGATACAAAATCCTGCAGGATCTGGGATGGGCTGTGCAGATCCACAGGGTTTTTTCCCTGAGCAGAGCCTTGGGATAACCGGGAGCACCAGTAACAAACCCACAGAGGTGGATCTGGAAAAGTCTGGGAGCCTCTGGGAGCTGCTGGAATCTCCAGACACCACGTGAAGGTGCAAGCACTGAGCTATTAACCATTATTAATTAATTAAGTTGCCTACAAGACAGAAAATCCTGCAGGATTTGAGTCGGGCTGTGTAGATTCCCAGTTTTACTTCTCCAAGCAGAGCCTTGGGATAACCGGGAGCACCAGTAACAAACCCACAGGGCTGGATCTGGTGAAGTCTGGGAGCTGCTGGAATCTCCAGGCACCACATGAAGGTAGAAGCTATTAAAAATCATTGGTTAATTAAGAGGCAAGACAGAAAATCCTGCAGGATTTGAGTCGGGCTGTGTAGATTCCCAGTTTTACTTCTCCAAGCAGAGCCCTGGGATAACTGGGAGCACCAGTAACAAACCCACAGGGCTGGATCTGGTGAAGTCTGGGAGCTGCTGGAATCTCCAGGCACCACACGAAGGTGCAAGCACTGAGATATGAACTGTATTAATTGATTGAATTATTAATATGAACTATTATTAATTAATTAAGTTGCCTATGGGACACAAAACCCGGCAGGATTCGGGATGGGCTGTGCAGCTCCCCGGTTTTATTTCCCCCAGCAGAGCCCTGGGACAGCCGAGGGCTCGGAAGCCGGTCCCAGGATTAGGAGTGAAAGGAAGGGAAAGGCGAGCTCGGCGCTGTCCCCACCCCTGTCAACAAACACCACCTCGGAGAGAGCCGGGCTTTGTCCCAATTAATCGGGGAGGGGAAGAAAGCAGCGGGGTAAAAGCTCCTCTTTTAGCTCTAATTAGTGCATTTGGGAGGATCGGGTGTCGCAGGGCCCCGCTCCGGAGGCACTTTGCATTTCCAGCGTTTCGGGCTCCATTGAGAGCGGACAATCGGGGCCCTGCCAGGTGAGGGTGAAAGCCCGAGCGAATGCATACTTACACCCGGGATATCCTGGGAGAGAGAGGCACGGGGGTGATAAGGGACACAGATAACCAGGAGAACAGGTTACAGGCTGAGCCGGGCCCGGCGGAATTCCCGGCGGGATGGGAGGCAGCGGATGTGCCTGGAGTGAGGAGCTGGGGAGAGCTCGTGGGGGATGGACAGAGACCCCCCAGAGAGGATCTCTGGGAGCCTCCAAGGCCAGGCTGGACATTGGGGCTTGGATCCACCTGGGATAATAGAGGGAGGTGCGCCTGCCCGTGGATGGGGTGGGATGGGATGATCCTTAAGGTTTCTTCCAACTCAACTTATTCCAGAATTCTGGAGCCCCTCTGCTGTGGGCTCGGTATTTCTGAGCCCAGGAGAATTTCAGCTCGCTAACCATTGC
>WBMY01016113.1:31533-45160 GCA_013397315.1 Donacobius atricapilla
CCTGAGCCCCCCAGAGACACGGCCATGCTGTCCCTGCAGCTGATGGAGCACTACGTCAAGCAGAACAACACCATCGACATCTACGAGGAATATTTTGAGGAGGAAGAGGAGGAAGATGAGGAGGAGGAGCATTCCTCAGCCAAAACCATCAATGTCCTCAGGTAGCACAGCTGGGGGGGCTCGCCAGAGCCACAGCAGAGTCAAACCACCTCCGTGGGAAGTGGGAAAACTTCAGGAGTCAAATCCCAGTGGGTTTGGGATGGCCCTGGTGCAGTTTGTGGGTGGAGAGACCTGCTGAACCTCCCTGCTCCGTCACTCCATCCCTGCCCCTCACCCTGCCCAGGTGATTTGGGGATGGGAGCCCGGGTCAGACTCAGCTCTGAGCATCTCCTGATGGTGCTTTTGGATTTTCCTTCCTATTTTTGGTGCCTCAAAGGTTAATTTCCACATCAGGGGTGTTTAGGAGTCAGATCCAGTAAGATAATTGGATTTTTCGAAAGGTATGACTGGAAAGAGGATGAAATCATCAACTCTTCTCCCCCCACCCGACCCCTCAGGAGAATCATTTCCTGCACTCAAGGCTTGAGGGCTGCAGATTGGTTTCCTTGTGATTCCCACAATTCCCTCTGGGAGATGTTCATCCCAGAGATTTGCAAACTGACCTGTCTTGGCTGATGTGTCACCCCAAAGGGACCCCAACACAACCAAGAGGATGGCCACGCACCTCTGCTGGCACCCCGACGCCAACAGGGCAGTGGCCGTGGCTTACTGCAGCCTGGACTTCCAGGACAGCAGGACGGACATGAACTTTGATTCCTACATCTGGGATCTGGGTAAGGGCAAGGGCAAACCCACCAGGTGATAAGGGAAGAGAACTCGTGGGGAATTTGTGGGAATTTGTGTCTCAGAGAGAGGGATGACACCTTGCAGCGCCCCAGGGAGGGTCGCTGGGGGATCCTCCTGCTTTGCCCACGCAGCAGTGCAGAAACAGGGAGAAATGGGAGGTGGGAAATAGCCACTAAAATCCCATTCCGTGGCTCCGGAGCCGTGACTGTCAGCAGAGCCTGGAGCCTCGGATGAGGTTCAGCTGGCAATGAAGGAAGAAAGAGGCAGCAGGAGCCTGCGGTGACTCACCCTGATCTGTCCAAGCCTGGCTCACTCCTGATGTATTTTGGAGTGCAAAGGACAAAGGAGAGGGGTGGGAATGCAGATTTGTGTACTGGGGATCTGTCCCCAGGCCAGCTCCGGTGACACAGGCGCCTCACCCTCCGCAGCTGTGTCAGGGAATAGGGTGGGGGCAGCAGGGTGGGCTGGGGGCTGCTTTTAGGGGGCTGCCTTCACCCTTTGCTCTTCATTCATCCCTCCCTGGCAGAAAAACCCTACACCCCAGAGCTCACCCTCAAGCCCTCGTCCCCTGTGGTGACCCTGGAGTACAATTCCAAGGACTGGCACCACGTGCTGGGAGGCTGCTACAACGGGCAGATAGGTGAGGGGGGGTTAATTCTGCTCCAGCCTGGCTGCCACTGGGAGCACAGGGGAAGCCCTGGGATTTACCTGTGCACAGGTGTGTGCTCACCTGAGGGAGGGGAGGGCACCGTGCCGAGGAGCCCTTCACAGCAGAGGGATGGATGGATGGATGGATCCAGGGGATGAGCAGGATGGGTGCTGTGCTCTGCCTCTCCAACCCCCCTGGATGATCTCTGGGAAGCACTGGGTGCGGCTTCCTCCCTGTTCCAGCTTAGACAGTGGGGGAAACGTGACAAGGAAAGGAGCTGAGAAAGGGCTCTTCTTTCCCTTCCCAGTGTATTGGGACACCAGGAAAGGGGGGCTGCCCATGGAGATGACCCCCGTGGAGCTCAGCCACAGGGACCCCGTGTACGGAGCGTGCTGGCTGCCCTCCCGAACGGGCACCGAGTGCTTCTCGGGCTCCACCGACGGGCAGGTGAGGGGCTGGAACATGCCAAGGGGCCAGGGGCTCCCGAGGGGTCCTGAAAGAGCTTCCTGTGCCTGCTCTGCCCCTCAGCAGCACAAGATCCAGGTCTCCCAGGCCGCCCCCACAGCCCCTGCCACGCCTTGTCCCCGCAGGTGCTGTGGTGGGACATCCGCAAGCTGTCGCAGCCCAGCGAGAAGCTGATCTTGGACATCACCCGGGAAGATCAGCTGCAGAAGGCTCTGGGTGCCATCTCCCTGGACTTTGCGCCCACCATGGTGAGGGTGCCTGTGCCCACCACCCACACCCCGACCTGGGCAGGAGGGGGAGCCCAGGGCAGTGTCTGGTCACCCCTGTGGGCACAGCCCAGGGCCACGTGCCCTCAGAAGAACTGGGGGTTGGTGTGCTCCAAAACCACAGAGTGCTGCTGGTATTTCAGTCCCTAAACCCCTCAGTGGTGGTGGGTCCCAGGGTTCTGGCTGCCCCCCACACCATGGGGTCTCCATCCTGCTGACACGGCACCCTCCTGCTCCCACCCCCAGCCCACCAAGTTCCTGGTGGGCACAGAGCAGGGCATCATCATCTCCTGCAACCGTGACGCCAAGACACCGCCCGAGAAAATCGCCAACATCTTCAGGAGCCACATCGGGGCTGTCTACAGAGTGACCAGGAGCCCCTTCTTCCCCAAAGTCTTCCTGTCAGTCGGTGACTGGACTGCTCGGATCTGGACGGAGGAGCTCATGGATTCATCATCAATCATGGAGACCAAGTGAGAGGGCCTTTACTCGGCCAGAAATCATCCCCAGGGCAGCAGAGCGTGCCCAGGGAGGGTGGCACTGGGGTCTGGTCAGCTCTGAGTGCTGGGATGGGCTGGTGAGCGAGGCAGGGCAGTGCCAGCGTGGCTGAGGGGTGGCTCTGCTGGAAGGTACCACACTGCCTACCTGCTGGACGTGTGCTGGAGCCCCGTGAAGCCGGCCGTGTTCTTCACCGCCAGGTCCGACGGGACCCTGGATGTCTGGGACTTCCTCTTCCACCAGAAGGAACCTTCCCTCAGCCTCAAGGTGGGTCCCCAGCACCTCTGGGACCCTCGCATCACCCCAGGGCCGAGTGTCAGCACCCACCTCTGCCCTGTCCCCAGGTGTCCAACGAGCCCCTGCTCAGCCTGCGCGTGCAGGACAACGGGCACATCGTTGGCTGTGGCACCAGGCTGGGCACTGTGTCCCTCCTGGAGATCTCCCCAGGGCTCTGCACCCTCCGGAAGAACGAGAAGACCCTGACCTCCACAGTAGGTGCCAGGTCCCACCCCAGCCCCACGCTCTGCCTGCAGCCCTGCGCTGTCCCCAAACACGTCATGGGGTCCCCTGTGGCCCCTCAGCCCCACATCTGCCCCCAGATGTTTGAGCGGGAGGCCAGGCGGGAGAAGGTCCTGCAGGACAAATATCGGGAGCGGCAGCTGCGGGAGCAGGAGTGCCTGCGGGCTCGGCCAGAGGAGGAGGACCCGCAGGAGGTGTTCGAGCAGGCCAAAGCACACTTCTTCTCCAGCATCAAGGCAGAGCAGCGGAGGAGAGGAATGGATGTCCCCGGAGAGGTAACGGGGACAGGACGGTCTGGCCACCATGGCAGGGGCCCCACCAAGGGCAGGGGACAGGGCGAACCTCTGTATTTCAGGACGAAGAGAGCAAGGCAGCTGCACAGTTGGAAAAGCAGGAGGAAGAGTAGGAGGTTGCCAAGGTCAGTGTGCTTCAGCTGCACCTTCCTTTCCCCTCCATGCCAGACTGTCCCCAAGCCAGGCAGATCTCCTGGGCTCTCTGCCCCCCTGGGGTGGCAAGTGGGGGACCCGGCACAGCCTCCTGACCCCACCGCTGCTCCCTGGCCTTTGCATCCTGATTTTCTTTGGTGTGAATAAACCAGTGCTTTCCACCTCTCCTTTCCTCTTTTGTCACAGCAGGTTCGAGCAGAGGGGTGGGAAAGTCACGTCCTCCTGCTCCTCCCGTCCTTTCCCTGACCCAGCACACTCAGCGCCAGTGGCTGAGCACAGCCAAGCACCCACGGCAGCACAGAGTGTCCCTCGGCGTCCCCAGCCCATGGAGCAGGGCACAGCAGGGTGGCTGGCGGCAGCAGGGGGGCCCCAGTCCCCTCGGGGCCGTTTGCAGCTGGAGAGCCCTGTGTCCCCACAGGAGCAGCCCCCGGGCCGGGTTATCAGTGCTGGGTAAACACAGCCCTGCTGGTAGAACCAGCAGCCACCTCGACTCCTCACCCCCCCTTAATTAATCATTAACGAGCTGCCAGCAGCACCGTCACAGCCATGGGGACATCACACAGGGGATGGCTCTCTGTGGGCTGCGGGGGAGCCCCCCAGCAGGACCCTTCCCCAGGCTCTGCTCAGGAGCTGAGCCAATGCCAGGAGAGGGTTCAGGGGCCATCAGCCCCCCACACCCCAACCCAGCGCTGGGGGTGCTGCTGTGTCCCTTCCCCAGGCCCTGGGGTTCTGTCTGTCATTCTCCTGAGTGCCCGTGCAGCACCCTGTGCCAGCCCTGCCAGGGCCAGCTCTCCCCATGCCAAACCCACCCCAAGCAGGGCCCACATCCCCACAGGGAAATGCACCCGAGCCTGGATGGGTGTTTTCCTTCCCAGGAGTTCCATTCGGAGGAGCTGAGCTGGGGAGCAGCGTCACCCCAAAGATGCCCCACACTTCATCCCACACTCATTTTCTGCTTTATTAGGAAAGGGGTGGGGGTACCTGGACAGGGATGGGGCAGCCGCCACCACCAGTGGGGATGGTGCCCCCCCACCACCCCTCCTCCCCTGGGGGAGGCTGATGAGCCCCTCACCCCCAGACTGGGCAGCTCCGTTTGCTCCTGAGCTGGACCCACACAGAGGGACCCTGGGGCTGCCTCACGGGAAGGATGGGCTGTGCCTGTCCCCATCCCCGCACCCTTGGGGTCTGTGATGTGCCCCGGGGCTGCACCTTTCACCTCCCGCACCCCCTATGTGGGTCTGGGGCTCTCCCAGCATCCTCCATCCCCAGGGACAGCGATCGGGACGGGACGTGGCAGGGGAACACTCAGGGAGAGGTGGGCAGTGCAGAGCACAGTCCTGGAGCCCCCGAGCGAGGGGACCCCCATCTACCTATGGGGCCAAGCGTTCCCCCCACGGCGCTGGGGCCAGCAGGGCAGGAGCCAGCTGTGCCCCGTTACTTCTTCACCTTGATGAGGGAGTGGTAGACGGGCTTGATGATGATGTGGAGGTGCAGGGAGTTGTCGATGAGGTACTCGGAGGTGCGTTTCTGCAGGTCAGCGTGTGCCAGGAAATCGGCCGCCTCGTCCGAGCTCTGGTGGAAGCTGTAGGCGTGCTTGACCAGCACGCGGCCCTGCTGCCGCACGCCCACCAGCACCGTCTTCTGGAAGCTGACGCCGGCAAAGTCGGGGCTGCTCATGGCCGGGGTGATGACGAGGCGCGGGCGCCCGTCCTCGATGCGCACGGGCTGGATGGCGCCCGCCACCGAGTCCGAGTAGACGGGGCGCAGGCTGACGGGCAGCCAGCGCGGCGAGAACAGCACGTTCCAGGTCACCCTCTTGCCGGCGTCGTGGCTGCTGGGCCCCAGCTGGGTCTGGAAGCTGGTGCTGCGGTCGTCCCGCGCCGGGTTGGTGATGACCCACTGGGAGCCCCAGCTGGGCGCGAGGTAGTTGCGGGGCAGGAACATGCTGCAGTTGACGTCGAAGTACTTGGCGAAGTGGAGCGGGGAGGCGGCGTGGAACTGGAAAGCCTGGAAGAGCAGGTCCTGCACCGCGCCGCGGTGCCGCGCCAGCACCGCCGACTGCACCTGCAGCCGGAACAGCTGGCTGGGCGCGATCATGGGGTAGCGGATGGCGCGCAGCACCCGCTCGGCCACGGGCGCCTCGGGCTGCCGGCGGCTCAGCCAGCCCTCCACGGCGGTGTAGAGCTCCAGCTCGCTGTGCAGCACCAGGTCGGAGCGCTCCAGCAGCAGCAGCAGCAGCTCCACGCTGACCGAGCCCCACTCGGCGCTGCCCAGCACCGCCGACAGGTTCCAGGCCAGGAACTGGAGGCAGCTCTCCTGCAGCGCCGCGTCGCCGATGCGCACGGCGTAGTGGTACCAGCCCACCACGTGGCCCTGGCTCGACTCGCTGGCCAGGTGGGTCCTCATGTATTCGGCCACGCCGCGCTGCAGCGCCCAGACGCGGTACTTGCTGGCCAGCTGGTGCATGGGGATGGCCTGGTGCAGCAGGATGGAGACCCCCCCGCAGTACAGGTACCTGGGGCAGAGCGTGGGGGGGCGACACTGGGGACACCCATCCCTGGCAGCTCAGTTCCCGGGAGAGCAGCCTCTGCCCTGGGCTGCTTTCCGCTGAGTATTCCCACCCCGTGGGGCCACAGAGTTCCCAAGGAAGCGTCCCCCCTCCTTGGATGCTTCCCTCTGCGTCCCCATCCCATGTGATCTCCGTGGTCCCTAGGGGAGCATGAAGTCCCTAGAGGGGAGCATCCACCTTGTTTGGCTGCATCCCTCCAGGTACACCCATCCCACAGGATCTCCATGGTCACCAGGGGAGAATCCTCCCACCTGGGCTGCATCCCTCCCAAAATGTGCATCCCTCCCAAAATGTGCATCCCTACCAAAATGTGCATTCCGCAAGCTCCCTGCATCTCCGAGGGAACATCCCCCTCCCTTGGCCGCATCCCTCTGGGCATCCCCATCCCATGGAGTTCCCCGTGGTTCCCAGGAGAGCTGCACCCTCCTCGCCTCCCCGTCCCACGGGGTGCCCACGCACCTGATGAACTTCTCGAAGAGCGCCGCAGTCTCGGGCGGCTCGTACAGGGTCACGACGCTCTGGTTGCGCAGGAGGCTCTCGAAGACCTCGCTCTGGAGGCTCAGCAGCAGCTGGTGCGTGTGGAACACCTTGGGCTCGTCGGAGGCGGCCGAGCGGACCCGCAGCACCGAGTCGCTGCCGTTGCCGTTCTGCAGCAGCTCCTGCAGCCGCTGCAGCAGCGTCAGAGAGTGGTTGATGGTGGCCGCCGTGGAGTCCCCGCTAAAGTCGGCTTTTTGGGCTGCAGGGAGATGGGACCGTCCCAGAGCTGCACCCCAGTCCCAGGCGCTGAGGTGCGGTGGCGTTACTGGGGGGCCGTGCAGCTCCTGCCTCTGCTCCCCCAGTGCCAAAGGGCCGCTGGCGCCAAGGGGGTGTGGGGGAACAAAGGACATGGGGACATTTGCGTCCCTGAGCGCCAAAAAACTGCCTTTCTGCAGCAGAAGGGCTGAGACCACCATGTTCCAGGCTGGGGCGTGCTGGGAAATGGCCGGGCGCCGGCAGCACTGGCTCTCCGCCCGGCCTGCCTGTCCTGACCCCGTCCCTGCTGTGGGCAGAGCGAGCCCCGGGCACTGCCCTGATCCCTCGCATCCCGGGTGGATTCATGGGGGGACAGAGAGCCCGTGGGTGTGGGGTGCCAGGCACGCTCTGCCCCGCGCCCAGGAACGGGGTCCCGAGCAGCCTGGGGACACCGGCTGCCCTGGTGTCACTGCTGGTCCCAACAGCGACTGGAGAGGGATCTGGGAATGTGGGACAGGGATCTCCATGCTCCTGTGGGCACTGGGATCCTTCCTTCCTCTCCTCCCTCCTGACACCACTCCCACCCGCTCCTCGGAGCATCCTTTCCCCGGGAAGAATTTGGCCCCGTCTGTCTCAAATCCATCTTGCCTCTCAAATCCCGTCTTGCCGAAGGATTACCCTTCCCAGCGCCGGCTTAAGTCCGGCTGAGCAGGGATGGGGAAGGGGAGCAGGCGCCCCGTACCCCACGGTGCTGGACTTCTCTGCCCGCATCACCGAGCCCTTCCTTCCCCGGGCACCAGCGAGCACAGCCCGGCTCCGAGAGCCCAGCACATCCAGGAGCCACTTCCATCCCCTCCCGGCACCCCGACGGCAGCCGGAGAGACGCGCTCAGCTCTCCATCACCCGCCGAGCCGCGCCCCGGCACCCGGCGAGGGCAGCGGTACCCACGGCTCGGGGACCCTCCGCGCATCCCCCAGCCGCGGCCGCCCTTACCGGCTTGCACGGTGAAGAGGAGGAGGAGGAAGGCGGCGGCAGAGCCCCAGCGGCGGGTGGCCACGGGCCGGGTGCCCGTCAGCCCGGCCATGGCGTCGCATCTGCCCGGGTGCGGCGCACGCTGCGCGCCCCGGGACTTATGTAGGCCACGCGTCCTCCCGGCCCGGGCAGCCGCGCCGCCGCATCGATTGGTGGAAACTGGGACCGGCCGTTGCCACGGGAACGGCTTCCAGCCTCCCTGCATCCCACCCTGACCCCCCAGCCCCCAAGCCCGCACCCCGGGGTGCTGCGGCGCGGGGACGTGGCCCGTGCGGCACCTTGCTGCTGGGCAGCGCCGCGGCGGAGCCCCCCGCGCGGCCGCGGCGCTTTGTGCCGGGGGTCTTTGCATTCAGGGCACAGCTCGGTGGCCTCCCGCTCCCCCCCGGCTCATGGGTATTCATGCCGGCAGCAGCCCATCACCATGGCATCCGCGCTGCCGGCAGGAACTGCCTGCCCTTTTCCCAGCCTTTGCAGCCAAGAGGCGGCCCGGGCGCCCTGTGCGGCCTCCCTGGCCCCCCGCCCGCCCCGACGCCTCTTGGGGGGCTTCACCACGGGGTTGAGCCCCCCCTCAAAGCGCCGGTGCCACAGGCACGGGCCGGGGTGGTGCTGGGTGGGCAGGGTAGGGGCAGAGGGGTGCCAGCCAAGGGGCGCCAACCCCGCTTTGGCTGTGGGCCCGGTGGCACCATGAGGTGGGCACCCAGGACCCCAGGCAGGGGGACACACGCACAGAGGAGGCAGCACATCTCACAGGGGCACAGGGGCCCCTTACCCACTGCTGAGGAGCCTCGGCCCCCGCACAGCCGTCTGAGCACGGGCTTAGACACGCTTTCCAGATGTTGGGCGTGGGCAGATGTTGCTGCAGCTGCCGAGGGGGTGGGATCACCATCTGTCCCTGAGCCGTGGGCGCGGAGACTGAGGACAAGACACCGATCACCCCCGTGCCACGCTGCTGGGGCTCCCTGGCCCCTTGCAGGGATGGGCAGGCGGGCGATGTTTAAGCCCCGTGCCCCTTACTGGGCGGGAGACCCCCAAAATCGCGGTGCCAGCAGAGCGCCCAGCCCGGGCGGGTGTCCTTGCACCGCGGGGGCCCGGGGGACAGGGCCCCCGCCACGGCACAGCCGGTTCACGGCTCAGCGCCTCCTCCGACGCCTCATTTCACCGCGCTCCTGATAAACAGCAGCTTGTGGGAGCGTGTGCCCGGCGTGCCGCCGGCACCGTGCCAGCCACAGCCCGGGGACCCCCGTGAACCCCGCGGGGGCATCGGCTGCTCACGGCCGCGAGGTGACCGTGGGGGGACACGGGGCTGGTTCTGGAGGTCACCAGCGGACAGGGTGACATCCCCCAGCCCACGGTGAGGGGAGGGAGCGGCTGTGCTGGCCCGGAGATTGCGGCTGAGGTGGCGCAGGGCTGGCTCACCATGGCGACCTGTGCCAGGCAGCGGTGCCAGGGCATCGCCCCCGCGGGCTGGGGGGAGATGGAGCCGGACCCAGGCACCTGCAGGGGACATCAGCCCCCTCCCCGTGCTGCTGGGGAAACTGAGGCACGGGCACGGTGTCCTGGCAGCGGGCACCTCGGAAGAGCCAGGGCAGAGCCCAGCAGGGACACGCCGGCAGCGCGCACGGATTCACACTCGTGTGCACAGCCACACGTCACACCCCGTGCACGCCCGCCCCTCTGGGTCCCCAGAGGTCGCCGCAGACCTGTGGCGGGGACGAGCTCGGTCACGGTCACTCGGAGCTCCCCAGGTGACCCCTTCGGCGGCCTCCGCGGGAGCCAAGGGCCGGTGACGTCCCTGTGCCCAGCCCGCGGCTCTGCCCGTGGCTCTGCCCACGGCGCTCTCCCTCCGCCCCGTGTCCCGCGCCCCGGGAGGCTGTGCCATGCTGCGGGTGCCAGCAGGGACAGGGACACCCGTGGGGACACGGACCCCGGAGAGGACAGGGACACCAGCGGGGACACGGACCCCGGAGAGGACAGGGACACCAGCGGGGACACGGACCCCGGAGAGGACAGGGACACCAGCGGGGACACGGACCCCGGAGAGGACACGGACACCCGTGGGGACACGGACACTGACAGGGACACGGAGAACGGTACGTCCTGGGGAAACACCAAGCCCAGGGAAGGTGGCACTGCACGCCCGGCGGGTGGCACTGGGGCCACCCAGGTGAGAGTCCCCCATGGCAGGGGGGGAGCAAAGGGGGGCCCAGAGAGACACCTCCCCCTTCCCCCAAGCAACACAAAGGGGATCGGGCTGGGAAAGGGTTAAGGCGCTCTCGCCGCGGCTGCAGCCGATCGATGCCCCAGTTCGCCGGGGGGCCTGGATGGATGGGACCTCCTGCTGATGAACCGGAGCTAATTTGCAGTTAATTGGCACCCCTCTGCTCCCCAATCCCCCCCTTCTTTTCCCTCGGGCTGTGCTGGGTCCCAGCCGGGAGTTCCAGGGTCGGGGAGGTGGGACCCCCCGGAACCCACACACACCTCGGGCACTTGTGGGGGAGCAGATCCATCACTGGGGGTGCTGGAACGGGAGAGGGACCGTCGGCCCCGAAGCCACTGAATGTCTGTGGAGTCTGGGACAAGGGGGATTTGGGGGGCCCCTGGGGCCAGGGTGGGACTGGGAGCAGCCTGGCGCCCCATACCCGCTCCCTGAGCTCAGGACCCCCTTTTGCACCCCACACCCCCCGATCCCAAGACACCTCCCACAAAAAGCACCCCGCTCCTCCCGGCCCTAGGTGCCCCCTGCACCCCACAACCCCCGGAACCCCCCGCACCCCCCGGGGGTGGCGGTCCCCCAGGGGATGCAAATTTGGGGGGATTCTGACCAATCAGAAGGCAGCGCTCAGCACTGGCCTCACCACTCCCGGCGAGCCCCGCCCCGATTGGGTGGGGCCTGGCTGCCCTGAACCAATAGGAGCGCAGATCTCGGGAGGGGGGTGGAGCCGCCCTGGTTTATGAATGGGCGAGGGCAGCGCGGGCACGATCCGGGCGTGGGGCAGGGATGGGGCAGGGGTAGGGCAGGGATCAGGGCACAGACAGAGATGCGGATCCGGATAAGGATCCGGATACGGGCGGGGATGCGGGCAGGGCCGTGGGCAGGGCTGCTGCCAGGCTCCTCCAGCTGCGCTGCCTCAGCCTGAGGAGCTGGAAAAGGACCCAGCTGGCCGCCTGGAGATGGCCATCCCACATTTGGCACCACTGGGACCCCCCCATCGGCACCTCTGAGTCCTCTCTGCCACCACTGGGAGCTGTCTGGTGGCACCCAGCCCGGGCTGGGGGCCAGAGCCTCCCTCTGCTGGCAGCTGCCCAAGAACAGGGTGGTTTAATCCAGTTTTCTACAAAAACGGGGCT
This sequence comes from Donacobius atricapilla, assembly GCA_013397315.1. Classification (NCBI taxonomy): domain Eukaryota; kingdom Metazoa; phylum Chordata; class Aves; order Passeriformes; family Mimidae; genus Donacobius; species Donacobius atricapilla. Next base: position 42,904 of record WBMY01016113.1, read on the forward strand.
GAGGGATAAAGAAGGAGCAGCTCTGGCAGCGGGGGCTCTGCTGGGACATGGCACAGGGGGCTCGGGGTGCATTGTCTCCCATGGGTGCAGCAGCCCCAGCTCTGCCTGCAGTGGCACATTTTGGAGCTGCCCACTGTCCATGGATGCTACAGGAGGTTCAGAGTGGGATGCCCAGGTGACGGCCCCTGTCTCCAGGGGCATGTCATGGCTGACCTTCCGCCCAGGTGCCATCAGGACCCTCCTCACCCTGATGCTCCCTGTCTCTCCTCACAGCCGGTCCATGGTGGAAGATGATGGTCCCAGTGCCCAACAGCACGTGGGCACGGCCAGAGCCAGAGCTGGAGAAGTCACCCTGCCTGGTCGGCGTCATCCCCATCGTGTATTACAGCGTCCTGCTGGGGCTGGGGCTGCCAGGTGAGGGGGCTGAGGGGGCCTGGGGGCTGGAAAGAAAAGTCCTCAGGATGGAGGGACCTTACCTGCTCCCTCCAGCCTCATACCTGGCCCCAGCACCCGGCTGTGCTGCCCGGCCCCGGGGCAGGTGCCACCGCCACAGGGACAGATGGTATTTGCATTGCTTGGGCTGGCACACGGAAGAGATTAATCAGCCCAGCAAATCCCCACAGCACCGGGATATTTATAGCTCTCCTCAGCTGGAGCCTGGGCACCAGGCTGTGGGCAGGGGGGGCTGTGAGCCCTCAGCTCCCACCTCCACCCATCGCTCTCCTCCCTCCAGTGAACATCCTGACTGCCGTGGCCTTGTCCCGCCTGGCCACCAGGACCAAGAAGTCATCGTACTGGTACTTGCTGGCCCTGACCACCTCCGACATCCTCACCCAGGTCTTCATCATCTTCGTGGGCTTCATCCTGCAGACGGCCATCCTGGCGCGGGCGGTGCCCAGCGCCTTCATCCACACCGTCAACGTGCTGGAGTTCACGGCCAACCACGCGTCCACCTGGGTCACCGTCCTGCTGACCGTGGACCGCTACGTGGCCCTGTGCCACCCGCTGCGCTACCGCGCTGTGTCCTACCCGCGCCGCACCCGCAAGATCATCGCCGCCGTCTTCGCCGCGGCGCTGGCCACCGGCATCCCCTTCTACTGGTGGCTGGACATGTGGCGTGACGCCGAGCCCCCCACGGCGCTGGACACGGCGCTCAAGTGGCTGCACTGCGTCACCATCTACTTCCTGCCCTGCAGCATCTTCCTGGCCACCAACTCCGTCATCATCCGCAAGCTGAAGCGGAGGAGGCGCGCAGGCGGCGGCAAGACCACGGCCCTCCTGCTGGCCGTCACCACCGTCTTCGTCGTGCTCTGGGCTCCCCGGACCGTCGTCATGATGTGCCACCTCTACGTGGCCTCGGTCAGGAGGGACTGGCGCGTGCACCTGGCCTTGGACATCGCCAACATGGTGGCCATGCTCAACACCTCCCTCAACTTCTTCCTCTACTGCTTCGTCAGCCAGACCTTCCGCCGCACGGTGGCCAAGGTGCTGCGGGGGCACCCCCGGCAAGACCCCCGCCGTGGCGGCGGCCACGTCCCAGCCCCAGCCCTGAAACCGCTGAAGCTGCTGGGCAGCACCGCGCTCTGAGCCGGGGCAGCGCCCGGCTGGCGGTGCTGCGCCCACCCGGCCCCGCGCGTTGAGACCCCCCCTTCCACGGAGCCAGGGTTAAGGGCAGGGGGAGGTGGCTGTGCCCAGACATTTGGGGATGTCCTGGTGCCTTGCCTGGCAGCAGCACCCCAGGATGGGCAGCTCAGCCCTGCCCATGCTCAGCCCCTGGCGCAACATTGGAACTCATCCCGGGAATTCATCCAGGGAACTCATCCAGGGTCCCGGGGGGCCCAGGGGCTGCCCGTGGTGAGGGGTGGAGGGCACGAGTGAGTTGCTGCGAGCCCTGCCAAGGCCGTGGTGCCCGCTGGGTGCCGCTCCATAAACTGCCGCGCTGAGACCAACACTCTGCCTGGGTCCGGCTCCCTGCGGGCAGCTGGGACGGAGGCAGCCTGCACCAGCATCTCCGGCACGGGGTCGCTCTGCCCTGCCCACCCTCGTGCCCCTGCCCTGCTGCCCAGGAGTGCTGGAGGGAGCCCCCGCAGGCTCTGCTGTCCCCAGCAGTGGGGTCCGGACACATGGTAAGATCACAGCTCCTGGCCCCCGAGCCATTAATCCCCCCGGCAGGAGCCGAGCTGCAGCCCCCCGGGCAACGCCCCCCTGCTGCCCTCCCAGTTACACCAGTGCCAAACTGGTGTGACCCTGGACGAGC
>WBMY01016113.1:61864-86978 GCA_013397315.1 Donacobius atricapilla
AGGACACGGGCAGCTTCCCGTGTCCCCGCCCGTGGCTCTCCCTTGCCCGTGGCCACCTCCCCGCACACGCCACCGTGTCCCCGTGCCACACAGGAGCGGCTGAGCGTCCGCTTTAGAGCGACTCGAGTCCCTGCGCTGCCCCTCGGCGCTCCGGGGACAGCGATATGTACATTTGTCCCTTCGCTGCCTGACCCCGGAGGATTCCCCTGGCCCGGTCCCCCCAGATCTGCAGTTGTTGCCGTCCAGGAGCTCAGGTTTCCCGGGAGCAGCTGGAGCCCCGTGTCTCTCCCCCCTCCCTCGTTAGCGGGGCTCAGCGACGACCAGTGCAGTGCCCGGTAACACCAGTTGGGCCGGTGCCTGTGTGAATAACTCCCCTTGGAAGGTCTCATCCGCCCTCCTGAAGGTCTTAATTCCACCTGTGAGGTCAGAGCTTTGGCCAAAGGTGTTTTCCTGGGAGCCAACCCCTGCCAAGAACCCGGAGCGTTGGAGTAATTTTCCCCCATCCTTACAGACATCACACAGTGCTGCCCCAGAACTGCTCTCCTGGGGGTTTCCAGGCCCTGTGGAAGATGGAAACAGGAGGGAGGAGTGGGGGACATCAGGCTGGGGGCTCAGGGTGGGCTCTGTCCCCCCTCCCTGACTCGGTGTTCCCTCATTCCCAGATTATCCGTGTGCAGTCGCCGGAGGGAGTGAAGAGAATCACGGCCACAAAGAGAGAAACGGTGGCAACGTTCCTGAAAAAGGTACCCCAGGATCGACAGTGCCTTCCCATGGGACAGGACAGGGTTCCTGTGGCTCTGTCCCATGGGAGATGTGTGTTTAACCCCCCTGGCAGCAGCGAGGGGCAGCATTCCCTGTGGAAAAACACACTTTGATTGGTGTAGCTTGTGTTGTTCCAGAGGGAAAATAACAAATCTAAAGAAAAAACTCCCTCAGCTTCTCCACTGGGGCTTCCTGGGGTAGGAACTTTCCTGGGAAGGATTTTTTGGGGTTCTCCCAAAGGAGCGGCAGCTGGGAAGCAGAAGGGGAGCTGTGGGATGGTCAAACCTGCTGCTCCAGGCGGGTTCCAGGCTGCCTCAGCTGCTGGATTTGGGCTTGGAATATCATTTGGATGTGCTCTGTGTGCTCCCAGTTTTCCAGTATGGATTTGGAGAGAGCCAGGGAGGGATGGAGTGAGATCTCAGGCGCCCCTGGGCTCTCCTGGGGAGGGGAACACACTGGCTGGGACTGGCTCTGCTGGGATGCAGCTGCTCTGTGTTCTTCAGGAGTGAGCAGTTCTCCCTTTGCTTCCCTCCTGGAATTCCTCTGGAACCCTCGGACTGGGGGTTCTTTGCTCCGTGATGTGTATTCCTGAAGGGAAGGGAAGGGAATGGGAGCAGGTGGAAACCTTCCCTTTGTGAGTCACAGCTTTGTCTGGAGCTGTGGCCCGGACAGGACAGCATTCCCTGACAGCATTCCCACCTGGCCAGGAAAAATCCCGATGTTTTTCAGGGCTGGCTCAGGGATACTCCCTGCAGCCTCAGCCAAGGCAAGAGGAGCTCCCAGGATCTCTGGAGCCTGTGCAGAACGAGCTGCTGCTTCCCAGGGCTCAGGTTACCCCAGGGAGCAATCGGGCTGGAAAGCACTTCCTGCCAGGACAAAGGCACCTGGAATTGCCTGTTGGTCTGGGGAAGGCTCTGTCCTCTGGCTGAGCTGGAGCAGAGACGTGTCTGGGTTTATTTCCTGCTGCAGGGTTTGCTTGGGAGAGGAAAGTGGCAAATTCTCCCACCTGAGGTCTGTGTTTTATCTAAATCCAGGTCTGTCCTACCTGTGCAGTGGATTTTGCTGGAATGTTCACCCAGGGGCTGGCTTTGGTGTTTAGGGGGACAGCTGTAATTAGAGAGGTGTCAGATTGCTGCTTCCATACCAGGAGTTAACCTGGATCTGCTCCAGAAGTGCTCAAGGAATAAAGGGCTGGAGAATCTTGCATGTCTCCTGTGGCACATCTCGGGGAAAAGCACCCAAAAAAGTCACTCTGGGTGTGCTTAGGATCAGGAATTAGCCCAAACCTGCTGTTAATGTGTTGTGGGGTTTGTCTGACCCCAAAATGGAGTTCTGAGGCCCGAGGAGCAGGAGCTGATCCCTGTGAAAGGGTCCCATTCAAAGGGATCGCTCCGTGCTGCAAATCGCAGCCAAGCTGACAGGAAAAAAACCCTGCTTTTCATGGCTGTGCTCATGTGACAGCTCTTTGTGGCTCATCAGATTTGTCCTGTGGGCAGGATCCCCTCCCTGACTCTGACCAAAGCCATGGGGATTGTTTTCATTAACAAAAATAAAGGCCTTGCACTTCAGAATTTAGGGCAAAACTTAGCAAATAGACAAACTTTAAACACCACTTTTAAACTGAAGAAATTCTCGAGGGGCCAAATGCGCTAGTTAGTTTTGCTGGGAAGAGGTGTTGGAGTGATTCCAAGTAAACCAGACTTAACCTGAGCTGGGAAAACCTGCCTGGGGACTGAGGGGTGGCTATTGTGGGAGTGAATTCCATGGGAGAGAGGAGAAAATGGGGGGAGAACTGGACAGAACAGCAGGACGAGGTTAAGCGAAGCAGCTGGGAGATGAGAATGGAGCTGAGGGCAAAAGATCCCCAGAGGTGAAAGTGTGGATTGTGGAATTCTGGTCGCAGGAGGATGGGAATGACTTGGTGGTGTGTGCTGGTGCAGCTGGAGCAAGAAAAGTGGGATAATGGAGAAGTTTCCTCCTGCAGTCATGCAGTGCTTGCCTGGCTGTAGCTGAAAGACTGCATTTGTGTTGTGTGAGGCAGAAACAGTTCTGGTAAGTTGTTCAAGCCCCTGGTTTAATCCACTGCTTGTTTTTCCAGGTGTTTCCATCTCTTGTTATCCCGAGCTCTGGAATGGGGGGGAATTGAGCTGAATTTCTGGAGGAGAAGTTCTCTGGGATTAGCTCTGGCTCTGAGCGCCTTTCAGGAGGCTCACACCTTGTCCCTTTTCCCTGTCTTCCAGGTGGCCAAGGAATTTGGGTTCAGGAATAATGGCTTTTCCGTGTACACCAACCGGAACAGGACTGGGGAGATCACGGCGGCGCAGAATAAATCCCTCAACCTGCTCAAGATCAAGTGAGTCCTCACCGGGACGGGGGCCCTGCTTGGAGCTTCCAAAATGGGAAAAGTCACATCCCAGGAATCCCCAGCTTCACTCCTGGGGCTGGGGAGGGAGGGCCTTGGTGTCTGTGCTGGAATGGGGGGGTCACAGTGACACGGGAGAGCTGGTGGCTGTTCCTTGGATCACTCCTTGGGGTGTGCTTGCTGTGGGGACGCTTCATCCTGGATTTCCCTCCCTAATCCCTGCTTTCACCTTTGTCCCAGCTTTCCCTGCCTGATCCCTCCACTTGCCCTCCTGTTTCCCTATTTTCACCCTTTCATCCCTGCTTTCCCTCCCTCACCCACCTTTCCCTCTCTCATCCCACCTGTCTCTCCCATATCCTTGTTTTCACTGCTTCATCCCAACTCCCTCCTCCATGTTTTCCCCTCAGCTTTGTCTCCTGATGGAAGGATTTGCATGTATTGCAAATAAAAGCAATAAATGCAAATTCATTGTATTACAAAAGGAAGAGGTGGCTCACGGAGCAGCTTCCAGCTGCCGCCTCTGCTGGTCTGGTTAGAATTTCTGCCACATTCCATGCTCTTCCGTGGAAGTTGGCTGCAGCTTCCTGGGTGTCGTCTCCCACAGCTCCCACTACCCCTGTGCTGTTTCCCACCCTGCAGGCACGGAGATATGCTGTTCCTGTATCCCTCCAGCCCGGCTGGCTCCTCCTCCTCAGAGACCATGGACACCTCTGTCTCCCAAAATTCCCGGCCTGGGGGGGCCCCCCAGGTGGTGGAAGATGAGATTGACCAGTACCTGATCAAGCAGGATGGGAAGATTTACCGGAACCGAGACCAGCAGCTGTAAGTGGGGCTGGGTCTCACCGGAGCCTGGAATGTCATGGCCCAGCCCGGCAGTCAGGAAAACTGTGGGAACTCCATCCTAAATGCCCTGGGGGCATTCTCAAGGGAAAACAGCCCCTGCGGTTGTCCTGAGAGGTTCAGTGGAGCCCTGGTGAGCACAGACAGGAAGCAGATGCCCAAATGCCAGGGATTTTGGCAGGAAGGACTCACTCAGAGCAACCATTGTTCTGATGGAGGAGACCCTGGTGCTCGTGCTCCTGGATTTTGTGCTCCTAAAGCACGTGGAATTCTCTAGGTTAGAATGAACATTCTGCATTTTTCCAGGGCAGAGTTAGATGGGATACTGGGAAGGAATTCCTCCTGTGAGGGCGGGCAGGCCCTGGCACAGGGTGCCCAGAGCAGCTGTGGCTGCCCCAGGATCCCTGGAAGTGTCCAAGGCCAGGCTGGATGGGGCTGGGAGCAGCCTGGGATGGTGGAAGGTGTCTCTGCCCATGGCAGGGGTGGAATGGGATGAGCTTTAAAGTCCCTCCAACCCAAACCATTCCAGGATTTGCTGTCCCAAGCAGGAGCACTCTCTGCCTTGAGATTCAGCCACTCCTGATAAGGGAAAACGTGGAAGTGAAGGGAAGGAGTGGAAGTATCCAATGGCAGAGGTTTAGAAGTGGGACTTGGATCTCTGGCTTCCCTTCATCACGTGTCTGCCTGACCTCTCCATGAAACCAGGGAGTCCCTTTTGCTCACAAAAATGCACCAAAGTCCAACTTCCCAAAGCTCTTCCATGCAAGAGGCTTAGGGAAACAAAGCAGCTTCTCTTTGTGTAAAAATAACGACGAGTTAAACCCACCCAAAATCTCCGGTGCTGCTCAAACATCCTCTGCTGGGAGGAGGCTTTTATTGCTCGGTGTTAATGACCCAGTTGGGTCCTGGCTTGATGTCTACACTGGTTGTGGCCTTGGGGCTGGAACCCTCTGGAATAAGCCTCCTGAAAAGGTTGGAGGGAAATTTTTAAAGGCAGAAATTCCTGCTAAAACAGAATGATTTGCCCCTCCCCTTGAGGTTGTCCTCCATGTGGTTTATCTTCAGTGCTGCAGCAATGAGGAAGTTTGTGGAAAATCCTCCCTGACCTTCTCAGCTGACCATAAATGATGGGATGTCGCATCACTGGAGCAATAAAGGCAAACCCACCACTCTGTGGCAGAAACATTGCCTTGAACTTGCCCACATTTTTCAGAGGAATTGATGGAGCTGTTCCTAGCAGGGAGCCGAGGCCCAGGGGAGGGTATTGAGGATAAAAGGAGTTGTCTGGGCTGGTTCCTGGCTCTGGGAGTGTGGATCAATCTCTGAGTGCTTTAGCAGCACTTAGTTCTCTTTTCTGTACATTATCTGCCACGAAACATCCTTTAAAAAAACCTCCTGCAACTGGATCCCATCCATTGTTTCCACAGCCCAACCTCACTGCTCCTCTCCTGGGCCCTCCCTTTGGAAACCAGCGCTGACCTCGTGCTGAGGATGTTTTCTTGTTGGTTTAAAGGGGTTTTTTTAAAGCAACCACAAAAGGAGATATTTTCTTCTCTGTAACTCTACCCAGCAGGACTTTATCTGCCTGATAAACACACACTTCCCTGGTTGTTCCTGCCCTGCCTGATAAAGGATGAACATTTTGGGTGGCTTTTCGTTAAAATCGCCCTGCCACGTGGGGGGTGGAGGATTGCCCTGAGCTCGTGTAGATCTCCCACACCAAACTTACTCCAGAGAAACTTTTACAGGCTGATTTTTTTCCATGATGAAATAAGATTTATTCCCCCTTCAATTTCCAGGTAAAATGAGATTTAACCCCGGTTCTCTCTCTCCGACCAGGTGTCGCCACGGCCCCTTGGGCAAATGTGTGCACTGTGTCCCACTGGAGGTAAGAGGCCCAGGAAGGTGCAACAGACTCACCCCAGTTCCTCCCAGTAGGAACACTTTTCCTAGGAATGCTGGCTGCCAGGAGGTGGCAGCTCCAGGCTGGAATCCTGCCATGCATTGCCAGAGCTGCTGGTTCTGGGATCACTAAAGCTCAAGGCCTTTGTGCCCCCAGGCTGACCCTGGTTAAAGCTGGTTTTCTGCAGTAATGAGTTTAACAGAAAGTGCTTCCAAAAAGCTCCACTCCCCCTCAGTCTTCACTTTTACCTGGATTTTCTTGTTTTGTCCCCTCTCTCCTGGATCCCAGCACTTCCCAGTTTTAACCACCTGGCGCAGGGTGCCCGGAGAGGCTGTGGCTGCCCCTGGAAGTGTCCTAAGGTTAGGTTGGACAGGGCTTGGAGCAACCTGGGATAGGGGGTGGAATGGGATGAGCTTTAAAGGCCCTCCCAACGCAAACCATTCCATGATTATCCAGGTTGAAGCAGCTTTAGTGACACATCCAAACATGCTGAGCTGTGTAATTTATAGCACAAAGCAGCAGCCACCCCTCCAGAGGGGATTCTGGCTGTTCCTGGATGGCTGTTCCCCTCTGCTGGAAGTGCTCTGGGCGTCCTTGGCCACACTGGAACAGCTGTGCCCGTTGTTTGTTGTTAGATATTGAAAGGAAAAAGCTTTTTGCCGTTGAGATTCTGATTTGTAGGGCCAATCTGTTCCCGGAGCAGGAGGCCACCATAAAACTCCCCGTTGTAAAGCTCCACTGTTTGCATCCCAGTAGTAGCAGCCTTGAAAACGAGCCTGAATTTCCTTGATTGCTTCCACATTGGCGGGGTTGAGTGTGGAACATGCATTTGCTGAGGGATCAGGGTGTTATCAGACAGGTGTGTGACCTGGCTCTGCTCTGTGCCGTGTTTTTGGCAGCCCTTCGACGAGGATTATTTGAACCATCTGGAGCCTCCTGTGAAGCACATGTCATTCCATGCCTACATCAGGAAGCTGACCGGAGGGGCAGACAAGTAAGGAAATCTCTGGGTTTAAGGGAATCTGGTTGGACCTTCAGTTTTTCTAACACAAATGAAAGTACAGACAGATCTCAGTGTTGGACACGGGGATTGAATGGCAAATGGAGGAGAAAAAAACACTTTAAAAAGTTGAGGATAAAACAAAAAGGCAGGAGGGAAACATTAAGTCTGTCTTTTTATTTTATGTCCCCATTTTATTTCTGTTTTTCCTTTCCTGTGGCAATATAATTCCTTCCAGGAAACGCTCCTGATGGGAGGGGAGGCCAGATGGAAGGAACGAAGTTCCCTAATTACACCAAGCTCCAAGCCTGTTTCTCAGACTTGGTGGACATAAGTTACTCAAAAGTGTAATCTTCTCCCTGCTACTCCTAAATACCATTGAGATTTCTAAAATCTCCTTGGGAGACGCAGCTGAAGTCCATGAGACTTCCATTTGAAGGGAATTTTCCTTTCCAGGAAGCCTTGTGCACACGAAGGGACAATTTGCTGTGGTGCTACAATCTCTTGCTTCCCACACGCTCCATTAATGATTGCTCCAAAAGCATTTACTGTGCTAACAGCAGCCTTTTCTTCCCCCCCCTTTCCTTTTCTNTTTCCCTCCTCTCCCAGAGGGAAGTTTGTAGCCCTGGAGAACATCAGCTGTAAGATCAAGTCGGGGTGTGAGGGACACCCTCCCTGGCCCGAGGGGATCTGCACCAAGTGCCAGCCCAGCGCCATCACCCTCAACCGACAGGTGAGGAGCTCGGGCACCTGCTAGGGAACCTGGCTTTTAGTTTGGGAAAGGTGACTTCCAAAAAAGCCAGCCAGGAGCACAAAGCCTCCAGGTGTCAGGGCAATCCTGTCCAGGTCTTCAGGCCTTGCAGAATGGGCCCTGTCCTGGGTCAGAATTTCCTCCCAGCGTGAGGACTGAGCTGGCAGCACTGGTGATGAATCCTGGTGTTTAATCCTACTGTTTTTCCTCATGGGATCCAAAAGGCCACTCAGATTCTGCTTGTTTCCTTCTAAATTTCAGTGTCCTTCTCGCTGCAGAGGCTCTTGGGGCGAAGGTCCCAGTGAATCCCCCGAGGTGCTGGGGCTGCTCAGCACATCCCACGCTCCATCCTGGGCAGGGAGCAGTGCTGAGGGGTGGGAGCTGAGCAGAGGGAAGAGGGAGGGAGCCCCCAGCCTCCCCCAGCCCTGCAGTGCAGGAGCCAGCTCCGGAGGGTGGTGTGTGTCCTGGGAAGGGACCGGAGCCAGCAGAGGATGGCCTGACGCTTGAACTTTGTCAAACAGAAATACAGGCATGTTGACAACATCATGTTTGAGAACCACACAATTGCAGATCGCTTCCTAGACTTCTGGAGGAAGACAGGGAACCAACATCTGGGCTATCTGTACGGCCGGTACACGGAGCACAAAGACATCCCGCTGGGAATCCGGGCGGAGGTGGCAGCCATCTATGAACCCCCCCAGGTGAGACCCGGCCACTCAGAACTGGGGAACACACAGTCACTTTTAGTTTGGAGAACTTCACACAGTATTTCCAGCTGCAGGTCCACAAGGAAAACTGTCCTGAGAAGAGGTGAGACCCAGGGCCCTCAGTGCCGACTCAGAATCAGGGAACACACAAACACCTTTTTAGTTTGGTATTTCCAGCTGCAGCTCCTCAAGGAAAACTGTCCTGAGGAAAAGAGGACATGATTTATTTCCTTAACATCACCATCCATTGCAGCCACAGAAAGAATTTTTAACACCAGTGTTGCTTTTTGTTGTTCTTTACCCTCGGATGATTTAAATCCAGGGTGACTGTAATGGTGGATTTCACTTTTAATCTTCCCTTGATTCCTGGCTTTCCAGCAGATCCTGTGCTAGGAAAAAACAGTTACAGCCCTAGCTTCAGTTCCTTACCAGCTCTCTGGGAAAATTGAAGCAGCTTAATTAGATAGAATGAAGTCTAAATTATTTGAAGACGAAATGATGGAGAGGCTGAGGATGGGTTTGGCTGGAGCAGCCGGAATCCCCACTAGGTGGGGCACGGCACCACTCCTCAGCCGAGTGCTCCGCATGTATTTCCTTCCTCCTCATGGTTTCTGCTCGGCTGCCAAGTAAAATCCAACAGATTGCCTGTGGAAAAGGAACAAATGGATCCTTGGGAGTGTGGCTTGAGAGCAGGGTGCACAGGGAGGTCTCTGGGGTGACACCAGTCTGTGGTGATGCCCGAGGGGAAGCCCAGACCTCTGCTCACACCCTCTGTCTCACTGCCCAGAGTGGCTGTACTGGTTTTTGCCCAGTTCTGTGTCACTAACCAGTGTCTCTTTGGTACAGATCGGCACCCAGAACAGCCTGGAGATCCTGGAGGATCCCAAAGCCGAGGTTGTGGATGAGATCGCAGCAAAGCTCGGCCTGAGAAAGGTCAGGATGTGTCGGATCTCGTGTGTCTATGTGTGGCAGGGAGGTGGTCAGTAATTCTCTCCAGTTCCAGGGGGTTATCCAAGGCCCTCTAGGTTACCTAAATCTTGCTAAAGTGTCAGCAGCTGTTACAGTTTTAGGTCTGAAACCCAAATCCAGAGAGTTTTCCTGCACACAGGCCCCTTGCGGGGCTGTGTGGCTGCAGTAGCAGTGGCAAAGCAGCACAAACTCCATCCTCCTTTTTTTCCCCTGCAACAGGAGCCATTCCTGGGAGCATCTCCTGGCAAGTGCTAATTTGGCCCAGATGGAGCTGGAGTTGCCTCTGTGCTCAGTTTCCAGGGGCAGGGGCTGCCCCTGGATTGTGTTTCTCTCTGTGCTGCAGAGAGTCAGTGGTGTGTGGGGTTAGGGGTGCAGGTCCCCCTCAGTTCCAGCCTGCAGTGATCCCATCAGGATTCCCTGATTTCCTGACATCCCTCCAACCTGCGCTGATGTTTTCCGGTCTGGGAGCAGCGTTGGTATGGTGGGAATGCCAGGAATGGGATGTACACAAAACAAGATTTGACTTGCTGGAGAAAACCCGCCTGGGAGAAGGCTCAGTGCAGACTGTAAACATCTGGGGAGGGCTTTGTTCTCAGAGATAAGATCCCACCCCTTGCCAGAGGCTGGAGCAAAACTTCTCCTTGTGTAATTTATTTCCATGTCCTCCCATCAGATATTTTTAATCCATGGGATTTAACACATCACCAAGTGCTGGGTGCAGGGTTTGGTCTGCCTGGGCTCCAGGGGAAGCTGGGATCGGTTCTGCCTTGGAAGGGTTAATGCTGTGGGAGCTGGGATTGGCACTTGGGTGGAGAGGGATCATCCCAAGGTGTGTGTCCCATGTCACACCTCTGTGGAAGGATTGATGCCAAGGTGTTTGGACACGTCACACGTGTGTGAAAGGATTCACTGCGAGGTGTGTTGGCACCACAAAAAGCAGGAATGTGCATTCTGGGGTCGGTGCTGCCTCCAGTTTGGAATGAATCACGCTCCACTGTGAGCTTTCTCTGAACCAGTGCGTGCAAGGTTCAAACTGGGATTGTGTGAGAGGTTCAGACTGGGGCCACACAAGCTGCTCTGTCACCCACGGGTGCCAGATCCCACTCCAAACTCTCCGTAGGAAATGCTGGGGGTGGGAGCAGGTGGTGGCACAGAGGCCTCTTGCAGCCTCCACATCTTTCCATGAAAAAATATTCCGTAGTGAAACCTAATGCTGCAGGTGCCCTGGCTGGCCAGCTGGCATGCTGCTGCTCCTGGAAATGGGATTCCAGGGAGCCCAGCACAGCTGGGAGAGCCATTCCCTGCAGGCAGTGTGCACAGGGCTGAGAGGAGCCAAGAACATCGTGTCCTGTGAGCAGAAAATGGCTGAGCTCTTCTGGTTTCCTCTTTCCTTGTTTTGTTTTGGGTTTTTTTGTCCTTTTTTTCCTTAAAAGAACGTTCTCCATCCCCCTTTGTAGGTTGGCTGGATATTTACTGACCTGGTCTCGGAAGACACACGGAAAGGAACCGTTCGATACAGCAGGAACAAGGTGAGATCCAGGTGTGACCCAATGAATTCCAGCTCCTGTGCCAGGCAGAGAGCTGAGCCACGGCTGCAGGGGGCACTGGAATTCTTGGGAGATGGGGTTTTCCAGGCACTTCTGAAGGAAAAGGAGCTGGAACCCTTGGATATGTTAGGGATTGAACTGTTTGGGAAGCAGGCAGAGCTGCTGGAATCCTTCACACCCCTGCTTTGAGGAAATGGTGCTCATGGAATCATGGAATAATTTGAGTGGGAAGAGACCTTAAAGCCCATCCAATGCCACCATGGGCAGGGGTAACTTCTACTATCCCAGATTGCTCCAAGCCCTGTCGAGCTTGGCCTTGGACACTTCTGGGGGTCCAGGGGCAGCCACAGCTTCTCTGGGCACCCTGAGCCAGGCCCTCATCCCCCTCACAGGGAAGAATTTCTCCCCAGAATCCTATCTATCCCTGCCTTTTTTAGGGCTAAGAAAACTCCAGGGAGCGGAGGGGCATGTGAGGGAGAAACCCAGTGAGGCAGAGTGACTCAGGGTATTCCCATGGGCTGGGCTTTGTGACACATAGGTGGCTCAAACTTCAGACTTCGACCTCCTCAGCTTCCTGTCCTTGTCAACTCACTGATGGCCATATTTGGAAAGTGAAACTCGATTTTTCAAAAGAAAAAAAAAAAAGGTGTGTAGAGGTGGGTGGGACAGTCCTGAGCCAGCCCAGGGCTGGAGAGCTGACAGGTCACATTCTTGTCCCGGGCTCTGCAGCAGCTTTCCACGAAAGCCTGTTTTCCTGGGGTGTTGGTCGTTTTCCTTGGCTGCAGCCCAGGGAAATAGGTCTGGGCTACGTCACCTTGTCCTTTGGCTGATTGAAGTCCGTGCTCTCCCCTCAGGACACGTATTTCCTGAGTGCAGAGGAGTGCATCACAGCTGGCAACTTCCAGAACCAGCAGCCCAACATCTGTCGCCTCTCTCCCGATGGGCACTTTGGATCCAAGTTTGTCACAGTTGTGGCTACAGGTACAAACTGGCCTCAGCCCTCTGGGCTTCACCTGAATTACCTCCTTAGTAGAATATGCCAAAAATCACACGTCCTGCTCCCCATCTGTCCTATTTAACAAGAGGTTTGCTCTATCAACTAAAACACTTCCTCATTCTTTGTTTTATCCTCTCTACAATTAGTCACTCCTTATTTATTTGCCTGTTTTTTTACTCTACAGCTGTTTAAAGAGACTTATTTGAGGTTCAGCCCCACCTCTCTGCCCAGAAATCACTCTCTGCCTGCAGCCAGGGCAACAATCGTTGCTCACTTTTTGTTTCAAATCCTTGAGCTCCAAATTCTGTTGCCTGGAAGCAGCAGTGCAGAGCCACAACACTCCAGAGTTATGGATTAGTTCCTCCTTCAGGAAGGATCTTTACTTCCCTCATGTCGCTGTCAGGGAAACCTGACAGGGAAGAAAAAATCTGTCAGGGAAAAAAAAAAATGTTTGGAAACATTTTTTTGGCTGAGTAGAACAGAAGCTCCTGCAAAGTGCTTATGGTTAAACCCTCTGGTTTTAGCTGTTTTCAGGGAGTCTCCAGAGGCACCGTAGATAGGCTGGGGAGGGGGACACTGGCGTGTGCTGGGAGGGCTGGAGTGTTCCCAGTTCACTCTGTTCTTCTCCATGGGATGACACATGTCTTCATTTAAACTTTCCCTGGAGTGGAATCGCTGGTTCTGGCTCTGTTTAACACAATGAAAAAACCCTCATGACTTCCAAATAACATCCAGAGTGAAAAGTGAAAGTGGGTTGGGACATTGCCTGCCCCGAGCCTGGCTTTGTAAGGGTTCCCAGGGCCTTTTTTTCAGTGAAAAAGCTTTTTTTAGTTAACAGGCCCATGCCTGTACATTCCAGACTGTTAAACACATCCATCTCTCATTAAATATAGATCTGTATCTCTCTTTTTATACATATATATATTTATTTAATTTTTTTAAAAACAAGGTGTTTTACTGAGCAAACACACTGCATTCAGGCCTTCCCCCGTCCTGGTCTATGTTTAATTTCTAAGAGTGTTTGTTCTGGAGCAGTGAGTGATTGAGGTTACAGATCAAAGGGTAGAAAAGGAATATTTCCTCTTTGCTGTTCCAGCTAATTTCATTCTCCTCTGTTCAATCAGCCCAGCAGGTTCTATTTAAACACTTGAGTCCCTCTTTTTGTGCTGCAGAAATGTATTTGGATAGTTTGCCTCAACTTTGCCTTTAAATCCTCCACAAGGATTAATTCCTATTCCCTCCTGAATTCCATAGCTTTGGAAATAGTAACGTTTTCCTACCATCTGCCTCCCTCCTCTCTTTCCAGTTGTATTCCAGTGACACATGACCTGATGTTGCTTACACTATCCAAATGAAAGCGCCAAGCATGTGATCCTTCCGTGAGCCAGGCTCTTAATTCCCACTTTCCATGTCAGATTTCCACCAAACCATCCAGTACAGGCTGAGAAAACACTGTTCAGGCTTGGCGTGACCAGGTGGTCTGCAGCTCAGGGATCCTTGGGAGTGAAAAGGGCCACAGAAGCCGCATGCCTCAGTTTTGTTTGGAAAAGGGGGAGATACCTGCAGGGTAGTGGAGGGTGGTGCTGTCAGAGCCCCCAAAAGGGCAGCTCCTCCTCTTTGGAGCTATTGGCAGAGCATTCCTGCTGTTCCCCGGGCTCTGTGGTCTTAGGAAATTGTGGAAATGTGTGTGGCTATAAAAATGTGGAGTTTAGAGGGAATTCTTGCCTAAAATTCTTGCCACGCAGCAGCGCCAGCAGCTTCATCTCGGTGTTCATCACTGATTGCCTTATGTTTAATCATGGAGTCTCAGAATTGTTAGGGTTGGAAAAGAGCTCCAAAATCATCGAGTCCAACCGTAGTGCTGCTCTTCCAGTCGTTTCTGTTGGAGTTACAGCAGGGTGCAGGATTTTCAGGAAGAACTTCTTCATGGGAAGGGTCGTGAGATGGATTCCCCACCCCTGGAGGTGTCCAAGGAATGTTGGCTGGGGTGACAGCATGAGGATTGGTCACGGATCCATCTCGGAGCCGTTCTCCAACCTCAGTGATCCTGGGAGCTTTAACCATCCTCTCCTCCTCCAGGTGGTCCCGACAACCAGGTGCACTTTGAGGGGTACCAGGTGTCGAACCAGTGCATGGCCCTGGTGCGGGACGAGTGCCTGCTGCCCTGCCGGGACGCGCCGGAGCTGGGCTACGCCAAGGAGTCCAGCAGCGAGCAGTACGTGCCTGATGTCTTCTACAAGGTGAGGGCTCAGGGCCTGGGCAGCTCCCAGATGTGCCCCCGGATCCGAGGAGAAAATGTGCATCCAGAGCGGGTCCAGAATACTCGGTGTCATAGAGTCGTGGGGTGGTTTGGGTTGGGAGCAGCCTTCAAGCTCATCCCATTCCCCCCCTGCCATGGGCAGGGACATCTTCCACTATCCCAGGGTGCTCCAAGCTCCATCCAGCCTGACCTCGAACACTTCAGGGATGGGGCAGCCACATCTTCTCTGAGTTAACTCTGCCAGGGCCTCATCCCCTTCACAGAGGAGAATTTCATCCCAATATCCCATCTAACCCTGCCCTCTGGCAGGGGCAAGCCATTCCCCCTTGTTCTGTCACTCCATCCCTTGTCCAAAGTCCCTCTCCAGATTTCTTGGAGCCCCTTTAGGCACTGGGAAGGACTCTCAGGTCTCCCTGAAGACTTCCCCAGGTAAATATCTCCAGATGAATACCCCCTCCTCTGGACTCTCTCCAGCTGCTCCACGTTGTTCCAGTGCTGAGGATCCCAGAGCTGGAGGCAGCTCTGCAGGAGGGGTCTTGGAAGGACATGAGGTGTCACTGCTGTCCCTGCCTGCTGCACTTTGGGGTTGGTGGTGATGGATGGGATCTCGTTATTCTCCTGCCAGTTGTTCCTGGAGCCCTTCAGCCCCCCCTGTGCCTGCGTGGCCGAGTTGGGAACTCTGGATCAGGCTCTCTGTAGATGCTGATAGCTCTGCCTCTCCAGCTCAGAGCTCCTGGTGCCCCATGAGCAGGGACAGGAGTTAATTAATGGCACTGCTCCCTGGCTAATTAGCCATCCATCACCCCCTTAGTTATCTCCTTCCTGTCCTGTCTGCTCTGCTGTCTGTAGTAAAGCTGTTCGTTAAGGAGCACGGGATAAGGAAAGCTGACTTTGTTTGGGAGGAGTGGAATGAGGGGACCGTGCTCCAACAACAGGAATAGGGCTGGTCAGGGTGTTCCTGCATGCCCTGAATGGGGACTGGGAAGTGCTGGTTTCCCTGTGAGCCTCACTGGTTTCCACCCCTTAGTGCCAGACTGCTGGCTTGCCTTGACCCCGCCTGGAAACGAGGAACACCTCTGGGCTGAATCCAGTGCTGGAGAGGGAGAGCAGATGGAATCCTGCTCTCTCTGCAGCAGGCAGCCTCCTCCTAGGAGCTGATAAGCCGGGGCAAATCACAATCCAGCGGAGCCGGGTGCGCAAAGGTTGGCCCTGAGCGTGAGGAGGATGAGATCATCCGGAGCAGCCCGGGCCGTGCCACACTCGGGCAGCCTCGCAGGAGGTCCCGCAGCTCTGTGGCCCACATGTGGCCCACCCGGGGTGCTGGGAGCAGCAGGAAGCTGGTGGGTGTTCCCAGAAGGGCTTCACTCCCATCTCTAATTTGAAGCAGGGAGATAAACAAAATGGGAACGGATGGCTCCAGCCTTCCGTGGAAATTTCCATCATCCACTGATTCACTGGGTCGGGCTGCAGCTGATTTCATGTTCTAGAGCTTCTCTCCCCTAATTGCCCTTTTCACAGAGCACTTGAGGATGGCCTTGCCGAGTGGGATTCTCCCTCAGCCTTCCACAGATTTGGCTCTAGGATCCCTCAATTATTTTTCAGTGTTCTTAGATCTGTGGAAAGCTTAGTCACTCCTGGCTTGGAAAACCTTTGGGGTCCCATTAAATGTGCAAGGCTTGAGATCAGAGACACTACCTCATCCTGGGGTGGTGACAACAGCTGTGTCCGAGCCACAGTGAGCTCCAGGAGTAGCAGGAATCTGGTGGCACGGGATGGAATCTTTGGAGTCCAGTACTTTGCTCTCCCTTTGTCCCCAGTCTGTGATGTGGGGTTCCCCTCTGTGCTGACCCCTCCAGCCAGTGTTGGGGAGAAAGCTGCACTTTGGAGCAGTTGCTGTTATCTCTGGGACCGTGCAGAGAAAAGTCCATGTGCGTTCCCATACAATATGCAAGTATTCATCTGAAAAGCCCTTTAGGATGAAAGGAGCTCTACAAATTAATTCTAATTGGATGAGGACCAGGAGGCCGATGTTTGTGGAGTGGGGATGTATTTATAGAACAGCCAGATGTGAGGCAGGATCCGTGGAACTTGGATCTGGCCGAGGGCAGCGCAGTGGATTCACCTCCGGCTTGCGAATGGGAAAAGGGGCTGCTTTTCTTCCATGGAAATGGGAAAGCTGAGGGCACTGGCATTGTCCTGTGGTTTTCCTGAGCCTGCAGCTGGGTGGTTTCTGTATTTCTTTACCATTCCCTTTATGTTGGCCCCTCGCCTGCTGCTCCGAGGAGCCACCCCCGTGGAGTTGGAGCGGCCACTTCCCCCAGTTTCTGAGGTGGATGAGGGTGAGCCCGCCTGAATATTCCACACGATTTTCCATCCTGTCTTCTGTCCTTGAGCAGCCTCCTCTGTCCATCTGGTTTTAGAAAACAGCTGGATGATTTGGATTTCACTGAGAACGTACCTCGACTTGATATTCAACACGGAGGGAGTGCCCAGGGTGCAGCTGGGGGATCCCTCCCTGAGGCGGCTGCACCCCGTCCGTGTTGTCACCTCCTCCCAGTCCACTGGCCCAGGAGCTCTGCGGTGCTGAACTGCTCCACCATTTACTTCATCAACAGTGGGAAGAGATTCCTGATGTTTTACAGATGCTTTAAAACTCCTGGATAATTGGATTTGGGGGCTGGCTGGCTTTGTCTCTTATCACAGGTATTTGTGACAGCTCAGCGCAAACACTATGTCATCGTCATCCTCCTCTCCTCGAAATGAGTTGCATTTTCCAGCTGCCTTAACATCCCCCTAGAGTTTCTTTAGGATGGTTTAATGTGCCTCCAGAGTTCCTTTGGGATGGTTTACCATTCCCCCAGAGTTTCTTTGGGATGGTGTAAGACAAAAGCCCTTTACAAGCGTTATGCAAGAGCCCTTTGCCCTCGAGTCCTACACGTGCTCTGAGCTCTCCTGCAGCTGAGCCATGTCTGAGCCCTGGCCTGGCACAAGTGACACGTGTCCCATCCCTCCCTGGGACAGCCCCGGGCCAGGGCCCTGCTTTTATTAGAGCCCAGCAGGACCTCTGAGGGAGGCTGTCCTAGCATGGCATTGGAAATCCTCTTCCCAGGGAGAGCCAGGCTGCAGGGAATGTTCGCTGACGGGGAAGGACTTCCCTGGCTGCCCTCCCACCAACTCATGAGCCGCCTTAGCCTTAAATGTCCCAGCTGCTCCGGGGAGGAGGATGCTGGATTAGCTCAGCAGGAGTCTCCTGGGAAGGATCTCAACTCTCCCTGACCTGTCACTTGCTCCTGGAGAAGTCGCTTCGTTTCTGCGCCTCCACCGCGCTCCCCATGCGAGGGGCAGGACTGCCCGGGAAAGTGCCTGGAAGTCAGCAGAGGGAAGAGCAAAGCTGGGATTTATTCACACATGGGAAGGACAGATGGCTGCCGAGCTCCGGCGTGCCTTCAGCAGAGGGAGCAGGTCGGGAATGACGGCGTGGGCTGCGGGATGCTCGCAGCATGGGATGGTGACAGCGTGGGATGCTCACGGCTGTCCTGGGACACAGATCCTGAGCCTCCCTCCTGGCTGGCAGCTCCTTGGGCTCCTCACTTGGCTGCTCCCCTCACCCTCCGTGGATAACCCTGAGGCCACCCAGAAGTCTTTCCATCCTGCCGAGGTGTCTGTGTTCGCACCCTTTTCCCTCTTCACCCTTACCCTTGTGCAGCTCCTGCCTCCGAACAGTGGGTTTGGAAAAGGCTCTAATCCCAGCCTTGATGCAATCCCCACTGGGATGATGCATTGTCCAGACCCTCCAGGCCTTGCTGCTGGATTTTTGTCCCAAATTTGGCTTGGCTTCGCTCCATTAACCCCTCCCTGGCCTCCCTTTGGAGCTGGTGCCGCTGGGCTCTGGGGGTCTCAGGCTGCAGCAATAACAGGGTGCTGGGAGTGTCCTGGTGATGCCAACCTCAGGATAAGGATCTTTCTCCCCACAATCCCATCTTGATGTTCATCAAGGCCTTTAAAACATAATTGAATACTCATGTGGTGGGAGAGGAATGTTGGGGTTTGAGGGGACTGTCCTGTCAGGATCAGGACATGTCCTCAGCTTGGGGGGAGCGAGGTTCCACTCTATGGATGTCCTGGAGGCCTCAGCAGCATGCCATGAAAAAGCAGGCATTTAACATGGAAATCCCCAGAGGGGGAGATTAAAGCCAACAGGTGCTGGAAAAATGTTTCTGCATATTAGAACTTAATGAGATTGGAAAATGAATTCCAGATGGGCTAATTATGCATGAGTTGTTGCAGGTCCCTTCATGCAGCGGCAGGATTGTGTTTGGGAAGCTGATTGGATCTGATTCCTGCCTCTTGTGGTATCACTGAGATCTAGAAGCAGGTTGGCTCTGGGGTCCTGTGATCTCCCGAAAAAAAGGCTCCACAGCTCCTCCTGCTCCTGTCGGAGCCAGAGAGATCTGAGGCCACAACCTGTCATGTGCGAGGACCAAAGATCCTTATCGAGATTGCCTTTCAAAGGAGCTTCAAAGACTGGAAGGGAGATTTTATTTTTTTTTTTTTTACAGAGGGAACAGTTGCTGGGGACAGCGGGTGCTCGGGGAGGGGGTCGGGAAGTGAGGCTGTGCCTGGAGGGGAGCGGCGTGCCGGAGCCTGCTGGGGCGAGGTCTGACTGGGAGAGGGGTGGTGCTGGCTGCTGCTCCTCATAGCTGTGCTGTGTAAACACCGGGGAGAGCGGGGGAGTGGTGCTGGAGTGCTGTTCTCCGGGAGAAAACAGGGCTGGGAGAAAGGGGAGGGAAGTCCTGCAGTCAGTCCTGGTGCTCCCTGGCTCAGCACATGGGGTGCTGCTCCTGTCCCACACAGGAAGAGCAGGACTCGCAGCCTTTGGGGGTGGCAGCTCCGGATCCGCCACCGAGAGCCCATGGAACGTCTAGTACAACGTCCCTGGCTGGGAATTATGGGCGTAGGATTTATATGGGGCTTCCATGAATGATTTATGCCACGTTAAGTGATGATTTAGGGAGAAAACACAACCCCCTCGTACGGAATCTTTAATGAAAAGTGTCAGTTCTCCGGGATTTATCTCCGAAGCGGCGTTTGAACCCGGCGTGTTTGACATCAATCATGTCTAATTGTCAGGTTATGATTAATGAACATATGCCGGCCGTTTGTCTGCCTAATTAAACTTTATGTTCCCTTCGTCTGGCAAAGCAAAACAAGTTTACGCCGTGGGATGTGCTGGTTCCAGGGGTCTGGGTATGAGAAAGTGCCCGGATTCCCAGTTCCCAGATGAAGAGTTGGTTGAGGCACTCTTGAACTTGCAGAAAGGCAGGTTTGCCTTGGCTGAGGAGGCAGAGGTGACTTGTCCCTCTCTTTAAGATGGAACTGCTGCCTAAATGGCATTTAAAATCATGGAATCGTAGGATATCTGGAGTTGGAAGGGACCCACCTACTCCATGACCTACAAGGATCATGGAGTAGAATCCCACCTTTACAGTCCTTGGGTAATTCCAAGCCTCTCTGTAGTGGGAGACAAGCCCAAGGTGGTTTGTGACCCCACACTCTCTTGGCTCACAAGGAAACAGAGATCCTGATTCCAGAGATGCTGGAATTACAGAGATCTCCAGCCCCAGGGAGCGGCAGGGAATTGGGCAGCCCTGCACCAGCCATCCAGGTTCTTTTCCACACGCTCAGTGATCTGCCAGAGCATCTCCAGGGCAGGATCCCTTGGGCTTCACACCGCTTCCATGCTCAGGAATAATCCAACTCTTTCTTTCTTTCAGGACATAGACAAGTTTGGGAACGAGATCACCCAGCTGGCTCGCCCGCTCCCGGTCGAGTACCTCATCATAGACGTGAGTATTGCTTCCCGCAGGAGATGGTCAGAGTGGAGCAAACTCCTAACCCACCTCTGAAATTCCCAGGGGAAGGGATTCCTGAGCCAGGCTATCCTCCTCTGCCAGCTGCTGCCAGGCATTCCTAGCAGGGAGGTGGCTGCCCTGCTCCGTGGGGTCAGTGTGGTGCCAGGGAACGCATTTATTTTCCGGGAAAGCACTGCCTGGTGCCTTATCAGGGCTCTGAGCTGGCCCAGAGCCACATGGCCGGGAAGCAGCAGCCCCACGGACCCGTGTCCCAGGCACTGCCTAATGAGGAAACGCCAGAGCAGCAATTAGGGATCCATCTCCTTCAAGTGACTCAGCAGGTTGTCCAGAAATGCCTTTTCTTGGAGGAGGGAATTCGCTCTCTGGCACGGCTTGGCCAGAGCAGAGCTGCTGCCAGGCACGGCGCAGCTCAGCCCCGGGGGGCTGGGAAACAAAGTTAGTGTGGAAGGCAGGAAAGCAAATAATTGGGATGCCAGATGATATTGCTGGAGTTGGAGGTGGTGCCAACAACCATTAGATCCACCTGGAGCAGCCTCTCTGGTCCAGCTGCCCCTGGCACAGGCAGTGCCAGAGGGCAGGAATTCCTGCAGGAGTGAAGGCACCTGTTCCTGGGATACCTGGGGTGTCACTGGGATGAAAACAGAGGGGTGGAACATGCACTGGGATCCCCCCAGGAGCTCCCTCCAGCAGCAGCTGCCTGGCACAGGGCACGGCTGTGCCAGGATCGCTGTATCCTAGTGAACTGTGCAGGGAGGAATGCTCTCTCCATGGCACCTGTCAAAACCAAACCCATCATGTCCCTCCAGCTTCTTTAGAAAGGGAGCCAAGGGGTGTGGTGTTGGAATATCACTTTAAATTAAATTAAAAGCCATCAGATCCCTGCAGGATCCCCCACCGTTTGGCTGGGCTTGGATCATAGCCGTGGCTGTTCTCAGCTACCTGGACTTGCTTCCCAGATCCCACTGGTCTCTGATCATCCTTCCTTGGATTTTTTTTCTTTGTTTTTTTTTTTCAGATTACTACAACTTTCCCCAAGGATCCAGTCTACACTTTTTCTATTTCTCAAAATCCATTCCCCATCGAGAACCGCGATGTGCTGGGAGAAACTCAGGTGAGGGGTGGTTCCTGCCAGAGCTGGGCTCCATAGGGACGGGCTCTGCCTCCCTCGTGCTCGCTGACATCTGCAGAGGGACAGCTGTGCCCTCAGGTCAGCCCTTCCCGGCTCAGCTTGCCAAGGTGCTTCCTGCACGGAGCAGTGTCTGCATGCCAATGCCGGCTGCCGGCGGATCCACGGCGGGATCAGAGCTCCCTGTGCCTGCCAGGCAGCTCCAGAGGGGCCAGGGGCTCCAGCCCCATGGTGACAGCACAAACCTGCTGAGACTGGGGTCTGTTCTGCTCCCAGAGTGCTGCCTTCTCTTCCTGGATGGAATCTTTAAGCACAGAAAGCTGTTCCTGCAAGAGGATGGGGAGAAAGGGGCTGCTCTGTCCTCTTCTTCCTCTTTTCTGTAGGAACAAGGCTGGAGTTGCCCAGCTCCCCCTCAGCACCTCTTGGATCTGAGATCAGCTCTGTGGGTGCTGGGGTTGGTCAAGAGGAGCTCCTGTGGATCCAGAGATCATTTTTCCTGGAAGTTGTTAGCTGGGATTCAGTTAGCCAGGCGGGGATCTGATTTTGGGAATGTCCCTGCACATTGCAGACAATAGCCAGAGGGACAGGAATATCTGTTTGTGGATCCAAACAGGAATTGACTTCTCTACATTACTGTCCCCTCTCCGCAGGACTTCCACAG
This sequence comes from Donacobius atricapilla, assembly GCA_013397315.1. NCBI lineage: Eukaryota > Metazoa > Chordata > Aves > Passeriformes > Mimidae > Donacobius > Donacobius atricapilla. The sequence goes on from WBMY01016113.1 coordinate 83,623, forward strand.
TTTGGCCACGTACCTGTCCCAAAATACTTCCTCCATTTTCCTAGACATCATTTCTGATTTCCATCTGCTCCTCTTCCTGGTCACAAACGAGGTCATGCCTCTGCGGGTACGTAACAGGGCTGGGAGGGTCCTGTCCCCACACCATCCCCCCTATCCCGGGGCCCTCAGCCCCTCCAGGGGTCCCCCAAGTGGGTGGAGGTGACCATTCCTGTCATCCCATGACCCTGGGCCAGGCCTTGTGCTGGCTCCTCCTGACCAAGCTGTTGAGAGAAGGTTTAAAGCATTTTAAAACCTTTTTTAAACTCTAAACACAAAACCCTTGAGCTGCTGGGAGCACTGAGGGGGGTGGCTGTCCACATGATCCCAGAGCCAACTTGGCTGCCGCTCCCAGAGTTGGAAATGTTTTAAAAATTATCTCAGAATCAGGAATTTGGTGGGAAAAATAAGGAGATCAGAGCCCCCAGAAGTCAAGGCCAGCTCTGCTGCCCTTGGCCGGGCACCGGGGGCCTGGCGGCTGCGCCAGCACCGCCGGAGCTTCCCGGTGAGATCCAGCTGGGCCGTGCTGGCCAGGGGCTGCGCATGTGCGAGGCAGCCGGGATGACCGTGGGCAGCTGGAGATCAGGATGGGAACAGGGATGGGGCTGGAGTGCTCCAGCAGGGACGGATTGCACCTTTGGGAAGTGGGACTGGCCCGCAGTGCCGGGACACTGTTCCACAGGGGTAGGGAACACCTCCTAGAAGCAGAGCAATGGAGCTTTTGGGGTGCTGGGATCTGTCTGAATGCTGGGGAGCAGAGGGATAAATTGGGGCACCCTAAGGATGTTGGGAAAGGGGGAACAGCTCAGATTCAGGGTCCTGCCTTGCACTGGAGGGGTCCCCGGTGCTCATTTCCCACCTGTGGTTTCCAGGACAGCATCAGCTTGTTGTTGGAAGCCGTGAGGACCAAAAATGAGGAGCTTGCACAGACCTGGAAAAAATCGGAGCAGTGGGCGACCATCGAGCAGCTCTGCAGTAAGAGGAGGGTCCCTGGGGCAGGGTGTCCCTCAGGGAGGGGGGGTCCCTCGTCCCTTGGCAGAGCTGGCTGAGGGTTGTGTGGAGCTGCTCCCAAGCTGCCACAGAGGCTACTGGAGATTCCTGGGGACGAAGCTGTTCCTTGGTCATGGGATCCCAGAATAGTTTGGCTTGGAAGGGACCTTAAAGCTCAAGCCACCCCGCTGCCATCTTCCACCAGACCAGGCTGCTCCAGGGCCCATCCAGCCTGGCCTGGAGCACTTCCAGGGATGGAGCGGGGCTGCGGGGTGGGCTGTGCAGCGGGATGCCAGCACTGCCCCGGGCTCTCTCCCGCAGGCACGGTGGGTGTCCCGCTCCCGGGACTGCAGGAATACGGCGCCATGGGGGGCTCGTCGCACGCCGTGGCCGCGGCCATGTGGCCCTGCCAGCACTGCACCTTCATGAACCAGCCGGGCACGGACCACTGCGAGATGTGCAGCCTGCCCCGTTCCTAGCCCCGCTCCTGCCCGGAGACACCCGGAGCGGCCGGCACGGCGCCTCTCCCTTCCCTCTCCTCCCTTCAGCTTCCAGCCCGGGCTGCGGAGCCAGGCACGGCTGGCTCCAGCCCCCTGGTTACTCCTCACTCCCTTTTGGGGGCTCCCAACCCGGACAACCAACGCTTTCCTCAGCCCGTGCCTGGGCTGGCCCCCCACCACCCTCAGCTCCTGCCAGCCTGCCCTGCGGGAGCTGGAGGGCTTAGGGAGCTGCCCGTGCCCACTTCCTACCCAAGGGGAGAGGGGAGGCTTTGGCATCGCCCTGCCCACAGCTTTGCTCTCATTCCCTGCCCACCTGAGTGCCTGGATCCTCACGGCTCCGGCACTGACCGGCCCCGGCAGCGCAGGCAGGTGGCTGTGACGTTCCCCGAGCAGGACAGGCACCCCTGGACACCGAGCATGGCACTGCTTGGTGAGCTTTGGCACCCCGTGGGGGCTGCGGGAGGGGGGCATCCCCTCTGGGGGCCGTGTCCCCACACTGTGCACGGCTGGGCTCCCAGGGAAGGGTTGCGGGGCAGCCACGTAACTCGGGCACCCACCTCGCCTCCATCGTGTCCTGGGAGCCACTCCTCCAGTTGGTGCCTTCCCGGGTCCCTCCAGAGCGTGTCCTGGCCAGAGCTGGGGCTCGGGGGTCTTTCCCCCCAGCCTCCCCTCTGCCCCCAGCTGGGCCTGCCCTGGGTGCCACTGGGCAGGGGAGAGGGGCAGGTGGATGCTGGAGGGGCTTGGCCCTCCTCTCACAGGGCCTGACCCCCAGGCCCCTCCTGGAGCTCCCCAGCCCTGGCTCCGCGGGCTCTGGTTCAATCCCGGGGACACCGGCTCCAGCGCTGCCCCGTGTCCCCTCACGGGAGGGGTCCGGAGGGCCTGTCCTGCTCCAGGACAGCACTGCTCAGACCCCAGTGGGGCAGGGACTCCCAGCCCCGTGCCCCTCGCTGGGGCTTTCCAAAGGCTTCATCCCAAGGCCCAGCTCCGGGCTGCGGTTGCTTTTCCCCCTGGGTGTGCTGGGGTTTGGGGGCGCAGCGCTGGGAGCGCCCGGGCTGGGCTGGGCGGGCCCAGGCGCGGGGGCTGCAAGTAACGTGGAATAAAAGCACCTCAAACCAGAGCCTCCTGCACTCTGTCACCTGTCCCGGGGTGCTCCACATTCCCAACGGAAACGGGGGAATGCTGCACCCCAGTGTGTGCCTCCTGCACTCCCTCACCTGGGCCAGGACGGGGCTGGGATGCTCCGTGTTCCCAGTGGAATCTGGGGGACGCTGTGTCCCACCGCTGTCCCCTGCACTCTGTCACCTCGGGTGGGGCTAGGATTCCCCATGGGAATGTGGGGACACTGTTCCCCAGCACGGTGCCACCATCTATGCCAGGACAGGACCAGGATGCTCGGTGTTCCCAACTGGAACAGGGGGGACACAGCACCGTGCCTCCTGTCCTTTGTCACGCAGCCGGCCAGGGCTGGGATGCTCGGCATTCCCCGCGGGAACGCCGCTCCCCGGGGCCGTGCCCCCTGCCCTCCATCACGGTGACGGGCCGGGACGCTCCTCAGCCCCGCCGGGACTGTGTGTCCGGCCTCGTGTCCGCGGTCTGTTTGCAATCAGCCCCGGAGCCGCGTGCGGCCGGGCCCGCTGCCAGCCCCAGCCGGGAAAAGGGGGAGCGGGAGCGGCGGCAGGCAGAGCCGGGGAGCGCAGCCCGGCGAGCGGCGGCGGCGGTGGCAGCGGGGAGGTGGCACCTGCCCGGCCGGGCCCCGGGGGACAGCGCAGCCCTGGGGGCACGGGGACACGGCCCCGCCATGGCCCGGCTGCTCCCCGTCCTGCTCCTGGC
>WBMY01016115.1:8934-34146 GCA_013397315.1 Donacobius atricapilla
CCATCAGCAGCAATGCTCAGACACCTCCTGGGAAGCAGGGCTTCAATACATGTAATGGTTTCTCAAGAAGACAAACACTGAAAACTCATGAATAGCCCCCCTTCCTCCTCTCTCCCTTAGCTTATATATCTGAGCTGACATCATATGCTGTGGAATATCCCTTTGGCTAATTTGGGTCAGCTGGCCTGGTTGTGTCCCCTCCCAGGATCTTGCCCAGTCCCATCCCCTTTGACGGGGGAAGGAACGTAAGAGGGACAGCACTGCTCATCAGGAGCCAAAATACTGGTGTGTTATCAACACCTACCCAGCTACCAGCGCAAAGCACAGCATTGTGAGGGCTGTGAACTTTGCCTCAGTCAGACCTAATACAGCATGACCTTTCTAATCCTTGTCTAAAGAAACAGCCTGTTTAAACCCTGAGATGGAACTGACCTTGGCTGCAGCATTGCAATTACACTGTGTCTATGCAAAATTCAGGTCACTGGCCATTTTCTTACCGCTGTAGAGCAGAATTAACACTACAGTGTCAGCTTGATGTTAATGACTCAAATTGCCTGTTATGAAATGNGCAATGCTCAGACACCTCCTGGGAAGCAGGGCTTCAATACATGTAATGGTTTCTCAAGAAGGCAAACACTGAAAACTCATGAATAGCCCCCCTTCCTCCTCTCTCCCTTAGCTTATATATCTGAGCTGACATCATATGCTGTGGAATATCCCTTTGGCTAATTTGGGTCAGCTGGCCTGGTTGTGTCCCCTCCCAGGATCTTGCCCAGTCCCATCCCCTTTGACGGGGGAAGGAACGTAAGAGGGACAGCACTGCTCATCAGGAGCCAAAATACTGGTGTGTTATCAACACCTACCCAGCTACCAGCGCAAAGCACAGCATTGTGAGGGCTGTGAACTTTGCCTCAGTCAGACCTAATACAGCATGACCTTTCTAATCCTTGTCTAAAGAAACAGCCTGTTTAAACCCTGAGATGGAACTGACCTTGGCTGCAGCATTGCAATTACACTGTGTCTATGCAAAATTCAGGTCACTGGCCATTTTCTTACCGCTGTAGAGCAGAATTAACACTACAGTGTCAGCTTGATGTTAATGACTCAAATTGCCTGTTATGAAATGAAAGATATTTTGCATGACCTTGTTGGTCAGTGTGAATAGCAAAAAAAGAAGGCAAATCTGTGATATATGTTGCCTCATTTGTTTCTACAGGTTCCCTTGGGCTAAATTACTGCAGTGATGCAGTCAGCTTTCTTCACCATCATTAGCAGTGCTGAAAACCCTCTCATTATGACTATCTTTATGGGCCAAAGGTGGTGTTGAGCAAGTGTTGATTTAATGTTCTGTGTGGCTGACAATTGCAATATGCTGGTGCTGCAGAAAGTGTTCAGCTTGTTCCAGTTTCTTTCACAAAGACTGATGTCAAACATTGAAATGGGAACCTGTATAGCCAAACCAACCATGTTGAAATACCCTTTTCTAGTCACTATTGATGACTTAAGTTTTAGCTTTTATATTTTTCAGATGCTGTACTGCATTAGTGTGTAACTCTGAACTTCATGTACAGTGTTAGTAAATTCTCTTCGCCGTTTGTCCTGCCAAGTTTGTGGTGCCATGATGGCAGTGTGGAGCAGCCTAGAGTGGTGAGAGAGACCATAGCCAGGGCAGCCTAGAGTGGTGCAAATAGGACTGAGTAGTGCATGCAGGACTGGCTGGCTGGAGAGAAAGGGGCCCATGGAGGACAGCGGCAGCAGGTCATTGCTGCATTACCATCTGGGCAAGGAAAGATGAGTGTTACAGCTGTGCTGGTTATGTACTGTGAATGTATAAAGAATCTGGGAGCAGGGCTGTCCATGCCTAAACACTGGGAATAGGTGGATTTAGTAGAGGAGATATGGGTGGGAAAGCAAGCCTCAAAAGGCTGGCAGTTGGCAATAATGATGGACCAGAGGCCTGAGTGTGCTGTGTTAGTCATGAGACCTCCTTCCTGTGGCGTTAAATCCCAGAGGGCACTGTAGGCTTGAATCTTCACCACCTTCCTCAATCAGGAGACTTCTCCCTGTGGTTCACAAGCACAGAACAAAAGCCTTCATGGTATATTCCCCTTTCCTTCACTGTCTTCTCTTGTCTCTTGTGTGAGTTCTTACAGTTGCAGGCAGTGAAAAGGGAAGTCCAGGCCATTCCAAAATGTGTGACGAGAAGCAGACCTGGCTGTCTGTGATGTTGCTATCCAAGAAAATTAATAACTTGAAGGTTAGGTAGGGGATACAGAGATGAACAGATTTTTTTTTTTTTTTAAGTACGTGAATAAACCCCTGAGTCTACAAATAGATGAAGAAAAGGGCAAGAAAAGTGAGTGACTTGGAATAATCCATAGAAAAGGAGGTATGGGACTATACGAAGTGTTGTAATTTCTAGTTCCTAACCTGATGTTTGGTTGTCTGGACTACACTTCCCTCTAGTGCCCTATCTTGAATTCCATTAATTTAATTACTTCAATGACAATAGGAGCAAGGCCATAGATTACGGTTTCCAGGGACAGATGAGGGAGTCAAAGGCTCACTGCTGGTTTCCAGAGTGATTTGGTTGGTTTTGAAACCAATTAGAAAGGTCAAGATTTCAGTTACTTGTAAATGGTGGCTATGGGGATTTGAAGTTCCTATATTTGCCTCCTGCTTCCAGAGTAGGAGGTAAGAAGAATTATGTGGCTCCTGGTCAAGCTGTCAGTTGATTGTTATGCTTGTTGGCACTTGTATATAACCACTTAGTTCCTTTATAAATATGTACATATGACTCCTGCAATTCATAAGACAACTAAAAATAAATGTAAAACTACAAATCATGTGATGGCTAGACTTACAAAAAAATCACAGTATGACCTACTGGATCCATGTCTTGAGCACCTTAAAAAGTGTCACAGCAGGTAAAGCTGAAAATCAGAAACTCAAGAAGGACTCACTGAGGAGCCACTGACACATTGGGCAGGGAAAAGGACAGCCTCTGACTGCATGAATATTCACAAGGAACGTGAATAAGTAGGTTTTCCCTCTTCAACAGTCTAATTCTATGGATTTCCACCTATGTCTGCTGTGGAGGAAATAGCAGCATGAGTAGATCATGCAGGCATAATATAGATTCTCCTTTATTTCCCTGGGTGTGGAAGTCTTTACAGTGCAGCTCACAGGTAGCCAAGGTGGGAGCTGGGTCAGCCTGGGGATGTCACCATTCTGAAGGAGCTTGATGGGATGAGTGAGAAGGAGACTGCTTGAACCCTAAAATATAGTGTATAATTTTTTCCCCCATCTTCATACAGGTGTTCAAGGAGTCATGTATGCAGTTATACTGAGGCATGCCCACCAGATTTACACTGCCAGCTGCACTCTACATGCAGGTCATGTGCAGATAAATGCACATGCAGCAGGTTCAGAATGCAACCCTCCTTCAAACATGCAATGTCAGTGTAAAGCACGAGAATTAGGGACTCACAGCTGAAACTCTCGCCATTAGCAAAGGAGTTCCAGTATCATCAGAGTTCCCTGTGCTTTGTCTTACCATAAATGGATCATGAATAAAACATTCTGAGTCATGGAGAAGAGTGCAGCTCCCATAATTGCAGGTGAGTGATGTAAAGACGGCATGGGACACCAGCATGACTGTGGTCATTTACCACTTGCATTGTGCCCTTGGCAAAGATGGTACTACCCAGCAGGAATTGTGGTGAAACCCACCACCTCTAAAGATTTTCTATAGGGATAGGGACACTAATGGCAGAAGAAAGAGGTCACATTTAGGAAAAGGAAAGCAAAGCATTATTTCCAAATTTGCCCTTTGTATGGGGTTCATTCCACGCGGAAAAATCTTCTGCTTCCTCCTCTACTTCGGTTAGGGGTGACCTGTAAAACAGTCACACAAATACAGCATGCACATGCCTGTTGTTCCAGCTGCAGCTCTCATTAGAAAGATCTAACCACATACTTGTTCAAGTTACTTTCTAAACCCATCGTGATTAGCATTGTGTCATGTTTCTTGGAAGCAGCCTGCTTCAGGTCAGAGAGTGTAATTAAAGGCAATTAATGCAATTACTCACAATTGTGCTACTGATAATGCTCCAGATGCCATTACAGCACTGTGCCTACTGCTGCTGGTCCTCACAGGCTGTGCCTTTATGTTCTCCTAGTATTGTCATTGTGGTTAAACCAGGGGTCTGAAAATGGGAGTGCAATTCATTGCTCCTAGCTCCCCTCTCTCCGAAAACTTCAAGAGTGCTAGGCAGAGCCTAACCTCATTAGTTTATTCACTAACTGATGAAGAGTAAGAAAGAGAGAAGAGTGAAGATTGCCATAGAAAATTATCATAGTTGAAAGGCTATAAAATAAATGAAAAAGTGTGGCTTATAGTCATCTGTTCTACAACTAAACATATAACTAAATGTGCTGATTTCTTCCAATGAGTTTTATAATTGTGGAGTAAATTTTCAAAGGAACTATAACTTTAGGCAGTAAAATCTGTAAGACTTGAATTAGCTGTGAACTTCAAACTTTTCCTTTGCAATCCAGCCCTGCTTTTCCCTTTTGTCTCAGCCATTGCCAAGTAATTTACAGTTCAAGAAAGGCTAATGGAGCTATAAACAAAGCACAGATGCCTCTCACATTTCCTTTATTGGGCTGAGGTATGAAAATAGCCACTGCTTCCAGAGAAGGGCACACATGTAATTATAGAAATACCTCAAGTCTCCTGCTTATCTTCAGAGCAGGTACACCATAAACCATCTTCCATCTTCATTGGGGCTTGCTTAGGGGGCTGAAACCTACCTGAATTCACTCTCTTCCCTCTGGGTTTATTTTTGTAAAGTGAGTGTTGGTTTACTGGGATGATTGTTAAACTCATTAAGTCTCTAAAGAAGGATTGACTACTGTAAGCTTGATTTTAAAAGCTGTCTCAGAGAGATAGTGAGATATCTTTGGATCCCCTTGTGAGCCTGTCAATCACTGCAAGCACATTAGAGTTCAACATTTCCCACTTGCACCAGCATGAAACAAAAATATCTAATCTGAGCTGAATGGTGTTGAAACAGTTTTATAGTGATGCAGCTGTGACTGAGTTCATTAGCACCAGGTCAGGGCTGCCTCCTGTTCTCCTGGGCCTTTCTCAAAATGCAGGTTCAGCAATGCTGGAGCCTGGGCAAACAGCACTCTCCTGCAGCAGCTGATATCTAGAAACAGCCTGTCTCCAGGATCAGATCCTCCTGCTGCTGCTGGGACAGAGGCATGGCGTGGTCCAGGAAAGCCGAAAGCTTTGGCAAAGGTGGCTTGGTCCATTTCCCTTCTTCCCATGGAGGTGGTTGCAGTAAAGGGGAGTCTGTATACTTGGAAAAATGCAGTAGGATCCGTACAATGCTTTGTTTGGAGAAGGCTAATTATGAGCAAATGCTGGTAGCTGATGGTCAAAATCACTGCAAGCAGGGTGTTTTAGTTGCATGCAGGGGTTTTTCAGGACATGAGTGCAAATGAGCAGAGGTCACCAGACTGCATATGCAACTGGCAGTTCACTCCCCCAGCTGCCAAAGCCATGTTTGCTGGCTCTGGATCCTTGCAGGGCAGGCAGTCCTGTCTGACACAGGCTCTTGCGCAAAGCTGAGGCTGATCTCCAGCTCTTTAGTAGCTAGCAGTGCCCTGCAATGTATAGGCTGGGTTACATGTGCACCAGCCAGAGGAAAATCTTTCCAGAGTGACAATGTTCCCGAGCCCTGATGTTAAGCATTTGTAACTCAGCTGACAAGAGCCATGGTTTGATTTTCAGGTCGGCTGAGAAATACCATTGTTCAAAGCACAGCAGAGTTGCAACAGAGACCTTGGGACCCCTCACAGCTCAGGGTTCCTTTCATGCATTCCTTCCTGACACCAAACTTTGACTGTTTTTTCCACTGAGAGTGTGGCTCACAGGCACTTTGGAGAACAATCCTTTAGATGGGAGCTATAGCTATAATGGCAGGTCAGAAATAAGGATCCTAAGACAGGAATAAGTAGTTCTTGTATTAAAAGGGAAGCGTAATCTACCAACATAGGGCATTGTTTCACTTCTGCTTTCTACAGTCCATACAATGCCCAGAAACCCTCAAGACTTTCACCCTCTGTATGGTTTCTCCTATCCAGCTTTGTAGAGTGTATCAAGTATAAATCAGACATGCAACTACTGTTCTCAGTTTAATTTCCCCTCAGCTGCCCCATTTCTTCCAGTCCCATTTCCCTCAAACCCACAGTGCTTGGGTGGACTAAGCCATCTTCAGCTGGGGATTGGCACCCCTGACCAGCCCAGCAACACCACAGCACAGAAGCTCTCCCTCTATAGGTGATCATGAATGTCACTTTAAGTGTCATTGTGATATACAAGCGAGCAGGAGCTTTCCTACTGAATTCAATTACACCTTCTGGTGCTATTTATAGCACATTCACTACAGTGATGTGACTATTGGGAAGGACAAGGTAAGAAATAACATGCCGCTAATGAAGATGAGAGCCTTAATCCAACTGAAAATGGGCTACCCTGTCAGGCTTGATGAATGCAGGTTAGTTTCCCTGAAATAACCACTACAGCTTTCACAAGAGTGCTCAGCGTGCCACCATCCACTGCATCAGGTCTGTGGAGCGTTGAATCACCCGTCTTTTGACAGCCATGGCACAACATGTTTGTCCTTGCCACCATACCTCCAAACACAGAGGAGATCCCATTTGAGCAGTGGCTGTAGAATAGCCACTCCATTTGAACCTCCCATATTTTGTGGGAATTGGTGAGGTATACCAGGGCTGTATTTCAAATGGTGCACCTCCTGGTTGTTGGGGAAAATGAAGAATAGGAAAACCAGAAACTTGAGTGGTTCCTGAGTTCCTGAATTATCAAGTCTAATCCCATTTTCTAGTGTCAGAAACAGAAAACAAGATCTGAAAAATTACCTTAATGATCAGTTTATTTTATGCTTTGATCTCTATCCACAAAGCCATTTAGTAGTCAAAGTTCTGTTGACTCGAGCCTTTGTCTTCATTACAGTAAGCCCCCTGAACACCTTGGTGCTACCTGGCTGATGCAGCATACAGATAAAATCAGAACAGCCAGAGCACAGTCTGACAGGTCCTTAATGTCACCCCACTCAGCACAGGTGTTTACAGCAATGCTGATGTTTTGTGTCCAACTCAGAAAGAAGGAGAGGATAAGGAGGACTTGTGGTTCCAGCAAGAGGAAGAGGAACTGAGGGTGTACAGGTGAACTGTTAGTAACCATCTCTGGTCAGCCAGTTCTGCTGTGTGAACTGCGATTTGAGCTACAGCTCTGAATTTTCTTTGTCTGCCTCTGAGTCACTGCCAGACACCTCTGATCTTGATTTACCACAGAAAAAAACCATGCTGTTTGTTCTCTTGGCTCTTTAATGTACTTCAGATTTGACCTAGAAAGTTCATCTCTGGTAGAGAGAGACTCCTTCATTGCCTGGTATTTGTGGTTTTTTTATGATGATAAAGTTACCAATCATACAGAAACTTCAAAAAAATTATCCATGAATTGCAGAGATGAATCAGCCAAGCTCTGAGTAGGTGTCCATTTACAGGACTTGCCTAGTGGTCAAATAAACTAAAATCTCTTGCCCCATTACTTCTGATTCATCTAGTTTCTCAGTGGGTAGTTTTAAAAATTGCAGTTTAAAATATTTATTGTAACATCGTTAAATGGATTTTGTAGTTATATTTGTAGTTTGATTTCAACACAGAAAATCTCTAAAAAACTTTGTCTATTGGTGCTCCCTAGTGGTGAAATTTTCCTTCAGTAGAGCTGGAGGAATTTCACTAATTACCGTGCAATTACATATTGATTCGAGTCACCTAAAAGGCCTCTTTGGAGATGTGAGGTCATTCACACATTGCAGATTTGCAGGACTGAGCTTTCACGTGGCACAGGGCCTCTATGATGTGAAAAATGTACATTGCAGCAAAGAAAATCCTTTTTCCCTCCTAGGCTTTGTTCATTCCTGTCCTTAGTGTTAATGTGCTATATGAACTGTCCTTAATAAGATGAGATATGCCATTCTTATTCTTTTGCTCACCCTGAGTCTGACAGAAAGCCAGGCACCAATGCAGTGTGCCTGGCTGCCTTCCTGTAAGTGTGCCAGGCTGTGTACAAAGCACTTGTGGGAAGGACTTTGATGAACGCTAAACTGGCCTCACTCGTGGGCTGAACCTCATGAATTTGTGAAATATCTGAGGGAAGAGCAAACCCCACAGTACATGTCAGCTCTTAACCTGTGAAACAACTGTACACAGCTATGAACCATAGCTCTGTGCCTCATGGAAACAGTCAGTAATCCTGGACAAGGCTGACTGGTTCAGATTCTGCAGAGAAAGGAAATTTGTCCCAGGATAGGCTCTAGAGAAAACAGCAGTGCCTGAGAATCACAACCTTCTGCACAGGCAGAGTCTGAATGGGTTGGGAATGGGTACACTGGTGAAGAATCATGGGTTAGGGGTGCACCCAGTTCCCTTCACCTTTTCCCAGTGAGGTGGCTTCCAGATCCAATTTTAATCAAACTGGGTGACTTACTTTGATTGATAAACTTATTTGATAGTAGTTATCATTGTTTATCAAGGATATTTATTGCTTTGCACTGTTCTTTCTGAGGTTTTTCTGTCCTTTTGTTTTTCTGTCAGGCAGGATCTCCCAATCTTCTGTTTTCAGCAACAGATTACCTCTTTCAGGAAGCTGAGATCTACCAGCAAACTGCCTGGAAGTAAATTGAAATAAGTCTGTGGAATCTGTAAAAGAAGGTTTCAGTTTCTAGTAGTTGCCTTATGTACACACACTAGTTGAACTTCTGTCCCCATGCAAGAAAGGCCAGCACAGCAGATGGCCCCTGCAGGTGCAAGGTGTATTTCCAGTGGTCTGGAACAGACCCTTTCCCCAATGCACTTTCCATGACTTGGGTCAGCTTCTGAGAGGCGGTTCCCAGGGACCATCCAAACCCTGCAGGCAGACAATACACACCCTGTATGCAGCTTCCTTGCTGCTGACAGATGTTGCAGATAGCTTTGGGGAAATCAGCTGCGGCACAACCTGCTGTCTCCTGCACTCTAGGTATGCTTGCAGGTACTCATGATACCACCATCTGAATCAAGCTGAGTTAACCGTGTGAAATGACAGATATTTTATCCTGTCTTTTAGCTAGATTATCTATTAAGGTATGGGGTACAAGTGCCTCATAGCTTTGTTGTCACTCCTGTTTGATAGCCCTCCAGAAGTACCATTTCTCATAGAAGAACTAAGCACGGATGCAGTGTCAAGCATGTTTTGCTGGGTAATGTTTTGGGGATTCCAAATCTGGTCTTGCTCACTGTCTCAGACCTCTGCATCCATCTCTCACTCCAGTGCTCCAGTGCTACAGGTATCTAGAGAGACTTAATTTTCTGAATTGCTTAAACAGTGACGGGAAGTAATTTAGGCAGCAACTGCAAATGGAAGACTCTGGTCTCACATAGACATGTGACAGACACTTTGGGATAAAGCGGTGGTGCTAGCTGGTTTGCTGTGAAGCTCATGGTCCAGCCATGAGCTGTGGGCCAGGTTGATGAAGCAGAACAAGAGCATGTGGCCAAAATGCTGCCATCCCTCCCCTGCATTCATCCCTCTGTGGCGTTGCAGTAGTAGCTGCTGCAGGCTCCTTGCCATGGTGCAGGAGGTGCTCTCTGTGACTGCCAGTCACAGAACGATGAGAGACTCTCTTCTGGGACAGACCAGCTCAGACTCATCCAAATGGTGCTTCTTTTTCCCTTGGAGGCTAGTTTGGAAAGCAGAGTACTGTGCAAAGGGTGGCTGCCTTTCCACCCACCTTTTGTCATGAGGTGAGGTGGCTGGGTACTGAGTGAAGAATGCCTGCATGCAGCATTTCTGGTTGGTTCCAGTCCCCTCTTCTGCTGGTAAGGTGCCTTACAGACATGGAACCTGGGGTTTAGTTTCTCCAAAATTTTGGTTCTTTACTGTGAAAACCACTTTTAAAGCATTTCAGGCCCTGGAGAAAGGGGTGAGATTTTTTGGTTCAGGGGAATATGTTTATCTGTAATTGCACTGGGGTAGGCCTGTCATCATGCCTGAGTCATTGCTGGGCACTCAATGGGGATAAATCCAATGTGGCTTCTAAAAGTTAGAAGCTTTAGGGTAATTTCCAGGTAACGTGTGGGCTAAAGAAGCGACAAGACAGAGTCCTGAAAACAAAGCAAGGTGGTGGGCTGGGGTTTCCCTCCTTGGCTCTAGCCCAACTATTACCATGGGTACAAGCAAGAGGGCAGAAACTCAGCAAAAAATGTTCATGCTGGGTCCTCCAGGGGATGCAGGCAGTGAGTGTGCATTTCAGAGCTGAATACCCTGAACTGGGCCTAATCCAGAGCAAAACATCCTGAACATATTTTCAGAAGTGGCAGCTAGTTCTGCTTCCTGCTGTCCTGAAATTACCTTCATCACATCCCCCACCCACAGCCACAGCCACACTCCTCAACATGATGAAGTCCTTAGTCCTACTGCTGATGCTCCAAATACTTGCGGATTATTAATTAAACTCAAAGAAGCAGAAATTCTGCATAACAGAAAGAATGCCTGACTTTGTTCATTCAACAAAGCAGCTGAAGAGGGAAGCTGATCCCAAACTGCCTCATAAAACCTGAATCTGCTTGTCCAATCCTTGGACATAAATAGTATTTCTTAACAAGTGCTGCCATTCCACAGAATCCTCCATGCTGATATAATCCCTCATTGCAAAGCCTTGACTCTGGTCTTCAATCCCACACCTCCTTCAGCTCTGCAGTGGCAGCCAGGAGGGAAGCAGAGGGTTGGGATCCCTGGTGAAGCAGAGCACAAGCAACAGGGGCCTGGCTGCATGCAGGGCTGCCTGCCACTGCTGTGCCATGCCAGTGGCACTGGCACCCCTGTCCTCAAACAGTCCTGTGAGGGACAGAGTGTGTAGGATGTTCTATGGTTCACTTTTCTTATTGCCACAGGATGTGTCAGAACAGCTCATTATTGAAGCCATTTAGATAGCCTTTGTGCTTAAAGGTTTTGTTCGTTTCAATATCCCTTCTCATGAGGGGCATAGATGGAGGAAAACCAATCCTCTGAATTATTAAATTAAGTGCAAGGTGTATTTTCCTCCTGTTCCATCCTGATAGTAAATTTTCATCTGCCGTGTAGGGGTGAAAGATTTCTCTTGTCATTTTGAGGGGAAAAATTGTCCAGTGAATAGTACCACTTTATGCTCTTAAAACTCCAGATTCTGTCAGAACACAGACAGCTGAAGCTATGTCTGTAAGATCAGTGTGAGATGAGGGATGTAGTGCAGTAAACTCTTGCTATTCGTTATCTGAAGAACTGAAGGTTGGTGGTAACAGTCCACAGATACAAATTTTATGGGACAGGATGAACAGCTTTTATCATCTCTGTACATAGGGAATATGGAAAACACCAGGGGATGTCACTTAAATTGAAGAGCTGTTTGATTTCTGGTTTGCTTACCTCTTACTATGGTGTTTTCTCCCTTCCTTCTGTTCTTTCTCCTTTGCAGTTCTAGACTTTCTCCCTTGAGCAGAGGTTTGCAGTGAGAACATGGGGAAGGGAATTAGAGGTTGACTTGGGGGAATAACATAGTTTTTCAGAGTATAAGGAATTAGATATAGGGTGAAATAGATTAGACATGACCTTGTGAAACAGCTAGAAATGCTACAGTGTCAGATAGAATACTCACTGAATTTCTTTGAGGTAATATTTCCATGTTCTTTGAAAA
Organism: Donacobius atricapilla; assembly: GCA_013397315.1. Taxonomy (NCBI): domain Eukaryota; kingdom Metazoa; phylum Chordata; class Aves; order Passeriformes; family Mimidae; genus Donacobius; species Donacobius atricapilla. The sequence continues at coordinate 20,745 of WBMY01016115.1, forward strand.
ATGGTATTTTATACAGACATTGCAGCAGAGATGAAGAGATGTTATGTTTGTTTTCCTGAAAAAATGTTTCTTGTAGAAATAATGAAACTGAGGCAATGAATACATACATAAACATTTCCAAAGTCTGGGGGCAATAAAATGGCACCTACACACTGACCTCCTTGGGCTGCTCCCATTTCCATTCCAGGGTTAGTGCTTTGGTCTTTAGGAAACAGTACACCAGAACTTGAGACCAGAGAGTCAATAAGGCACAGAAGATACAGGAATATCTTTCCATGTTGATACTTTTCTGTATGAAAATCAGTTCTAGAAGGCAACCTGGTTTATACAAGCCAGCATTTGCCATATTGCTAACTGAATTTCTAAGTGTTTCTGTCTTTCGCTGACTGTCACGACAGAGGTGAACATGAACACTAGGGTATTGTCCTCTGTTTAAGATGCCTTTGAACATCCTGTGGTGTGAGAGAAAGATACACTTATGCTAGTGCTAACCTCCATCCAGGGCAGAGAGAGTGAGATTGTTTTGAGGATATCCTGTAAACAAAACCTTTGAGAAACAGGTATAAAATGGAGAGCAGTCCTTCAGTGACAGGCAGTGAGCTGCCACACCTATGAAAAACTCCTTTCTTTAGTCACTTTGGTGACAACATGAGTGACTACTTTGTTGTTTTTGTCCAGACCCTTCATTTGTCTCATCCCTTGCAAGACGAGCTGACAACCTCCGAGGGCACATCAGCAGCTTTGCCAAAATGTGAGTTAGCCCAGGCAGCGCTCTTTGCTGCTGTGGCCTGTAAGTTTCAGGCAACTGATTTAAGTTCACATGACCTCCCATCTAAGCATTCAATATAGATGCAGTCATGCTGTTCTTAAGCCCTGGATTTGGTGTGAGATCTACCAGTGCCCACCTCCACATAATATTGCTGTTAATGTTAAAAGTGGTGCTTGTCTGTGAGCTTCTTCTCCAAGTACAAATAGCTTTTTTTTGTAAGACTGCTTTTGTAAAAGACTGCTTTTACACTATGTGAAGTGCCTTTCCTTCCTAATCTTTTAAAATCTAAAAACTCTTTAGTAACTCCTTTTTTTTCTGATATGAAGAAGTAAAACAAAATAGTTTCTCAGCTAGAAGGTTTTAGCCATCTGCATTGTGTACTGTGAACACTGACTTGCAGTCACAGCTGTGGTTTATTTCTGCAAGGCTGGGAGAAACCAGGCATCTCCTCTTTGGGGTCCCACTGGGGCTGGAGGGGCTGCCATCAGTGAGCTGTGAGTGCTGAGGTTTAGAAGATGCTGTTTGAAGGGTAGAACACTATATTTTTCACATAACTTTAAGAATCCCACCCAGCAGCAATGATAGGGCCGTGCTGACTATTTTGATTTCCTATGACAAGTTTACACAATGTAATAAGGATCTGGCAGAACATCACTTTGCTAATTTTGTGCTCAAGTTGTGTAATGACACTTCTTGGCCAAGCTCAGAATTAAAAAAAACTGCAAAGGCAACTGAAAAATGAAGCTATGCAGGAAGCTCTGAGGTTTTTTTCCAAAGATATAGATGACCTTGGATCCCAACAAATTGGGAAATATGTTTGGAGGGCTCTGACATCTTGACATGTTTATGCCATTCCAATGGAGCCAAGGGGATTCAATGCCCTCTGCATGGTATCCTTGATGGGTATTTGGGAGGACAGGGATTCTATTTCATACAGTGATTATTTTTTTTAAGGAAAACTACTTCCTTGTTTTGTACTTGCCATTGCTGTTTCTGTTCTGCATGTGTGTATTCTCTCATTTTCCATTTTAATCCCTGCCTTGGCACCTCAGTCACGAGGTGGTGCCCATGCTGCAGTCCTTGTCTGCTGGCAGCACTTCCCCTGGGTCAGTGCACAGATGTCGCCATCAAGGGCAAAGGCAAACAGTTGTAAATAACCTCAAATGTATTTGGACTTTTGCTTTCTCTCAGAGCCCCTCTATTGTGGAAATGGTGCAGCAGCAGACAGGTATTTTGCCTTAGCCTGTACTCTGTCTCCTGTTTCCTTGTGAAAGCAGTAATGAGTTCTGAGTATGAGCCTTACCAAATTCTCACTCTTTTGCTGTAAGACTGAAGGCAGAGAGGTTGTGCAGCTCTCTTGGGCAGCACAAGGAGACCTGCAGTGCACTGAGCCACTATGGCCTAATGCAAATGTACTTTGACTCCTCTTGGTTCATCCTGGGCAGTTACATTTGTACAAAGAGGTGCTTCTCCACACTTCTGTAGAACACATCTCCCTGGGGGTGCAGGTGCAGAGGCCATTTTGTCCTGAGCACTCCTCCCACCAGATCAATTTGCCTTCATTAAAAGATAACCAAATCAAACAGAGCCTCTGGCCCTTCATTTGAAAGACTGCAGCAGACCACACCAGGGTCATATGAGTCTGCAACATACACTGACTTTTCAGGTAATAATTTTACAGTAAGTTAAAAAGGAGGATTTTTTTTGGTTGTTCTTGGCTTCAATGCATAGAGGTTACAAGACCTATGGAGAACTGTTCTGTGAGGTTTGTTCTGTTCTATTTCTTTAAAATGTTGAATTACTCTCTCATGTGCTAATATTTATATGGCTTCTGATGCACTGATGGATTGGTGTTTTTCTCACTGATGAAAATAGTATTTTTCTATGTACAGCACAGTGATGGATTGAAGCAAGTAATTGTCGTGTAGGGCTTCATCTCTTTTCCAAGCTGGCATTGTTGGTGCAAGAAATCAGGAAGTCAGGTAAGGAAAAAGGAAATATCTGTCTCTTCTTGGTCCACTGGTAAGACTACTACTTCCTGTGTCTCACCATATTTTGTATTTGATTATACTTAAATCTCTCAGAAAGACTTGTTCATTGATGAACTTTCCATGTAGAAAGTGCTGCAGGTTCTCACTGCACAGCAGTGTGAAGACCTACTGCCTTTCTTTGCTAAGGGAGGAAACAATGGTTGGATTTGATGCAATTTCAGTTTTTTCCACCAAGTATAAAAATCATAATAGCATATGTAGTTAAAAACCTAAAAGAAAAAACAATCGCACTATTCATTTCAAACTTTTTGAGACTTAGTGTTTTGGAGTATTGTTTTGAAATAAATACTTTGGTTTTTAAAAACGTCCTGTTGAGTTTAGGGGGGGAGGGGGTTTGAGGTAAACCAAATTTATAATGCCCTACTGTAACAGCCTATCAGATTTCGTGTTGATTCAACCTCAGGATGAGGTTTGCATTTTTTAACAGTACATATTTTCTCTGAAAAATGTGTGGGGGAGTTTTTTGTGTGTTTTTTTTTTTGTTGTTGTGGTTGGTTTTGGTTCTGGTTTTACTTTCTTTTTTAGTTTTAGAAGTATTATTACTTCCTAAAGACTGCCTATAACCTTTTGTCTCAGCAAATAAAGTCTGATTGACCACTGGAGTGAGAATCAGGCTAGATGTTCTGTTTCTACTGCTGGTGGAAAATTCAGATAAGCTTTGAAAGTGATGGTTTGCAGTTTCAATAGTCTAGTCAAAACTTTGAGAAGGGTGAATTCACTGCAATAAAATTCTCATATAAAAGGGGGTTTATGCCTATAAATGTGAAAATTAATTGGTTACAGGCTAATAGATGGAGCTGCCTAGTCTTAAGGCCTTGTTTGTTGTTTTACATACTGTATAGAAAGAACTCATATTTTTATTCTTATTCCTAGAAAATATTTTGAGGTTACTTCTAAGTAATAAAGAATAATAACAGATCTTTATTTGTCACAATCAAAATAATTTATAAGCAGCTTCAGAAACAGAAATAATGCACAATTGTGTTAGTACACCAGATAAGTAAGTTGCCAAAAACCTCATTGTGACTTCTGGACCTCGAAGAATTGACTGAATTACTGCTTTGTCTATCATGCATGATTGCCCCTTTCTGGGTGCCCTGCTTAGCACCTTTGTATTTTGAAGCAGATTTATAGACTCTGCATTTTAGAGGAGACATCTCTGTAAGAACGCTGGCATAACTAAGTGATAGTTTCTTGAGCTTTTGTTGCTCATGATGTAGATGGACGCCTTTGCCATGGGCGTGACTGTGCCAATGCACCTGGTCCTGCTGAGCCTGGTGATTGGGAGCAGCCAGGGGTGCTACTGTGAACATTACCCGTGGGGGCCGTGGTCTGCCTGCTCACAGACCTGCAATTTTGGCACACAGACCAGGCACAGGTAAGGCCAAGCCATCTCACTACTTCTGTGTTTCTTTTCTGTGAAAAAATAAGAGAGTGGCACCCATGTCTGAAGCTCCAACTACCACAATATATTAAGAAAAATTGTCATGCTCAAGCATTTATCATATAAATAGATCATATTTTAATTACAATGCTTTAAAATTTTAAAATTTTGTATATAGAGCATTACCACCCATGGGGGAGGGAGGGAAGGGGAGGGCTGGAATTAAATGATCCATGAGATGGCTTCCAATTCAGACAATTCTAATCCTATGAGCCAGTGCTTCCAAACAAACCAATATCTGCCAATAGATGTAATGAGGGAGGACAGCCAGGTCCTACAGTGGCCTTGCTGGCAGCATGCTTTGGGCATTCAGCCCCTGTGGACACACGAGGCTGGTGTTCAGTGCCCTGCTCTGGGAGCCCTGCACTGCGCACAATGCCACAGGAGGGGTGAGCTCCAAATTTCCTCTCTGTACCATTAGTTTTATGACAACTGATGGTGTCAAATAAAGATTCATCAGCATCAAATTTGATGTAGCTCTGTGGTATAATCTAAACTTGAGAGAAATCCCCTCCTTTCCTCCTGATTCTGTCTGTAGCTATCCTCTGGGACATTTGAAGTGACATGAATCAAGAACAATTGTTCTTTAAACTTAAGGTGTATTTGGATTTTTCTTGTAATCAAAGTTCTGCAACTGCATATTATCTCTCAGAGTTTTTCAGTCGGGTTCAAATCATTTTGTCATGCTTCACCCACAAGTAGAAAACACCTACAATCTGTCTATTCTTTCCTAGCATAATTTTTTACATTTCTTAGGCAAATAAGAATGGATGACTATTATAGCCAAAACTTCTGTGACCAGCTGTGCACAAAGCAAGAATCTCGTACATGTAACCAGCAAACATGTCCTGTCAACTGTCAGCTTGGAGACTTTGGCCCTTGGTCAGAATGTGACCCATGTGTTAAAAAACAAGTAGGTAGAAAATATATTATATGGGTTAAATGCAAGAAATTATGCTAAAGAGATTCTCCTTGTTTCAACTTTATGGCAATTGTTCTAGAAAATGACAGTTTAAGTTAACAAGGAAAATTGGTTATGAATTATACAGTAGGAACTGGACAGCACAAGTTGAAATAAGCAGGTCAAAGCAGAAAGGGGTGATTTAGTAGAGTAAATCCATTTATGAGACTGCTTGTGATGCATATGTTAAACTTGCTTCAAAGATTCCACTGCCATAATTAAATGTGAATTTTTCACATAAAGAATCAACTAAACTGTAAAAGTGTTCATGTCTGCTTAAGCAGGAGAAAGTCACAGAATCTTAGCTTATCTATAACATTCTATACGTTCTAAAGACAAGAAAAATAGAATCAAATCATCTCTTGAAGAGTCAACAAATCCTGAGTGCTGCTGGCTAGAAATTCTCAGGCTGTATCTTACACTGATAGTCAGGATCAGTTTGAGATTGCTGTTAGAAAGACAGAGCACCATTCCCTGAACCTTCATAGCATGCGCACCTTCCCCCCACCCCCACAGGTAGGTGTGCTAATACCTGTGGGACAAACATCCAGGATAGTGTTTTTTCCTCTTGGGCTTTTCTCTGCTGACAATGGTACACTTAGAGGTGAGACAGTAGAGAAGGTAGAAATGAAAAATCATGTTGATGTGAATTTGACCTGATCAAACCAAGCCCTGTCAAATGTAAGGTTGCAGAGGACAGAGATAAGTGACAGCAGCTTGTGTGGGTATGGCTGGTGGGTATGAGCTTTGAAGCTGACCATGACAGCAGCTCCAAGGTTCTGCACAGAAACAGCCTACATCCCTCTGCATGTACCCCTTGGTTTCAGAAACCCATGCCTGAAAAGCAACCTGAAAAACCTGTCAAACATCATAAGCATATCTGTACATATGTATCTAACTTTCTGATGCTCAAATAGGGTGAGAAAGACACACAAAAGCTGTTCTGCATGTGAGAGGTGAACCATCCTGTGGGGTTGCAATTAGAATGGGCAGTGTGAGAGCAGAGCAAGGAGAATCAGTGAGAAACTGGGAGAAAGCATCAAGAGGTGAAAGGGGGTGATCCTCTCACTAATTTCAATATCCTCTTATTCAATATCCTCTGAGTTTCTTACCTTACATCCCTACAGAAATGCATTAGTTTTTACTAATTTCAAGTATTGATGCAACATATACACTCCTTCCAGCAAAAAGGTGCTTTTGTGGACTATGATCCATTTTCCCCTACAAACTATAAAGATCTCTGTGACCTTTATAAATAGCAACAATCAACAGAATAGAGGACTTGGATTACAGCATAAAAGTGAAGACTACTGTAAACAAGTCCCCATTGAAGTGGAAGCTCTGAAAAATAATATAGTGAGTGCTGTGGTACTGAAATGGAGTTTAAGGAATGGTTCTCATGAGCTTGAAAACTTTATGGTATTGCTCTTTGCACTCTCCCTTCAGAGTCACTTGGTTACTGATTTTTACTCGAGTCTTCCTGCACTGTTTATCTCCAGGGTCTGTCTCCAAGGAGGGAAGTCTGCAAGGAACCATACTTTTCCTGTGGGAAAAATTCTTAGGGCAGAAACTGTTCAGGCACATGCAGACAGGTCTCACCAGAAGTCCTATGAAGTGAAGTGAATACACATCTGAAATGCTTTTACTATCACCCTTCAACTTCACTGTTCTGTGTGGAGGGTGCTGTCTCAGGGAAAGAAAACTCAATGAGCTCCCAGAAACTTTCAGGAAAAGCAATTTTGTCCTCTCAAGTCATCCAACTGTCCTTAGACAATAGGATCCACATGTGCGAGTCAAACTAGCTAGGTTGTCACTGCCAGGGTATTTCTAATTCAACAGAGTTGATAAAGAACAGAAAAAAAATCTCTGTAAGCCTGTTCGCACATGATTTCCTACTGTATATACTGAAGATGTAGGGATGGAATTTCTGATTCCTTTGGTGATGCAGACTTGGTAGTCTGCAGTTTAATCATTTATGCTCCATCAGGGCTAATGAGGCTCTTGGAGACCAGTTCCCTGTCTGCCTCACCTGGGATGATAGCATGGTAGAATGGAAGGACAAGAATGACTGATTATTTCCTTCAGGCTTCCAATAAAGCTTCAGCAGCATTGGGGTGTGTGGGTCTGCTTTGGGTGGGACTTAGCTACAAACACCGCTCACAAAAACAACCCTGGGTTTATTTCATCTGCCTTTCAGTTCCGTACCCGGACACTCCTGCGACCATCCCAGTTTGGGGGCCAGGCCTGTACCGAGCCACTGGTGGATTCCCGCCCATGTTTCCCAACTAAGCTCTGCAACATAGTGCAAGTTGACTGCAAGAGTAAATTTCAGTGTGAAAACGGTAATGATAATCCTCACTGTAACAGCAGTATTACCAGTTAGTCAAAAAGATTAGATACTGAGACAGAAGACATCCATACATTTCATACATAAGTTCCAGGGAAAAGGGACCAGGAAGAAAAGTTTATGTGAGGATTTTACACGTATTAGTAACAGCTGATTTTTTTCAGTTTCTTCTGTAAGTAATTAAAATGCAGTCCCTAGCCTGGGATCAAGATAGTTGCGCAGTAGTGCCATTCAAATTATATTTCTTTGCAGAACTTTTTCATATACAAACATAAGCAAAGAGTTTGTCTGAACATAAATATTCACCATTTTTATTAGGCTTGTGGATATTTCTTTTTTGCTTCAATTTAAATATACCTAATACTAAATCATTTTATCTAATTATCCTTTTGCCAAATTTAAAATGAAGCCTTTGAAACCTTGAAACAAGTCAAAACTCACAGAATTGAAACAATAATTTCTTAACTGGGATAATTCCAGTCTTATACTAACTCAGTGTTAACATCTATGGCAAGCTCACACTTTTGCAGGGGAAAAAGACAAGACTGTCCTTTTCTACATTTAGACATGATGAGCCTTTGCTGCTGCTGTTTCTCTGGTGCAGGTCGCTGTGTTTCAAAAACATTGGAATGTAATGGAGAAAATGACTGTGGGGACAACTCTGATGAAAGAAACTGTAGAAGAAAAAAGACTGTGTGTAACCGAAAGTATGAGAGCATCCCAGCTGTGCAATTAATAGGCAATGGGTAAGCCAACTCTGCTAATTTTTCTGTAAGCTTTAGTTGTTACCTCAGTAATTTACATGAACAAAATAATTCCCAGTTAGCATGTGAGAGCATTCATTATAGCATATAATCTCTCAAATTAAAACTGGCAAGAAATTATAAAAATACAACAAAACAATCAGGCTAGGGCTTGCCTGCTGCATCTTCCAGTCCTCTCTGCACTGCTGGTAGACTAGATGAAGAGATGTCACGGAACACTATCCCTGAGTGACTTGTTCTGTCCCACAGCAGCCAGAGCATATATGGGCAACTTCCAGCTCATGAAATTGCTTGCCTGTACATTGTGCCAAGTGCTTCAGAAATTTTGAGGATGTTCCTCTACAGATGTTGTCTGTGTGACATTTCACAGGATGCCAATTACCTCCATGCTATGAATTAAAGCAAAATAAAGCCTAGACGTGGGATGCCTGTCCCAAGCAGACTTGCAATCTTTAACTGAATTTTGATCTCAGTGTGGCCCAGTAACATCACTTATGGTAGAAAAAGGGAACCAGTAGTTCATTTTGCTAGAACCAATTCTAGGTTCTCCACTTAAGATGGACTGCCTTATGCTGACTTCGGGGTTATCAACAAGGTTAGGGACTGCTGGAAAGTAGGAAACTGTATTGATGCTACTGCACTTTTCAGGTGAATTCAGTGTGAATGAGAAGGTGTTGTAATTCCTTTCAAAGCAGTAACATGACCTAGGTACTCATGCTTTCAATCAAATCTACAATACCTCAGTGCAGCTGTATAACATGCAATGTCCATACATCTTTCTGGAGTTGTTTAATCTCTGGAAATTATTTTTTTATTAGATTTCACATTCTGGCAGGAGAGAGCCGAGGGGAAGTTCTTGGCAACTCATTCAATGGAGGACAATGCATAACAGTGAAGCACAATGAGACAAGGAAATTATATCGTGTCCCTGCAAATCTGGAAGCTGTCAGCTTTCAGGTACTCTCAAGTGGCAGCTCCTAGCTGTAAAACCCTTGCTGTAATCACAATTCAAGTTAAGTGCTCAAGTGTAAGATAGTACCGTATGTTTTAGAACAAGATTTCTCAACCTGATAAGGCTTGAACATGCTGCAGTTGATGTGTGGAAAGGGGATAAACTTGCTTCACTCATGCCTTTTAGATCTATGTTAACTTAATGTACCATATATGAGAGTCAATATGACGTATTTGAGCTTCTCCTGCTTCCTCGTGGCTGTGGCCTTATTTTGTTGTGACTTGGTACCAAGGGCCTTCTTCTAGCCAGACATCATCTAGGCGGAGATTTGTTCAACTCCAAAGCTTCTTCCAGCATCACTTCTGTATACTTGAAGTACCAATGGCTGCAGCTACAGACTCCAGCTTCCTTCCTGTCACCTGCAGCCTTGGGTCCCAGTTCCTCCCTGAGCCATTTCAACCCCTCAGTCCTGCCTGTTCCCTGCCCAGACCCTCCACAGTGCAGCAAGGAAAGGAGGCAGGCACTGAGCTTGGGAGGCAGGCGCTGAGCTGGGGAAGCAGGAGGACAAAATATACACAGCCTGACGAGGAGGCTTACAGGACACCCTGGGGAATGACCCAAATGAACCTGGGAGTGTATCTTACAAAAAATCTAGGAACTACTAACACCTTTTTTATTGACACTAGCATTCAGAAAATGCTTTGAATACTGTGGTTGAGGCACAGCATCTGGCTGTGTATATATGAGCAGACCCTGTTTGAAGCCAGTAGGTGTTGCATTGGGAAGAAAAGAATGCAGGATGTGAAGAACGTGCAACTAATGGATGAAAAGTGATGATTTTTGCCACAGGTGTTGTGGGATTTTAGAATTACTTTTACAGAGGCAACTTAAAAAAGGATACCCTGCTACATCCGGCAGAAACTGCAACTGAATTGGCCATGATGTAGGATTTGGCAACAATGATGAAAAATTACTGTGTGCAGAAATACTTCAGAGGAAAACCAATATTTGGATTGCTCAGGTCTCTTTATAGCCAGTAAGGTTCATTAAGTTATTGATGTCCATTTGCAGAACTGTTAAGGGTTTGTGAAACTTACCTTTAAGAGTGCATCTTTATCTTTTAACGTTTAGAGCAGCTCCTCATATAGAAGAGTCACTGGATTGGACCTTCTTGTAACGGCAGTGTGTTTTCCAGCAAAAGCATATGACTTGTAAAATGGAAGAGGAGGGGGAGAATGGATTACTCCATATCCTCAAATGCTTGGCAGCCCTATTAAGCAAACAGGTCTAGAGGAGGGGAAAAAAATCATCTCGTTTTCAAAAACACACTGGAGTTTTCCAAAATTCTGGGAAATAGGTAATTTCTGATCTGATGTTGAGGTAGTCTTAGTGCTTGCTCAACACCACCACTGTAGGTTTATCAACTCAATCAGCAGGTTTGCTCACAATTCCTCTTCATCTGCCTTTAATCCATCATGCAGTATAAGTGCTAACAGTCCAAGTATACTCTAAGACTCTCCTGTGGAAACCTGTTAATTCTAGCTGGAAATTGAGAAGAAAGGTCCAGAAGCACCAAACTCTGTCTTATGCAATATAGAAGCCATGGGGTTGGGAAGTAGTCATGACGTGGACACAACATGTATGTCTGGAATTCTTTTAAAAGTATGTTGAAACCTGTTGAAAAATATTCCTTAGGTTTACGGCACAGGAATGAGAAGCTTTAGAAGAAAGTGTTACAGCTTTTTCATTGTTTTTGTATAAACAACTATCAGTAAGTCTGCTTCTTAACTTGTATTCATTTTGCCTCTTAGCCTTTCTCACTCTCACCTTTTTTGTTAAGAACAGTTTCGTAGCTTACTTTCACATCTCAAATCATCAGGCATACTTTTCCATTAAAAAATCAAGAAATCAAGAATTCTTTGCTTAATAGTTTTTTGTTTCACATTATCATTTATGCAAATGCATTTTGCTTTACTGAATTGCCAGGAAACAGATGAAGAGGATGATGTAACAGCAGATTTCTACAAAGATTTAACTCCCCTGAGTGCCAGTACTTACAAAAGTAGTTCATTCGCTCATAGTGGTGGAAGTTCTTTTCATGTCCCAATTTTTTACTCAAGAAAGACACGGGTCCAGGCTACATCGTCCTCCTCCTTCAAGAAAGCTATTAAAGCCTCACATGAAAAGGTAATTGAATGTTTCCTTCAGTTTCTTTCTTTTGATTGATTTCTGTCGGCTCTTTTCAGAACTGAATTGCCAAAGGCTATGTTCCCTATCAAGACATTGGCTCACCAGAATTAAGTATTTAAAAAATCCTCTTCTGATACTACAACATATTCCTGGTTGTAATGTATCATGGTTTTCTGGGTATAGTACAGAAAACATAGGCTTATTTCACTTTTAAAAAACATAGATTTGATATTATTAGATTGGTAAACCACTCTGCCCCCTATCCAAATTATAGATTAAGAGGGCATAATACCTAACACTACTAGACAACTCAAAAAATAAAGGAAGTGCACTCAAGAATGTTATACATATTATTGTACTGGGTATTAATCTACTTTTTTTTTTACTTGGTAACTAACTTGCATATTAGAGTCTCGTGTCTCATCATAAAAATAATCTCAGAACAGATAACATTTTTCCCATAAGATTCTGTGGCTTTAAAGAAATGAATACTGGTAGGGTAAAAGATTATGTATCTTTATAGCTTAATGGCAGTAAATGATGGACTATTGTTTGCACTTCTGCATGGGAAAGGCCATAGGACTGAACAAAGCTAAGGCCTGTTGAAACCCAGGAGTTCTAATGCAATTACAGCGAAACTTTTGCAAAAATATTAGTCTTAACATTAAGGTTTCCTATGATGGAAGTTTCTTGCAAGCCTTGCTTACATGTCCTAATGCTCAAGCAACTTGATTGCTGGAAGGGTCCACTGCTTCTACTTTGAATGCAACTATCCCGAATTTCCAGCTGCTGGAAGCTCGTTCACTTTGATGCCCATGTAGATAACTGTACACAGATCAGGCTGCTCTCTTTTACAATTGGCAAGTTTATTTTGGAGCAAGAGCGTCTTCTTATTGGCTTAAACCCAGACCAGAGCAAATTATGAAAATGTTAGTTTAGGTTAAACTTCTAACAGAAAAGTTCTTTGGCATGTACATCGGTTTTCAGCGCTGTTGTCATGGAAGGTGGTGAGGTGCAGGAACTGATTACCCAGACAAGCTGTGGATGCCCCACCCCTGGAAGTGTTCAAGNTAAATGTATGCATAGAAATTTTACATGACCATCCCAGGGTCTCCAGAGGGCCCTAGCCACTTGATGTGTAGTGCATTTCTCCATATTGGCATGAAAGAAATATGAAGACTTGATGTTTAAATTTATTTTTATTTACCAGAAAATTTTTAGCTAGGCAGACTGGTCCTCTAGTATGTCTTCATGAGTTCTGATACTTTAATCATAGAGTCGTAATATAATAGAATGGTTTGTGTGGCAATTGACATTTGAAAGCAACCTACTACCATCTGCAATCAGTCGGGACATCTTCAACTAGATCCTATTGAACAGAGCTCTGTCTAACCCAACCTTCAATATTTCCAGAGAGGGGGCATCTCTCTGGGCAACCTGCTCTAGTGTTTCATTCTCATCAGAAAAATTTTCCTCCTTATTTGTAGCCTGAATCTACACTCTTGAAACCATTACCCCTTCCCCTACTGCTGTAGGCCCTACTAAAAGGTCTGTCTCCAACTTTCTTATATAAACCTCCCTTAAGTATCACGATGCCACAATGAGGTCTCCCTGGAGACTTCCAGGCTGAGTAACTTGTCCAATGTCTGCTCATAGCAGAGTTGCTTGAGCCCTCTAATTGTTGNGTCGAGTGGAAGTTGTTTCTGCCCGCAGCACGGGGGTCGCACCTAGATAATCTTTAAGGTCCCTTCCAACCCAAACTGCTCCATGATTCTGTGAAACCCGGAAACCCACCAATAACTTAGTCTGGTGTTGGCTAAAGATGATAGTTTAAAATCCTTTCTTAATGAATTCACAGCAGGATTGGGTCTTCATCGTGTTATCACCTGTATCAGACAGAAAGCCCCTATTTTTATCTCAGTCT
>WBMY01016115.1:41196-65673 GCA_013397315.1 Donacobius atricapilla
GGGATGTACAGCTCCATGCTCACAGAGACCAGCCACCCTTAACCACTGCCTGGCAACAGAATGACATGGATTATTTAGAGACTTCCTCTTATGGTGTTCTTTGTTGCCTCTTTTTCTTGCTGTATAACAATATTTAATTAATGATGTTGATAGATACATTTAGCATTTTTTTTTTACTGCTCTCATGACTCTCTCCCCTATCCACCTTCAGTTTTGTCCACCATCTCTTGTTCAACAGAATAAAATTGTAGGGGGAGGATGACAGCACACACTTGCAGCTCTCCTGACATCCTGCCATTGTTATTTGGTGACATGAATGCTTAAGATACAGCCTTACAGCAAATTTTCACTTTTCAGAGGTGCTCCTTGTATAAATGATGATGAAGCCAAGAGAGAAGAAAATGTCTTGATTGGTGAGCCTGAGTCTGGATGTTCTAGGCCAGATCCACCAGAATACGGCTTTATCAGGGTGAGCATGAAAAAAGGTACAGAAACAAAGTGTAGTAGTTGCAAAGATCCAAAATTTTACAGCTTCCCTGCTGTATGTGTCTGATATCCAATCTAGCTACTGAGCTAATGAGAGTGCTGCTTGCTGCAGCAAGGAATGCTGCAGGACTCTAGCCCACCACGCCACACTACACCAGCAACTGAAGAAAAGTCAAGGTAAAATTCATTTCAAGCAGTCCTTGAATCCTTGTTTTGTAACCATGACATCAGTTACTGCAACTGGACAAAGTTATCATTATATTGGTGAGTGGATGACTCATATTTCAGAGTAGAAAATGCATGCATTCATTACATCTTATCAGGATTTTGCTATTGTTTCCTTTGACAATGCCCAGTCTCATTACCATAGATCTTTTCAGAACTTTTTGGTGTGGGTTTTTAATTTTTTTTAAAAATTTTATTTTAGAATGAAAAGAACCAGTATGCTGTGGGGGAGGAAGTTGAAATTGCTTGTGTGAGTGGTCATAGCCTCATTGGCTATCAATACCTCCGGTGTCTGCCAGATCAAACCTGGACAAAGCAACATGTCGAGTGCCAACGTAAGAAAGGGAAAATGAACAAAATGCATGGCAACAAAATAGAAGGGGAAGAAAAACATACAAAAAAGATTTTAATAAAGGTTTTTTTAAAAAGAATCTCTAACATATCTGAAAATATAGCATTTTAAGAAGGTATTTCATGTAGACATGGCAAAAACATCATGAGTCACTACATCACTCCTCTTTCAATTCAGAAGTGTTACTATTATGTGCTTTGTAAGGAAATTGTAATAATCAGTGCATTAGAAAATCATCAGATGGATGCTGTGATATCCTTCTCTTTTCTAGTTTTAAATACCTTTAACAAAAGGACTCACCTTTTGTTTTCAGACTTACATAGATATCTTTAGTTTGATACAGTTATGAAGAAGAAATAATTCTTCAAAATTTGTCTACTATCTTTGATATTAAATGGATGATGTATTTCTAACCACCACCTCCCAGGCTGCCTTGAAAATCTCTACCATAAATCAATGCCTTGAGGGATTTATAGGTCAGTTAAGAATTAAGGATCAGAATTGGTCTGTGTTTGGTAACAAGAGAGATTTCAGCAGTTTTCTGAAACTTGGTGTGATTTCATAGACTTAGTCTTCATTTTAACTTACTCTTCATTTTAACAAAAAGAAGTACCTGAATATAATTATGAGCTTTCCATTGCCATTGGCTTTTTTCCATTTACAAAACAAAATTTAAAATATCCTGTTAAATGCCATTCTTACTGTTTTTAAACAGCAAAATTAAATTACTTATATTGGGATACATTAGAAACATATCATCATTATTTAGTTATTACTTGAAAAATATTTTAAAGACTATGACAATACACTCAAAATTTCTAGACTTCATTATGTTCAATTTTTATTAGTTTTGAATGTCAGACAAATGATCAGTGTTACTGAGTGTCTTTATATGGTTCTTCAGATAAAGCATTATGATTTTCTGTAAATATCCATGCAGCATTCAACCAACAAAAATTATGCTTTTTTTTTATTGTTTGTTACAGCCTCAGTATGCCTCAGGCCACCAATATCTGACAGTGTCACAATTTCCCCATTTAAACAACAGTACAACACTGGTGAAACAATGAAGCTGAGCTGCCAAGCTGGTTTTATAGTCACTGGTCACACGAAGTATACCTGTGGGAAAGACCTGTCCTGGATACCTCCTATTTTGAGGTCTATTACATGTGAAGAAGGTTAGTATGCCTGCAGATATTTATTGTTTCCATATTGCTGGTGGTAACAGTACTGCTTATTTCAGCTAGCTAGAACTAGAAGGCTGATGACTGTTTAAGACATGTAGCAGCTGTTCATTAATTTTAGTTTCAGTTTGTCTCCCATGGTGACAGAATTTCAGCTCTAAACTTCTGCATTAAGTTCAGAATTTCTGGATGCAATGTACTGTAAACTTTAATAATGAAATTGAGACACTGCAACTATTTGCTTTAAATCAAACCGAAGCCCAACTGCATTAACAAGGCTTTATGAAAGCAAAGTGGGAAAATGCATTCTATAGAAATTTCAGCTTCTCTTGTTAAACAGTATTTTCCAGTGATTTTTGCAAAGACTGATGAAAATACTTGTAGAATGTCAACCAGGGAGATTTTGAAGAGATAAACTTAGGACAAATAAAAAGAAATCCATTTTAGCTTTTATGGTAGGAGTGTAAGATATTTCTGTTCACTCCTTACTAGTTACAGTAGTTCTCACTCTGTTGTTTCAGATGTGCAAACTAAAATTAGAGGTATTTGCAATCCAGGACAAAAGCAAGTTGGGTCTCAATGTGTTTGTATGTCTCCAGAAGAAGATTGTGGGTAAGTACTGTAATTAGAAACCAAAGTTTCTCTAATGATAAGAGGCCTTTATGACACCAAACAGGAACGGACAACTGCAAATCAAGACTGCCCTCCATTCAGATATTAGCTAGCTATTCCTCTGAATTCAAATTACAGCCCATTTTTTAGCCTGTGAAATAAATGAACAATCACAGAATCACAGAATGGGTGAGGTTGGAGGGGTCCCCAGTGATATCCTGGCTCAAATTTCCTGCTCAAGCAGGGCCATCCCAGAGCACATGGCACAGGATTGTGTCCAGATGATGCTTGGGTATCTCCAGTGAGGGAGACTCTACGACCTCTCTGTGTAAACTGTTTCACTTACAGTAATCTACTTCTTCCTCATATTCAGGTGGAATTTCCTGCGCATCACTTACTGCCCCACTGTCTCTTGTCCTATTGCTTGGCACCACTGAGCAGAGCCTGGTCCCTCCTCTGACCCCTCCCTGCAGACACTGACAGACATTGATGAGGTCCCCTCTCAGTTGTCTCTTCTCAAGGCTAAACTGGGCCAGCTTCCACAGCCTTTTCTTATAATAGAGATACTCCAATCCCTTGATCATCTTTGTAGCTCTCCACTGGACCTGCTCCAGGAGTTCCATGTCTCTGTTGTGCTGAGGAACCCAGAACTGGACACACCTCTCCACATGTGCTTCACCAGGGCTGAGTAGATATGCAGGGTCACTTCCTATAATCTACTGGCAATGCTCTCCCTAATGCACCCAGTTAAGTTACTGTAATGAGACACCACAGTACATCCTTTTAACCTACACTGCTCTCTGCTACAGGAGACCCTAACTCGTCTTCTCTTTATTTCTCACCATGCACAAGGAGCATGCAAGAGCTATGATCTCTAAGGTTCCTTCCAATCCAAACTATTCTATGATTTTATGATCCCCTTTTTGGAAAATGTCTAAGCTCCATGAAATAATGCTGCTTGGAAATGCATGCACCTTCTAGGAATGAATTCACTCAGTAACCAACAGCAATACAGAAAAAAGGAAACTACAAGCCACATGACTGTTTTTGAATGCCCTTGGCCCCAAGACAACTGTGTGCCAGAGAGAGAGTTGCACACACAGCTGCAGGGATGCAGTAACTTAGAAAAGCAACCCAGGCTGTATGGAAATTTCACATCCCTGTGGAGGTAACAGCCTCTCCTTTTTCCTGTACAGACATGTCCTTCATCTCCCAACAGTTGGACAGGACCAAAGCTTCCCCAGCTCAAAGCACTTGTTTTATCAGGTCCAGGGGCTGCACTAGCTAGGGCAGCATTAGGTCTTTAGATGGATCTCCAGCCTGGCCATGGCTTTTCTGTGTTTCATCTGATGGATGGACTGTTTAAAAGCATGGACTTTAAAAGTCCACAGCCTGCTAAAATAATTTTTCTTTTCTTCCTTTGGCCAGCCACTACTCAGAAGACATCTGTGTGCTAAATGCTGTTTCTGAACAGAATGTGACCAAGCCCAGCTGTCAGTACTCAGCTGAAATGTGCCTCGGAGTGCAGTCATTTTATTTCATGCATTCTGGCCCTTGCCATGATAATTCCAACCTAGACTGGGCTATTGAGCGGGCAAAGCTTTCTACAAATAGTTTGAAGAAAGTGCTCTGTGGCTATGACACCTGCTATGACTGGGAGGATTGTCAAGGTATGACTTCTGAATGGTGAGGTTTAGCCATCCCTTTGTATCCAGAAGTAAAATGTGCTGACTTTCACTGCTTCAAGAAGAGGATTTACAGACACTGTGCTCTCTGGACACACGGAGTGTGAAAGTGTGGTCAGTCCTGTGTTCCTGCTGCCTAGGGTTACACTTAGATTTGTCTTTTCCTTTTACTCACAACTAGTGTAGTGTTGTTATTTCCTATTAGAAAGGCACAAGAGGAACTTGGAGATAGAACTTTTTCAGGAGAATCAACAGTTGAATCTTTAGTCACAGAAATGTAGTTGGTAATATTTTCACCCATTCCTTGTAAGGCTACTAGCTCCTAGTTTGTACTTCAGGAATTAATTTGGGCCACACCCTCTATAGCATATAATTAAATTGTGAAATTAAATCATTATATTACTTCAAAAGCAAGACTGGGGCCATTGGGCTTAATAGGATTTTAATGGTAAAATTTGCAAATATTCATATGTGAAAACTGTGTTTATCAAGAGTTTTAATGAACTAGCTAAGCTGGTAAAATCCCTAAGAGGATTATTTTCTAAACAATGTTGTGCAACTTGGCTATTTACTGTGTAACCAGGTGATAAGAACAGTAGGTTTTTCTGTAAATTTCTGAGGTGCTGGCTGGCTCTGCGCACATCAAGTGCTTGCCAGGTAGAGGCTGAGGGATGGTCACCCCATCCCTTGCTGCCAGAGACAAGTCTGATTCTTATCACACCTGGTCTATTTAATGACAAATAAAGCAACAGAAGTGTGCAGCAGCAATCCTAAGACCCTGTTTTGAAGATGCAAGATTTCTGCAGCAGAGAATTTGAAGTAAACACGTCTGTAAAAGTACTGCATGATCTGTTGTTCCTTGTGAGTTCAAGCAGAGGGCATGACCAGTTGTGTCCACCAATAGACGCACTCTGGTGGAACCTCTAGGCACTGTGCTCCTGGGAAAAAGGTGATAACTTCTTAAAAATTACTTATTCCAGAGCCTCTAAGAAGCCTAGCTCTGATTCCACTGTGCAAGAGTCTACCAGCTGGATCTTGTGCCAGCACTCCAGTGTTTTTCTCTCAAAAGCCTACAGAGGAGCTCTATTCAGAAAAATAAGAGAGAGGGGAGAAAAATATATTAAATAAGATTAGTTGTCAGTGTGGTGCTCAAGAGATTAGAACTGGACTCTTCATCATCTCCACAGAAGTCCACTTTTCATGAGTGTGCACAAACATTTGGAAATGAATGTTTTGTTTTTCCTGAGAGTCAGTAGTTGGTCTCAACACAGGGACAGAACATACTGCAGAGAAGATACTGCAGTACCATGAAAGAAGCTAAATGGGGGAAAGCACACATTTTTCGTGCGTTAAAAAACTGAAGGCAGGAACTCTGCCTAGGGAATTTCTGGGAAAGAATATAAAGAGTCAGAACTTGATTAGGTCAGAAATAGGTAATGAAATAACCAGCAGGACTGAGCTTTACCACAAGCCAGCGGTAAGTAGCTTAGCATTCATAAAAAGAGCTTTAAGGAAACAGGAGCTCGCACAATATAGACCTTAAGACTCCACTTCATTGCAAGATTGTGTTCGAGGATAATTGGAAAAGAAAGTCGACTGAATATATCTTTGTTTAGAGGAAAAGTCAGGGAAAGCTAGTGGATAAAAATAGTTAGATCAATTCTGCTTTTGTATGGGCCATTGTTGCAAAAACTGTTATTTAAAGCTGATTAGGTCTCTATTCCTAATATCCAGCTATCTAGTGAATGCAGTACAGGATTTTTGTAACTAATATATCACAAACATCCAAATAATGTTTTTCCCTGTTGAACTCTGAAATGTCATCGAAGTATAAAATTTGGTTTTATAAAATCACATTTGCTGCTATATTTCCATACATTCATTCCCAGAGACACAGACCGAGTGCTTCTGTCTGATGCCTCACCAGTGCCCTAAAGAAGAGATCCGAACTCACTGCATCCAAATGGAGACATCAGGGAGGAGGAGGAGAGTCAGTCATTGCGTGCTGGCAGCCATGAAGTGTGCTGGCATCCAACTGCAGGTGCTGGAGCAGGGGAGCTGCCTGCCATAACCCATTTGCTCACTGCAGACAACATGATCATTGCATCAAATGCAGACTGAGCCACCCATGGAAAAACTTGGTCAGTTATGAAAGGATAAGTGTATCAAAACAAAAGAATGAGAAAAAAAATTACAGCTCGCTTAACAGCTTTTTGGGAGAAGGGTGGCAGTGGCTTTTTTCTGTCTGAAAATGACCTGAGCTCAGGGGTATAGGGACAGCTTGTCATTGCTGGCATTGCTTGGCATTGCTGCACCTCTGGGGATGTGCAGAGGAAGGGAGGGGAACAAATGGAAAGGGAGAAAAAGAAATATTGCCTTTGGTCTCCCCTAGAGCTGCATGAGACCTTTCCTTTCCTGAGCCATTTGTTGCTTTGTCCCTGTGCTTGTGACTGCTGTGCACTCTTGTCTCACAGGCTGAGTACCTGCTGTATCATGCAGGCAGACAGAGCAGGCACTTCAGCACTTCTGACATCAAATGAGGAAGAGATAGTAAGTCACAGTACAGGAGCAATAAATGGAAGGAGCAATACCAAACAGTGAAAACCACAATTGCGCACTGATTGAGTGAAGCTGTTCAAAACAATGTGATTTCTAATTGGAGTAGATAAAGGGAGGAGATTTGCTTTCTGTGTTTGTTCACTGGGTTTGAGCTTTAGGCAGACAGCCTGAAGCCTAAAACTTGGGGAATTTGAATGGTATCCCTCTAGGTAAATTAAGAATGTTTGTACTTTAAATATAAAATAAACATTTAATGAAACAATGCACTGGGCAGAGTCTTACTGAAATATGTGGTTCTACTTGGAGTGATTCTACTTGGAGTCTGCAGAAATATATCACAATCAGATTCCTTGCATACACCTGCATCAGCACCAAACCTGAGAACAATTGCATGGGCACCTCAGCCCAGCCATGGTCCACACCCCCAGCATTCCTTGGTCACAAATCATTACTTCTGAGCAGTTGCAACTAGAATTTTCCCTTCAGCACTCAGAATTTCACAAATCTAAATCTGCCTTTTAAGAAGAGGAAAACTGAAAGTCACTTCTTTCTTTGCCAACAGACATCAGAACAAAGACAACCCAGAAAAAAAAAAACCCCACAGAATCATAGAAAAGAATAAGACAATTTGCTGAGTCAGAAAGGACCCAAAAGGATCATCAAAGTCCAGCCCTTGGCCCTGCAGAGGACACCCCAAGAATCACATCATATACCTGAGAGCATTGTCAAAATGCTTCTTGGACTCAGACAGGATGGTGCTGTGACCACTGCCCTGGGGAACCTGTCCCAGTACCCAACCACTCTCTGGGTGAAAAACTTTCTTCTAATATCCAACCTAAACCTCCTCTGACAAAACTCCAGGCCATCCCCTTGGGTGCTGTCAGTGGTCACCACAGAGATCAGTCAGTGCCTGCCCCTCCTCTTCCCCTTTCAAGGAAGTTTTAACTGCAGTGAGGTCTCCGCTCAGTTTCCTCGAGGTTGAACAGACAAGTGCCCTCAGCTACTCCTTGCACGGTTTCCCCTCCAGACCCTTCACCCTCTTTTTTACAATCTCTAATAGTTCAATGCCTTTCTTACATTGTGGCACCCAAACCTGCCCCCAGCACTGGAGGTGAGGCTGCCCCAGTGCAGAGCAGAGCAGAGCAGGACAATCCCCTCCCTTGCCCGGCTGGCCATGCTGTCCCTGATGTCCCCAGGACAAGCTCGGCCTTCCTGGCTGCCAGGGCACTGCTGGCTCATGTTCAGCGTACCAAGGACCAGGACCCCCAGGTCCCTTTCCATAGCAATGCTTTACAGCACTTCATTTCCCAGTCTGTCCATACATCCAGGATTGCCCTGTCTCAGGTGCAGAATCCAGCAGTTTTCCTTATTGAACTTCACAATGTTGGTGATTGACCAGCCCTCTCATCAAGGGTCTCTCTGGAGGTTCTCTCTGCCTTGCAGGGAGTCAACAGCTCCTCCCAAATTAGTATCATCTGCAGATGTAGTATCCCTTCCTGTCTTGCATCCAAAGTAATTTCTGAAGATGCACAGGACCCATGATGGAGCCCTGAAGAGCTCTATACATGACCAATTGCCTGTTTGATGTCATTCCATTCACTACAATTCTTTATATCTGACACATCAGGCAGTTGCTCACTCATTACATGAGGCATTAGAAATATCCATTACTGAACAACCTGCCCTATGTATAAACCTTACACTTTGCCAGAGGTTGGGCAAAATCACCTGGGAGCTGGGAGTGGGCTGGATGCTGTCCTAGGTTACAATGTAAGGTATGCCCAAGATATGTATTCTATCACCATCTTCATGAGCTGTTGAAACCAGNTTTTTTTCCCCCCTCCTATTAAACTGTATTTCTGACTTGGAGTCTTTCACTGGTTTTACTTTCAAACCAGCACAGATGCAAAGTAGTTATCTTTCCCAACGAAGAAATATATTTGAGATGTTGTCAGGCTCCCTAGAGCAGAAGCTAGTCTCAACTGGATGGAGCTCAAGAAAAAGAAGAAATTAATCCTGCTGCTAAATACAATAAATGTATGCTTTTCTGCTTAACATGTACAGTAAAAAATTATTATAAAAGCCTGAGATAGGCTTTCCTTTGTAGTTCTATAGCTCTTTCCTCCAACTGAAGATCTATAGTAATATGCTGGTGGTGACCAAGGAGTGAGTTGCAAATTTGATTATGTTTAGATTGGTTTTTAGTGCCCTTGTTTCTTCCTGCTGGTTGCACTGTGGAGGAAGAATCACTCCAAATAGTTGTGTACTCCAAATGCTGCCTGCACCACCAACAAACAATGAAGATTTCTTGCTTCTGATCCTCTAACCTTAATACTAGTTTTTCATTACAGGCCTTTGATTCCAGTTTGAGTGCCTAACAAAGTTTCTGATAAAGGGATTTTTTCATCCCTGACACTTTTCATCATGATAAATTACCAGATGAAGTTATTTCCTGGTAAACAGAAGGCAGCCAGGGGCTCTCTGACTGCCCCCTCTTCTCCAGCACCTCTGGTTTCAGAGTGGTTGTGTGCTGTGCAAGTGCTCGCACTAAGACTTGCTTTGTTGTCTCTTGCTGGTGGGGATAATTCCCATGGTTTCTGTTTTGCAGTTGACCATTACAGCACAGAATGGAGACATCATCTGTGTGGTGGTTTCAGGTTGAAATTGGGTGGAAACACCAATCTGTTCAGTGGTTTTGGTTCCCCTATTTTTGTTTCCTGGACAATGCACCAATTTCTGCAGTGGGTTGACTGCCCACTAGAATTATTTACTGTTTTTCTGCTGTGAGATAGGATTAGGAGAAAAGCAAAGCAGGCTCAAACTTAAAAGGGCACAAAGAAAGCTTTATTGACAAAACTACATGAGAGAAAAAAAAAAAAATCAGAATAAAACCTTCAAAACACCTCTCCTCCCCCACAACTTTCCCTTTTCACTGACAATGTATAGAGAAAACACAGAACCCAGGTCAGTTTACCACATCTAAAATAGTCTTTCATAAGTTCTTTTAGAGAGAGTAGTCTCTTTTGGTCTGCCATGGAAACTTCTCCACAAGAAAAAGAGTTCTATTATGGCTTCAATTCTCACAAATTGCAGCTGCCCAGGAACCTGCATTTGTGACATCCCTCCTACATCATGCAGCCTTCCCACAGCTGCATTATGGGCCAAGTAAACTCATGAGGTACCATTTTAAAGATGAATGGTTCAAAAGCAAAGGCTCTCTTCATTTCTTTCTGAGATGATTTTTATCTCTAGGAACAGAGATCTTCTTCTTCTGTTCCTAGGGGCAGATCTTCACCTTCATCTTCACTGCATCTCTTTCTCTCTCTCTATTCAAGCTTCTCATAAGATCACAGCTACTCCAACCTTTACCCAATCCAACACAAATGCCTTTCCTCATATCTGCAATTTAAACACCCTTCCCCTCCCCATGTATGCTTTCCACGACTTAAAGGGATATTCTAATATATTACAGTCCATCACCATGGCCTTAGAAAAGAATTTCAGCCTAAAATTAAGCATCTTCTCATTCTCCTTCCATCTAGGACTCAACTCCTCCTTCGCTGACATTGATGTCTTCTCATTGTCTCTCTACGTGTCTTCACTCTGTCCTTTTCTCTCACTTAAGAGAGGATTAGTGCTTTGTAAGTTTCATCTGTGCAAAGAATGAGTTAGTATCTCACCCACGGCCTGCAGAGGGTCATGATGGTCTTTTGCCACAGGACTTCTCACGGCGTTGGAAGTCTCCTAACAAGATAACTCAGCAGTGGCAGCCAGAGCAGTTTACAGAACAGAGGCAGCGCTAGGGCTGGGCCAGGATCTCGGGGGCTCTCGCTGCATTCAATTCTGGCTGCAGGGACACTCTGCATGGCTGCAGAGCTGCCCCTGCTGTGGGGGAGAAGCAGCTGGGATCTCAGCAGCAGCATGCCTGCAGCTGGGGCTCCCCTGCCTTCCTATGCCTGGCAGCCACTGGGGGCCCGGCCCAGCCTGGCTAGGCCTCGTGGGCCACCATGGGGGGCTTAGTGGCAGGGTACTAACAGCCGCAGGAGGCCCGATCCAGCCGGGATGGAGCCTTCTCTCCTCCAAGCCCTGCCGGCGCTGCAGCAGCAGCAGGGGCCAGCCCGGCGGCACCAGGCCTGCGGGCCAAGCGGCGGAGCTGGGCTGACCCCGCTGGGGCCTGGCTACCTCTTCCCAGGCCGGAAGGAAAGAGAACTTTTCCTGGCGTTTCCCGATTTATAACCTGTGTATTCACAGAGGTCTGTCTGGCTTTCTAGTGGCCTAACAAGATGCCAATAGTCAAAACTAGTCAGTGATTGGTTATGCCACAGCTTTTCTTAGAAAAATCACTTCCGTGGATAATTCCTCTCCTCACCAAATGTCAATCAATGGAAAACCAGCACAATCTGCCACTCACTAATAAGGGGATGATTCTGCCATACACTGAATCCAGAGGCAATCTTCAGCATGCTGAAATCAGTGGGATTTTTACTGTTGGCTTCAGTAGGGTCTGGATTGCACTTTGCAAGTACTTCGGGTTTGCTCCTGTGCTCTGTCACAGGGGTTCCCAACCCTTAGATCAACGACTGAAGTTCTTTAATATTTCCTGCAACATCTGTCTTTTTTTTTTAAGATGTGATGACTTATATTAGGTAATGATAGCTTTCTTGTTCACTATGGGCAGGAAATGCCATCCCTTCCTTACCATTGTAAACTCCAAGTAACACACCTGGCTTGATGGATCATTGCCTTGGGCCATAACTTATAATTAGAGAAGATACAGCAAACCTGAAAGGAATCTGTCAGGGTAACCTAGGTCACAGAGACCTTACCAATTCTTAAAGGACATCTTTCTTGGTACTGCAGCTTCTCTACTGCACATAAAAATACCCCATCTATTTGGTCTTAACATTAGAGAGGAAGTACCATCCAAAATAAATATAACAAGCCTTTGCACACAGATTTCCATACAAATTCCAACATATCTAATTTTTCACTAGTGCAAGAGTGTGTGTAATGTATATAGTATACACTTACCAGGGACTGAGACAGCTGAGGCATGATTCAATGGCTGGACAATTAGCACTGCTGTTGTAGGCATCCCACCACAGCTTCTGTATAAGTACTTCTTGTACTGTAGAGTACAGTAAAATTTGAAAAAAATATAGAAAATAATTGAATAGTGTCTGTTATAATGTTTATCCTTATCCAACCTGAGAAAGGGGTAATCCAGAGTTTTCTTCAAGGGTTTGAAAGTAAATCAGATACGTAAGTTTAAATATCAACTGCCAAATTTTTGCTGATGAGCCACTGCTTAGTTATAGCAATTATTGTTCATTGTTGCAAATATGAAAACATCTGGTATTAAATGATTGAGTCTTGGTGTCTTCATATTTCAGATGCTGTGAGAATGGTAATTATCTCTTGATTTAAGATTTTAGTACAAAATAAGACTATTAAATGCAAATTTGCTAGACATAGTAAACATAGTAGAAAATAGTCACCAGTGGTTTTGCTAGTAACACTCTCCCACTGAGTGATAAAACAGAAACCATCTTAGACAGTGTTTTTTCAGTAAGTTCTGGCAGAGCACACTGCTGTCCAATGAACTCTCAGGTTTGCACTCCAGAAAGGGCAAGGATACATCTCCAGCAGCAGTATAAATTGTGGCATTCATGATAGCTTCAGCTCGACAGTTGTGCTTTCAGAGGGAGAAGTCCATCACATTTCTCCTCACCCAGATGTCCTTGAGGAGTAGGCTCTGACTATTTTTTTCACAAAAGGGAAGCTTCAACTGTCTCTTTAACAGAAACAATTCAGTTTCACTGATGAAGGGTTATGAGATAAAGATGCCACAAATAAGATGTTTTTAAAATCAAAACTTAATCAATTAATCTTGTGCTTACAGACTCCAATTTTACTACAAGGCAGGGGGGTCTTTCAACAGCTCCCAAGGCTGTGTGTTCATATGTGGGTTGGCATGAAGATTTCCAATGCAGATTGATCTGAGCAGGCTGATCTTCATCCCTTGATTGCCACAAATGACATGCCCCTAAAAGGTGTATGGCTGCACCCAAACCAATCATCTTTGGCTATCCTTTTAGTCAGCTGAGGAGAGAAACAGACCCTTAGCAGATAGAATTTCTGTCTTAGACATCTCAAAACAAGCTGGGTGAATCATGCCCTAATGGTGCCTGTCCTGCTGTGCTGATTTTGAAGGGAGGTAGGGAGTGAGTAGGACAAATAGAAATATTTATGCTATAGATTTCCAAAATTGGATTAAACTTTCCTACTTAAGTTTTTTTAAAAATAATATGATTAAGATATTTAAGTTTAATTTATACTTGATTTCCAGCACCAAATGATTTGTCTTTCAGACCAGCACTATTTGTATTACCACTTCTTTTCAGGAATAACTGGCTCCATCCACAAAACACCAAAGCTTTTGTGGGGTTCAGCACTGTGATAACTCAAGGCTAGCTTCTGAAAGGGTGCTGAGCACCAACAGGTGCCTGTGCATCCTTCCCATTGCATGTTCTGTCAACCAGAAACTAGCCAGAGTTATTTACACTTGAGTGGAAGATATGAAGGCGTCTGTAAGAGATGCAGCCAGTCACCAGCAGAACAGGGGAGGGGGATGAGTGGCTGTTGTGCATCCTGCCCAGCTCATTACCCCGTCAGGTCCTGCCCCTCCTGGTCATGGACCTTGCTGGTTGGGATCCCTGCCCATGGACCAATAAACCAGGCTAGCCTTGGCCTGTCCCCATCCCCAGGAAGGTGCCCAGGGCTAGGGCTGCCTGGCTCTCTGTGTGTGGGGTGGGGAGTTGACCTGTTGGAATGAACGCAGAAGAGGCCACAAAGATAATCAAGTCCTGGAACATCTCTCCTATGAGGAAAGTCTGAGAGAGTTGACACTGTTCAGCCTGGAGAAGACTCCTAAAAGACCTTATAGCACCTTCCAGAACCTAAATGGGGGCCGCAAGAGAGCTGGAGAGGGACTTTTTACAAGAGCATGTAGTGAGTGATAGGATAAGGGGAAATTACTTCAAGTGAAAGAGGGTAGATTTAGATCAGATGTTAGGAAGAAATTCTTTACTGTGAATGTGGTGGAGCACTAGAACAGGTCGCCCAGAGAAATTGTGGATACCTCAGGATGGATAGGACTTCGAGAAACCTGGTCTAGTGAAAGATATCCTTGCCCATGGATTGGGGATTGTATTAGGAGATCTTTAAAGTCCCTTCCAACCACATGATTTCATGATTGGTATGAGCTACCAGATATTGCCTGCTGACCTGGGGGTCCTTAGGGAAATACGGCCCCTACAGTAAGCAGGAAGATGAAGTGCACATTTATCTGGAAATCAAAAACAAGTCAGCAAGTGCAAACTTATAATGATATTTTCTTTACTGGGCACATATCCTGGTTACCAGGGACTTTCTCCCTCTCATGTTCTCTGCTGCTGAGACCTTGCTAAGTAATAGAATCAGTCTTTCTCTTTTATTAGATTCTTCTGTGAGTATAGTGTGATTGTGCAGCTGATAGAAAAGCCTTCGCTTTTACGTGATAACTTACTTTTCAGACAAATCAACTACAAAAAAATTATCACACAAGTGATTGTGGGTAACTGGGCACCAAGTGTGAATTTCAGGCCCATGTGTTAAGGTCAATGCGACCCATGTGTTAAAACCCACTCAGGGAGAAAATAAAGGTGATTATCTGCAGCTTCTTCAGTTCACTGTGTATCTCAGGAAGGCTTTCTGACACAGCACTGTAAAGCAGCCTCTCTGTAGCTTCATATTACCAGTCCCGAGAGAGAGCTGCAATAAACAGTGAAGCAGAAATGAGATCTCTTCCTAGAAATCAGCTCAGCTAGAGGCAATTGAAACTTATAGCAGAATCAACCATGACTGGTTGAAAGCACTTAATTTTTTGTTTTTCTCAATTTCCACTATTGTTGTTTATGATGCATATCTAATCAGGAATATCCAGGTTACATTAAGGAGGTGGCATATGTGTCACTGTCAAAGCCTCTTTCCAGAAATGAGTCACTGAACACAGCACCAGCCACTCTCAGGCGTGCAGAACTGAGGAAGGCCCTGACCTCATTGAAGCCCATCAATGCCTCCCCCAGCACAGCTAGATAATATTACAGAAAGGTGGTGATCTTGGTTTACCAGGAAAAATATCTATTAGAAAAACACATCTTGTCCAAGGACTTACAGGGACAAAGAAGCATGACACACACCAGCCAGGCTGCTGGATTCAACAGGCATTCTTCAGATTTCAGAAAGTAAAAGTAAGCTGGCCTTCTATCAGGTCTGGGGAATATAGAGCTCTGGAGACACTTGTGTCCTTGTCAGAGCTATAGAATAGAAGATAATGAAGCCATGTGCCCAGTACTTGATTGAAAATGTCTCAATGACCCACAACCCCTCTTTCTCCATCTGGGTCCCTGTAATTGTGACACTGACATGAATTGGCTATTGAAAAGTTAAAGTCTTAGTGGGGATTGGATGGAGACCTGCTACCACTGGGAAATGGATTCTGTAGAACTATCAAATGCCTTGATTTAGGTCCACATTTTCAATGCTAAATTTGATGGCCAGTCCTTGCATTAACAAAAGTTCTATGATTTCTGGTTACAAAGCTTTGTACTGCATGTACAAATCAGCATGTACTGCTGATTTCATTTGCAAAGGTTTGAAAGGTAGAAATGAGCCTGACAAATAAGTACCTCTCATGAAATCAGTTTGGGAGCTACTGTTATTACCAGTTACTGTTATTACCAGTGATCATCCAAAAGAAAAAAAAAAAGTATTTCGCAAACAAATAGCACTTCAGGGTTAGACTTCAGCAATGGCCTAATTTCCTGGAAGTATTTCAGAACAGTTACTTTAGAAAGCAGCTGCATTTAAGATTTTGTTGCTTATGTAAGTTCAGGATACTTTTAGAGAGAAGTGGTTTTTGTTCTATGTTCCCAGAAGCAGCAGAGAAGGGTCACCATAACATTGCAGCCATTTCTGTCCTCTGTCAAGCAGCCTGGTTGTACCTGTGCTGCTAAAATGAAAGAGGACTGGGCTTTGGGGTCCAGAAAGTGGCATATGATTATCCTTCCTGTTGAACTATAATGTGATTTTGGGGTACCCTAGTTGATTCTCCCCCAAAACAGCATTTGGAGCCTACTGAACCACTTACATGGGCCAGGGACCATTTCCAGCAAGACAACTGTTTTTGTGGGGTTTGCTGGCTGGATATGAACTGACCTACACCCCTTTGCCTCTGGGACTGCAAAAGGAGGCCAATCCAGTTTTATTTACTGTTACAATCACTGGTTATTTGCTTTTTCCCAGGAATTCCTAGACTTGATTTACTTTATCCACATGCCCATATCTGTTATGAAACTCCCTAGTATACACTAAGGATGGACAACAGTCCATTAGGGACAAACAAGAGTCCAAAAAGTCAGAGCTCAGGGCCAAAGAAATGTTCCAATTTTTGGAGTATAAATGAAACATGATGTAGTTTTTCAGTCATCTGAGATGTCTAAAAGAGGCTGGGGAATTTTAAGAAATCAAGATGTCTTCTCAGTATTGACCAAATCCTCAAGCTACATTCCCTATGTGTCTTCTAGCTCCTTTAAGTAAAACCTGTGGGGTACAATATCTGATGGTATTAGATGATAATCACCTCATATCCTTGGCTTTATTTGCTAGGGAATAATTTCCTAATAAATACATTTGAAATCCTGGGTTATTGCATTAGCATATGTGAACACATGGTTGTTTTGTCTGTGAAATCCCTCTGGGAGTTACTATGTCAACATTTGTTGTGCAATGCTTTTATTTGCTGTGTAACAGAGTGAGACCAGCAGTGAGTTTTCCCGTAAATGTGAATTTTTTCTTGGCTGTGTGTGTCTGGCTGACACAGCATGCAGAGCCCTGCCAAAAAAATCTGGGTAGAGGTTGCATTCCTTACTAGCTTGATAGGTGTGCCTGGGGGGTGTGTGCAGGTATGTGAATGCACACAGGTGCAAAACTACACATTTACTGGGGGGACTGGAAAGGCTTCAGCAGTGGCCATCACCAGTACACGTCTTAGTGTCTTGGCTTAGTTTTTAGCCTGATATTTTCTATCATTCTAAAATCAAAGAGAACTGAGAAAAACCTTGAGTGCAGCAGCAAAATAGCATAAGCAGTAAGTCTTGGTAAGTCCTTACAGTTGTGGCTGGCACTGCTGGCCCCAGCTTTTTATTTGTGCCACCTCTTAACAGCCTTAAAGATGGCTGAAGTCTCAAAGTACTGCCTGGTGTTCATGTTAATCCATTCCAACCTCCTCAGTATTTATTAGCCAGCCAATGTATTTCCTCAGCGCAGCTACATGGTCTCCAGACCAGGCTATCTTGTGTCTAGACAGCTTAAAGGGCAGGGAGCGTTGGTATACATAGTCTAAAATCATCTTTGGGATTCACAGGGATCCAGTTGTCTCAGAATGGGACTTTACTGGGGAGTTTCCATAAAATCTGGTAGAAGAAACAATGTAGAGAGAGAAAAAGAATAAAAGTCCAATTATTCTGTAGATAATGTTCTCAAATTTTCCCTCTGAGAGACACAATACCTCTTCCTCTTGCTACAACCAGTGTTTGAAGGACCAGGAGAAGTTTGATAGCATCTTGGTGGGAGCTTCTCATACTCAGAAAGACAGTATCCAGTATGTGTGTTCTGGGAACAATGGCATATAGTGAAATAAAGATGACAATCCTGTTTTCAGGTCCATATCAATATGTATGTGTCCTGGGAGATGATGTAAATGAATTCACTGTAACTCATGAAATGCTAGCTTTGGCACCTTTTTCTGTTTGGAGAGGATTTGCAGCAGCCTTTGCTTCTACATGTGCCTGGACTAATTCTGCAAGTAGAATGCTATAACCAGCTTTATGCACATCCCAGTACTTACACAGCTCTCCTCATCACAAGATTTGAAAACAGGAGTAATAGTTCTCAAAATAAAAGAACATTGCTTGTGTTGGTTGGTTGCTAGGATCATTATCTTAGTATGAGCAAGTTCAGTTATCAACATAAGTTGCATAATTATTCAGAAAGTGAATAATACAATCACATTAAAAGTCTCAGTACAATTGATGCTAACAGTAAATTATAAAACCATGGCTCTGCTTTACCGAAAGCTACTGATCTAGTCTTGTTAAACTATCACTGCCCAAAAGCACTGCTGGCAGCTGTTTGCCACTGCTTATCTCTTGCTGAAGTTTATTTTGCATATTCACACAATACAGTTCTTAGAGGCTGCATAATAAAAATCAATTTAGAGGAGTGCTAAACAGAGTTGATAGTTTTCTCTTGCATGTTGTGGCATAGAACTCTGCTCACTGGCTCCTGACCACAAGAAGTAAGAACAGCCACCTAAGGAACACATGCAGGAGAGCAGGTCCTGGAGGCTAAGCTCTGAGCAATTAGCATGTCTCCTAAACTAAGCCAGAAGATCCAATGTGCCAACAGCATCCTTCTGCTGGTCAGAAACAACTCCTTTGTGTTTTGCAGTAAAGAATGAAAGAAATCAATAGCAGTTTATATTCCTGTGCCCCCTGTCATACACAGTAATGGCTCTGCTGTTACTTACAATGGCAGCTCATAACAGTGAGCAATGTGGCAGAGCCACAGTGTGGTGGAAATGGAGCTGACCTGTAATAGCATTGTGAATGGGGTGATGCAATGGCTTTAGGTGGTAGCAAGATCAGGGTAGGAGGTTATTGAATAAGATTCTATTTGGGCTAGAGAGAGAATGAACTAAAAAGTGATGCAACAGCTCTCAGATTGAAAGCAATTGGCAAAATCGTCAGGTGTAAGAAATTGTGACGGTGTTTTGTCAGGTTATGACTGGCAAGTGAGAAGAAACAGCAAGTTAAGCCCTGCAAGAAGAGATTGAAGAGTGGAAGTGCACTGGCCAAAGCTGTCTAAAGAAGACATTAAGAGAACAGGGAGAAAAGGGACTATTTCCCAATAGTGGGGAAAATATATCTTGTAAATGTTATTTTTTACAGCTTTTTCATGTTTTCAAGTTATGTTCTACCTTAAAACATTTTTCTTTCAATTAATGGTATTTTGCTTTTGGCAGGGCACTAAACCGCTCATCTGTTTTTAACTGGGGGGGTAAAAACATCTGCAGCTCAGGGCTGCAAATCAAGGAGTGCTTTGGGAATCACAGCATCCTGCTTCATGTGTCTCTCATTCTGTAAGGCAAAGGATGTCTATGGCTGTCAGGCAATGAGCTCAAGGAGCCACAAGAAGCACACTGGGGAAATAAAATCTCCAGTGAAAAAGAGACTTGCGAAGGATACCTTACTCTACTAGTGAGTACTGGTTAGTACTTTAACAACAGCAGGTTGGCAGACATAACTTGCTATCCTTCAGTTAGTCTCCAGATGTATACACTGGTCCCAAATCTTGTCTATGCAGGTGGACTCCCATCTGGCAGGAACTTGGGAAGCTTCTCCCATGTCACTGTATAGGCAGACAAATTTTCTATCACTCTGCAGATGTTCATTTTCTGCTCCCAGATTAGAAAACAATATATCAGAAGAGTTTTATTCCTTCCTAGGTTTCTACTCGCTCTTTGGCTGTTCTGCCTGGAGATATCCCACATCTTATGCTTAACATGGGGGCACTACTGCTCTGTGAGAGCCCTGGTGTATCCTTCCCACCTTCACTTCTAGGGCATCTCCTTCTTTTCCCAGCTTGTCATTTTTCACAAAGGGAGCCTGTCAAATGGTTATTTGAGCAGAAGTCTAGTTTTGTGGTCCACTCACTAGTATATGAACCTGTAGTTTATATTTTAAAAACATGTAATGCATTATTAGATCTGAAAGGTATGGATTCTTCATTATCTTTCATGAAAATAGGCAGGTGGGAAGAGATCTCTCCTATGTCTGCCCCAAGGAGACAGACACAACACAGATTTACTTCCTATTACTCTGATTACCTACACCAAAAATAAATTCCTAGAAATCCAGGTTTTAATACTGCTGCTGCTCAGCAGATCCCTTTTTGGCAAGGAAGCAACAAAGGCTGAATTTCATTCCATATGCTGATAATGTTTACCAAATAGTGTTAACTAGGAGGAATATTTTCAGCACTCCTGTTTTACAGAGGTCCCTCCACTCTGTTCCTGTACCTACCGTTCTGCATCAGGCAAGCATTTTTACTGAGCAGTTCATGATATCTTCCAAGTCACTGGCCTCAGATGATCTTAGCAGTGTGGATAACAAGCTTACCCTACCTAGATTTGTTTTGCTTACCTTGGTTTGAGTTAAATTTAATCTGCCACAGCTGTCCAAAGCTCAGGTCATCTAATATCAAACTCCTCCCAAGTACCCTGATACATGGCCATAGGCCAAATGCATGGTCATTTAACTCAGGTAGAACAAAGGGGTTTACCACACTCTGCCGGATAATTTTCCTAAGTTAATTGATTCCATGGAACCATGATCCCCCCCTGTTGTTCCCCTCATCTGACACTCATTCATCTGATTTTGCTTTCCTACCAAAAAAAAATGTCCTGCATTTATCTGTCAGTTTAATATCAGTATGGTGGATCACAATGACTGGAGATGCTTCTGTACTGAAAGGGACACAGTGGGGCCAGCAGACATGCTTACCATAGGAATGACTGTGTGACTGGACAGCATGACACTGGTCCTACATGAACCAGTTTTTCTTTCAATGAATAGTCACATTTCTTTGAAGAAAACTCCTACGTATTCACCTCACTTTTCCTCTCATGCAGCATTAGACAGACAGCTAGTTGGTTAAAAAACAAGAAAAGCCCATAATGCCTATTCTAAAATGCTATAAGACATACTCAGATTTTCAAGAGGGGTGATGGAACTGAAATGGCCCTGATGTGGCAGGGAAGTCACAAGGCAGGCAGGGAAAGGAGTGTGCTATCACAGTAGGAGGGAGAGCAGATCCTTGCTGGACACCTTCAGTGAGGGAATGTGCCTGTGAGGAGCCCACAGAGAAGGAGCTGACTGAGCTGAGAAGTAGGAGGGGAAAAAAATGGAGTGGGTAATTAGAAAGAAAAAGGAGAGAAAAAGGATTTAGATGGATCAGATAAACAGTGAGACATTACAGACTGAATGAAGCATCTGAAGTGCAGCCTTCATTAATATTTTGGCTGCCTTATCTCAGACCAATTTATTTTATGGACACTGAGAGCTCTTCCTGCCGATGATTATCTGTTAACTTTATTGTTTTTTGAAATAGGAATTCTCAACATTTCTTGAGGCCCTGTGCTGATTTTCCACCTTTCCCTATGTTTGATGGCATGAATCACCAAGTCACTATTATTTCTGTGCCATCTATCAGGAAATTTCCCAGTGATTTTTTTCTTGCCTTGAGCAGATATGGAAGCTATTGCTACCCAGTGGACTCATAGTCTACTCACATGTTATGCCAAACGCCACAAGAAAAACGTTAGAAATTGTGGACAAGAGACTTGAGAGCAATCAAGTATGCAAACATCTGAATGGTCTACAAACTATTACTTACTACTCCAGAGCAAATAAAAAAGACAAAATAGCTGACTAAATTTATTTGGATTTTATTCAACTTATTTTCATCTGTATGCTGTTCACAAAAATTTATTATTTGTTCAGGAAGAAAAAGTAACCAAAACCCACAACCTGATATTATTTCCCAGACAGCAATAAAGGTTATAAAGATCAGGAGGTCCCTTCAGTGTGGCAACCTTCCCCTCCAACATGGCTAACCCCACAAGAGAGAGTCTCCAAGGAAAGCCACTCCTGTTCTGGCTTACTCTTTATTGCCAGCATCACAGAAAGCAAAGCTTTATCCAGCTGAGGGTAAGGTTTATTCAAGGAAACTACTGGTCGAAGCATGACAAGAGAGATGTTTAATCTTACTATATTACTGAGAGTAAGAAAAGAAATCTGTTGCTGTAAAACCTTACATACATTTCATACATGCTGATAGTACTGCACTTGGTTAAACATCCACTTGCTATCCAGCCCTTTGTCCTTGGTTGCATCGAAGAATAGTCAGAAGGAATGGGACTATCAGCATGGGTACCTGAATGGACTTGCAATATGTAAGCAAAGATGTCACAATCCAGCTATGCCAGAGAGAATGCTTATCTCTGTAAGGAAAGAGTGTAGGAAACTTCTTTTATTCAGAATCAGTCTTTGAAGATTATCCAGTGGTATCTGCAAGGGGACTGCCTGCAGAATGTCTTCATTGCTGTAAAGATGTGT
Organism: Donacobius atricapilla; assembly: GCA_013397315.1. Taxonomy (NCBI): domain Eukaryota; kingdom Metazoa; phylum Chordata; class Aves; order Passeriformes; family Mimidae; genus Donacobius; species Donacobius atricapilla. The sequence continues at coordinate 63,578 of WBMY01016115.1, forward strand.
TTTCCCTAATAGTTGCCTTTGAGAAAGTTTCGCTAAAGGCAGAATGACTCTTTGTGCAACCACCTGTAAGGAAACCAGTCTTGGCATGAACATAAATGCATGTGACAAATGTAGCTGAGTTACCTATGCTTACAAGTATAGCTAATAATAATAATAATAATAATAATAACAATGTAAAATGGTGACTTTTCATGAAGTGGTTCTGTGTATGAGAAGCTGCAAGCATAGATGTATTTTCACTACTTTAATATGGCTTTACTATTAATGCACATTGTTTTGATGTTTAAGAGCATCAGGCTCAACAACTTGTTCAGTTCTATGCACACTGTTCAGCTCCCAACTAAGTAGGGTAGAAGCTGCTTTATTAAAAGAGAAGAATCATACCTCTTGCTCTGTAAAGCTGTCTATATGTTTTGCTAATGTAAATCTACTCAGTGCAAGCACATGTTTGTGTGACTTTAAGAAAAATATATTGACAATGTCAGACATGGTAATCCATCACTATAACAGCTACTTAGGCAATTGCACTTCAGCAGTACTTTTTAATTCTGATGGAAATATGAAGTAAATCTTCCAGTGGTACCTAAGCAAGAGCTCTGTTGTGAGCCATCATGGCAAGTGTATCTCTGTCTAACAAAGAGCCTCAGGCCTTGATTCAGAGCTGACCAGATGCTCAGTCTCATCAGCTATATTGGATTTCACAGCAGCACTTACAGTTAGCAGAGCAAGGTTCAAAGTATGTCCTGACCAAGAGCTGACATATTTTGACATATCCTTCAGCAATAAGCAAAATAAAGCATAACGTATCTTATTTACTCTGCTTGTCACAGGGCCATATGCTGACAAGGGTAACAGTCTCCCCCTGGCATCTGAGCAGCCCAGCCTCGCACTCAGTCATGGTCCGACGGTCAGCAGAGCCGCTCACTTCAGCACAGACCTGGGCACCTCCCTCCTCACACAGTGCATCTTCATCACAAACACAGATGTTGGATGGCACTAAGCAAAAGCACAGAGGAAAAACACTCAGTATAGCACCCAAGTCACCAAAAAAAAACCCCCAGACTAAAAAATTTCTAGGCAATCCATAAGACTGAAAGCAGTTTTCTGGAGAGTGCTCAGCTTTCATGAGAAAGACAGGAACCTGCTGGAGCAGGATCAGAGGAAACCACAGAAATTATCAGAGGGCTGGAGCACCTCCCCTACACAGACTGGCTGAGACAGTTGGGGTTGTTCAGCCTGGAGAAGAGAAGGCTCCAGGGAGACCTCATAGGACCTGCCAGTACCAAAAGGGAGCTTATAAGAAAGATAGGGACAGATATTTTAATAGGGACTGCAATGCTAGGACAGGGCATAATGGTTTTAATCTAAAGGAGACCACATTCGGACTAGATATGAAGAAGAAATTTTTTAGGATGAGCATAATGAAACACAGGATCAAGTTGCCCAGAAACATGGTTAAGTCCCTGTCCCTGGAAACACTCAAGACCAGGTTGGACAGGGCTCTGAGTAACTTGGTCTAATTGAAGACATCCTGGGTGACTGCAGGGGGGTTGGACTAGAGGATCCTTACAGGTCCCTTCCAACCCAAAGCTTTCTGTGATCCTGTCATTCTTTCCTTAACCTAATACCCTAATTCTTTCAGTAACACTAGTTGATGTTCAGGCTCAGTGAAAAAAATAGAAGTGGAAACAAATTGTGCATTGCTGGGGCTTTCTCTGCTTGAAGAGATTGATCATGCTTGTGGGAAAAACTTGTTACAGGTGTCTCAGGTGCTGTACTCAAAGCCTTCTCTGATGTTACTTCTAGAACTGATCCATGTATCTACTAATCTAGAGCTCAGATAACTTGTAAGATGAGAGATTTGTCTTTGGACACTAAGAAACTGATCATGCAAACCCTTACAATTATATCTATATTTTCATACAGATGGTTTTATGAAAATCTTTTTTCAAAGGATCTACTCCTATAAATAAACTTGTGTAGCCGTATCAGTGACATTCAGGTAAGAAAATTCCACCTGATGGGTTTTTTTTCATAACTGTGTCTTTTTTTTTTTTGGCGTTGTATGCATTTTTTTTGCCTGTGTTTGTCTGTGT